>CM042216.1:28468942-28573942 GCA_023566465.1 Cottus gobio | reverse complement strand
CTAGCGGCTGTGAGCGCGGCGGCGAGTAGTCGGAGTAAACACGCACGGTCGCCTCTCAGGTAGACGTTACGGGGTTCATACGGTCATGGAAAACCTGGGAAAGTCATGGAGTTTTAAAATGGTTGTTTCCAGGCCTGGAAAAGTCCTTGAAAAAAATAAAATTTCACTAAATGTTTGGTCATGGAAATTTGGTTTAAAGTCATGGAAAAGTCATAGAAAGGTCATGGAACGGTCATGGGAAAGTCTTGGAAAAGTCATGTAAAGGCTTAGGAAAGTCTTGGAAAAGTCATGGAAAGGCTTGGGAAAATCTTGGCAAAGTCATGGACAGGTCATGGGAAAGTCTTGGAAAAGTCATGTAAAGGCTTGGGAAAGTCTTGGAAAAGTCATGGGAAAGTCTTGGCAAAGTCATGGACAGGTCATGGGAAAGTCTTGGAAAAGTCATGGAAAGGCTTGGGAAAGTCTTGGCAAAGTCATGGACAGGTCATGGGAAAGTCTTGGAAAAGTCTTGGAAAAGTCATGGAAAGGCTTGGCAAAGTCATGGAAAAGTCATGGAAAGGTCATGGAAAAGTCTTGGAAAGGTCATGGAAAAGTCATGGAAAGGCTTGGAAAAGTCATGTAAAGGCTTGGGAAAGTCTTGGAAAAGTAATGGAAAGGTCATGGAAAAGTCTTGGGAAAGTCCTGGAACTCCATTGGTCACAATGTGTACGAACCCTGCGTTACTCCACAATCTCTTTATGTGGCTTAGAGGCGTTTGCTGCTATATTACGTCTCTGACATCAGGACCGCCGCCGCTCCTCTAGCCTTCAGAATGACATCATTTGTTGTAGAATACACACTTCAGTCTTTTAACAATAGTTGTGCAGCGTTGATATTGTTATGACTTTTACAATGGTGAGTGAAAATAACACCTCGTGGCAAAAGACTGAAGGGAATTAACCACCAAGTGCACTTCACTACAAATGTGGTTCATATTACGCTCACGCGGCAAAACAATGTATTTGTCAGCCATAAAAGAACCTCGGTAATAAGAGCTTTGATATGGGAGTTTTCATAACAACATGACACAACTACCAAAGCCCCGAAGGTTATTTTGATACTCACATGTCCGGAGGGAACGGTCGGAAAGTCCAAAGAGTTTGAAACTAACCAACAAGGGTTATGATCGTGTATGAATATATCAATATGTGCCTTTGCAGCAGAGTTGAGTGATTTCATTCAGTTACTTCAAAGCTAGTCATGAAACCTTTTTTAAAGAAGTGTTGATTACGGCTTCTTTTAACTTCAGAAAGCTTGAAATTGTAATTTTAACAGGGTTCATACGGTCATGGAAAACCTGGAATATACATGGAATTTTAAAATGGTTATTTCCAGGCCTGGAAAGGTCCTTGAAAAAAATTAAATCCCAAAGGTTTTGTTCACACCCAGATTTCACTAAATGTTTGGTCATGGAAATTTGGTTTAAAGTCATGGAAAAGTCATGAAAAATCATAGAAAAGTCATGGAAAAGTCATGGAAAAGTTATGGAAAAGTCATGGAAAAGTCATAGAAAAGTCATGGAAAAGTCATGGAAAATCATAGAAAAGTCATGGAAAAGTCATCGGAAAAGTCATAGAAAAGTTATGGAAAAGTCATGGAAAATCATAGAAAAGTCATCGGAAAAGTCATCGAAAAATCATGGAAACGTTATGGAAAAGTCATGGAAAAGTCATAGAAAAATCATGGAAAAGTTATGAAAAAGTCATGGAAAAGTCATAGAAAAGTCATGGAACTCCAATGGTCAATGTGTATGAACCCTGTTTTTAATTATTCAACATAACAGACTTAACAATAAAATATTGCTTTCAATAGAGGAAAGTTACTTAAATGTATTTATTTTATTTATTTACATGTGAGTTGAGCGGTTTCCTGGAAGCGTAGGAACGCCGCACTGGAGACGTCTTCCTTTACGGGTTGTGGTTGTGCTCTTCGTCTTCTCAGAGCTCCGAGTTTCCAGCAAAGAAGCCCAACAAGACTCCGGGGAAACAGAACGGTCCTGCAGGGAAACCATCAGGACCAGCAGGCAAAGCCCCGACCAAGGTAGGAGCGTCGCCCGCGGTCGGCTTCCGGTTATTTAATTAGTCGATTGACGGCCTTTCTACTGCAGAATATCTGGATATCTGGAGAAAAAAAAACCTCCATGTTACATCCATAACATAGGCCTGTTTTTTCTGTTTTTTTCCTATTATTAAAACAATTAGTTTGGTTAGATTTGTGCAGGAAATTCTCCGACTGATTCATTGTGTAAGCAGCTACGACAAACCAGTCCAACCCAGCCACTCGATTCCCAAAGACATCTCATAAGTATGTTCGTAATGCATTGTGTCAGCAGAGAGCAACACATGTAAAACCTCCTTTGTAAGCGGACTTGGACCTCCCACCTCTGGCTGCCAGTCTGAGCTGAACAACCTGACGCGGCCTGCAAGCAAAACGCATTGCGCAATGTTGTGCGCTTCAAAAAGCTTTTTGTGTGAGGAACATATTCCGGTCAAACCCGAGAGGACAAAAGGTGTCTTGTCTCTGCAGGTAATTGTCTACATTTATTGGCTTTCACAATTAAAACACGCCCCCTTCCCCCCCAAAAAAAGAAAGAAAGGGGGGAGGGGGGGAACACAGCCCAGGAATGTGATAAATGCACATTGCAATTAGCTCAACCTGATGGTTAATTTCTTGGATGGAATGTCTTCTCAAAACCTGCAGCGTGAACCCTGCCTCTCTTTAAGCAAACACACCTGACCTCCAAACGGGTTTGCCGAGGCGAGGTTTAAACCCGTGACCCCGAGGCCTGACCCCGACGTCTTGAGTTGCAGCCCCCCCCCCCCCCCCCTTTGATGCCCTCCTACTCCCCTGCTGCACACATACGCACGACGGGAAACACAAATTGGCAAGCGCCTCCGCGAGCTTTGCACATTTCACAAGTTTATGTTAAAGTGATTTAAAATAAAAAAAAAAAATGGTTTCGGCTCGGATGAGCCGTTGGTTACGTGTCGGCTGCTCGTGCGATTAAAAACACGCTAAGGACACGCTAAGGACACGCTAAGGACACGCTAAGGACACGCTAAGGACACGCTAAGGACACGCCGGAGAAGTTTGTCATTTCCTCGCCGACGTCTTGATAGAGAGCTCTGTGATTTGTATCATGTTGAACACTCAGCTTCTGGATTGCTGAATTTCTAAGGCGATAAAGCCCCCCCCCCCCACCTCCCCCTCCTCCTCCCCCCTCCACCTCCACACAACAACTGTTCCCTCTCTACAACCTCTTCACACCCCTCACTTCCTGGACACACCTTCTCCCAATTGCTCCCCATTACCGGCGTTTGATGTCTGGTGCAGCTTGCGCTTCCAGATGCCCCTGAGGAGCGAGGAAGCGGGCGTGGATGTCTGTTTCTTCTTCTTCTTCTTCTTCTTCTTCTTCTAAACGCAGGTGACCAGTCATTAGATCGCCCCGTCAGATGTGTTGCCAGCACCCGCCGTTCTCACCTCTCGGCGGCCCAGCGGGGGTGCTGCTGCACCGGGGTCCACGTGAGAACCGGCTCGCCAGTCTGAAGTCACTTTATCTTGCAGCTGGTGTCTTTTGATTGATGGGTTGGGAGTCGACGATGCCTTCGAGCACACGTCACGCTCGTAAAGCGCGCACACCGCTCGCGTCGGGCTTATCCTGAAAAGGGTGTGAGTCATTGTTTTTTAGCGGCTGATTGACATGTGTTGCAGCAGGTGCCTGTGTTTGTGTCAGAAGTAATGACTTTAAAAAAAAAATAAAAATACTTTTGTTTACACGTACAAGCCACAGGGTTACAGTCGCATCGGGCTGAGGCCCCGCCCCCTGGACACGGGCCTCCAAAAGTGTCGCGCCATGTGTTTTGCGCCGCATCCGACGATGGCGTGCTCATGATTAAGGTCCGTGTCTCGTGGCATCTGTAATCAGTGTCTGGCGCAGATGAAAAAGCTGGTGTTTATCAGCTGTTTCAGGTCCACAGCTGTCCCTTGGAAGTTCGAGAGCGTTCCCATAAATAATAAATACGTAGTACATTTGTCTGGCCAGGAGCCAGCAGCATATGCGCCGCTTCTTTTGTAGTGTGGTATGTGTGCGTCAGGGGTTTCTTCCCTTTTTATACCTTTTGATCTGGGCTATAAAATGCTGCTCTCTTGGGGACAGGGACGGATGATTGGGAGAGAGAGAGAGAGTTTGTTTTCTCCACATCGTTCCACCTGCTTTTAACTATTTGGAGGCTGAAGCTGCTAAAGGTGTTTGAAGTAAGAAGTGGTAACACATGACGTTTGTTGATTGCTTTTACCCAAAACAACCAGTTTGAGGAGGAACGGGGTTCATACGCTCATGGAAAACCTGGAAAAGTCATGGAGTTTTAAAATGGTTATTTCCAGGTTTGGAAAAGTCCTTGAATAAAATAAAATCCCCAAAGTTTAGTAAAAGTCATGTAAATGTGTTATATTCATGTGTTCATGTGGTTCATTTACGCTGAGTTTGAAATAATGAATATGCTTTTAAAAGAAAGACTCAAAATATAAACAGGCATACGCTGAGTATATCTATAAATGTTTATTCTTTTAATCAAACTATTGTCTCTCATTCATATGTGTCCTTTAAGGAATACTGTATGCTTTGGAATCCTCATTGTTAGTTTAAATACTACATTTTATCACTTTTTCATGTTCACACCCAGATTTCACTAAATGTTTGGTCATGGGAAAGTCATGGAAACGTCTTTGAAAAGTCATAGAAAAGTCATGGAAATTTGGTTTAAAGTTCATAGAAAAGTCATAGAAAAGTCCTGGAACTGGTCAACACGTGTGTGAACCCAGAGGAACTTTTCCTTTATTGACCGCAAAATGTTGTCCTACCACACTCCCACCTGCATCTTACCTTTCTGACAAATTATTGTTTACAGCGGCATGAATCTGCTTCAAAATAAACGTACGTTTTTTGCTTTCGATATACTTCCGTCTGACTCAAATAATAATAAAGAAAAGCAGAACCAGTATAAATCTGTTTAATAAAAACTGTGAACATCTGATAGAAACAATTATCTTCAGCCCTCCTTACTTTCTTTTATGATCCGTGACCTTTCCCCTAAAACGGAGCCGTTCTCCACCCACTGAGCTGCTGCAGCGTCAACATAATAAACAGTATGAAGCACAAAGATAACCAACCACTGCACTGAACTGTCCTTTTAGCTCGTGCGTTTGATTCCGCGGTCCGACTTGGCGGCCCCTGAGGAGCTGCCGGGCTCTTTTCCTATCGATGAAACCTGCAATTTCACTGGATTCCACACCGGCTTTACGTGCAGGGACAAGCTCTGTGTTGCTTGTGTAACACGCAGTCACGCCGTGTGTGTGTGTGTGTGTGTGTGTGTGTGTGTTGTCGTGTCACATCCAGACACTTCCTAATTGAGGACCTCCAGGTCTGAACACACCTGCGGGGGCCGGCGAGTTCAGCGCTCGCAGAAATGAGTCTGAACCGTAAATGGTGTGTTTAATGTGTAAAATCGTAAGTTTAATACAAATAAATAAATATAACGTTTATTCCTTCAGTCCAGTCGTTGGGGGAAAAACACTCAACGCTCCATGCCTCGCTGGAGAGCCGGGGTTTGCCCTCTCCTGCTTGCAAACAATAAAAATAATGTGTACCTGATGTCATTGTTAAAAAAAGGATGGTGTAATCAGGCTATTTGTTGTCCTCTCGGTGCTTTCATCCTCCTCCAGCTGGTTGCCCACGCCAGGCCCGTAAACCCAGACCCAGACTACGCGGGTCAGGGTCTGGCTGGAGGCCTGGTGGTCAGCGGGTGGATCCACCCCCCCAAAAAGAAGAATTCAAATGAGAACACGAGTTAAAAGGAGATATATATCACGGCTCTAACTAGGAAGCTATCTGTAATCTGCAGCTCTATAAATCAATCAGTGTTTCTTATCGCGTTGATGTGTTTTTCCAGACACCTTTCCCGGGAAAAGACAAAGCCCAGGCCGGCCCGTCTAAATCTCCCTCTCTGACGGAGATGAAGAGCAGGTTGTCCACGACGGCCAAGGAGGTGAGGCTGTCATCCTGTGGTTTGCAAATTGCTCGCTCTTAATTGAATGTCTGAGGCGGTTAAGCTGATGATTTAATGGGCTGGTTTTCCCTTTTTCTTTTCCTTTCTTTTCCTTTTTTTACCATCAGGGAAAACCGCTCCCGAAGACCGAGCAGAAGTTTGAGAATTACGTCCGGAGTTCTTGGAAAGTCTCCGACAAAAAAGTGAGTTATTTTATGCTTCTTCTGCGTGTCCCAAGTGATGGCTTCTACTTCTACTTCTACTTCTACTTCTGCTTCTTCTGCTTCTTCTTCTTCTGCTTCTTCTGCTTCTACTTCTGCTTCTTCTTCTGCTTCTTCTTCTTCTGCTTCTTCTTCTTCTTCTTCTTCTTCTTCTTCTTCTTCTTCTTCTTCTTCTTCTTCTTCTCCTCCTCCTCCTTCTGCTTCTTCTTCTTCTTCTTCTCCTCCTCCTCCTCCTCCTTCTACTTCTACTTCTTCTTCTCCTCCTCCTCCTCCTCCTCCTCCTCCTTCTTCATCTTCTTCTCCTCCTCCTCCTCCTCCTCCTCCTCCTCCTCCTCCTTCTTCTTCTTCTTCCGTGATGGATGCGTCGTCGTTCACGCCGTCCACTCGGCCTCTAAAACGTCTTCACAGAGCGTTCACTTTGAATTATATTCATTTTGGAGAGGCAACGGGAGTACAGCTGCCAGGCTGAAGTCTTCCCGGTGATTTACTGGAGCGAGTGTCTTTTGTAGCCTTAATGAAGGGACTGGCCGGTATGTGCATGGTACCAGTCTCTTCACATTCAAGGCCTTTTGGCCAACCCAAAAGAGGCTTTTTTCTTCTTCTAAAAGCAGGACTTTAAATCTTTTCTAATGCTGCTTGTCATTTCAGAAGAAAAACAACAGCCCCCTGCACTTTGTTTGGTGGAGGCCGGATTAATCACCCAGAACCCCTTTTTTTATTTTTATTTTTAGATTATCACCGACTCTCTTGCAGTGAGTCGAGATGCTGAAGCTGTGTTTTCACTCACGAGGAGCTATTCAAATGTGAATCTGGGGCGGCTTGGCAGCGTTAAAGCGTTAACTGTGCAGTTGTGAGAGCAGGTGAAAGCTCTTCAGACCGGGTGGACCAGGAAAAGGGGGGGGGGGGGGGGGTTGTTGATCCCACTGTGTAGAAACATCTGTGGAAATGCTTTGGTTTCATCAGCCAAGGTCTGAGATCTGTCAGACCTGGAGCACCTAGTCATACGCTCTGGTATGCGCTGCTGCCCCCACCCAGCCCCTCGTCGCTCCCCAGCAGCCCCGGCTCTAAACCCGGCGTTCCCACAGAAGTGAGTCATGCGGCCGGAGGCTGTGCAGCACTTCATTTGGGAGATGTCTAATTCCATGTCTCTCTCTCCTCTTCTTCACCTTCCTCAGGTGGTCAAGGACCTTTGGGCTTTTGTACAAACACTGAAGATCGAGAAGAAGTAACAACCCGTGTGTGTGTGTGTGTTTTTTTTTTTTTTTTGCATCCTGCAAGACATTTAAAGGCACAGCCTGCAAGACGTCCCACTCGGGCCTGTACTGCGTCACCACCAAAAACATGGGTGAATCCATTAACGATGCATTTGTCATCACATCCGGATGCGAAGCGCCTACTGGAGCTCTGAAACCCACGGGGTGGGGGTCAATCCTGCACCACCTATAGGGAGGGGGGGTGGCTGCACCACCAATCAGGACCCGCAGATGTCCGCTGCTGCCATCGGGACTCTTGCGCCTCCAGCAGATTTTTCTTCTACGCAATAAATAACGCATCATGCAAATTGGCAACACAACACGAGTATCAGAGCAGAGGGACCCGAGTCAAGGTCGAAAATGTGTATCTGGCCCGTTCCCACATTTTCAAATCATGTAAAAGTGAAGGTGTGACGGTCATTACAGGGTTACAGAAGACGGGTTTGGGTTCAAGGTGTTTCACATCCTAACGAGTCAATGATGTGGCGATTTTGCAGAATGTGCCTTTAAATATCTCGACTGTAATCTGAGACCCGGTTTGTGTGTTTTTTGAGCAGTATGAGACGCTTTTTGTTATTTTGTGCTTCGTCCGGCTTCACGACGCATTTTTAGCTTGCAAACAAAAAAAACAAACGCAGACAGATTGTGCTTTGAATTGTCTTATTAATCTTTGTCTTCATTATTTGGTATCATTGGTCAATACTTGCTGTACAGACATTCATCATGTACGAGTAAGTCGAAATACGTTTTATTTTTTATTTTTTTAAGTCTCGACCACAACAAAGAACATGCAGTATTTGTTGTTCTTTAACAACTTGGCCAACAACACCAGGGATCCAGCTGTTTATGAAATATTTCAATTAAAAATCATAATTTAGAAACGATAACATCTTCTCCAATCAGTCTCTTGAGATTTTACAGTGTTATTTATCTTAATTTTTTATTTTTTTATACCTTCAATACTCTTTCAAAACACTTTCATGTAGATGAGTTCATATTAACGTTATCCAAAACCTCACGACTTATTTCTGACGCTATTTGGTTTTTTTTGCATCACCATCTGAGAGATGTAAATAAAACAATAATCATAAGAGCCGTCCTCCAACAATAGGACATCAAGCAGCCACTAAAAGCCGGTTACGAACGTCTTATTTATTACTCATTAATCATGAGGTGCAATGCCAGAGAGCCACGTCACCTTCAGAGGAACCCCGTAAAGAAGAGCTCCACCACATGATTGTTAGCACCCCGATGACAGCGGGCATGCGTATGTGTTTATGGTCTGTATCTGGTCCTGATCCTGTATTTATGAGGCTTTTACGAGCCGAATGTTGGCCAGCTTTAACCAATCAAATCGCTCCGTTCAACCTGTTGTCTGCAAAAGGAGGGTTTAAATTCTTTTGACTGTTCTTCAACTCATTTAGGTCATTAAAGTCCGATAATTAAGCTAAATATTGACTAATTATTACTGTTTTCAAATCTCCTGCTTTTATTTACAAGTACGGCATTGAACATTTATATTTTTTTAGCGCTCGCTTATAGCTGGTTTTGCAGCTCGATTCTGTCGCTGATGGTTTCAAACGTTCTGATATGGAAATGTTGTCGTCTTTAAGTCCTTTTGATTCTGTGATTTTGAAGCCAGTATCTGATTATGTCCATGTAGAGGGAGACGAATAAACATTGTGATCTTCATTATTATGATTATTAGTCTTATTGTTAGTCATTGTATAAGATTGTGGTTTAAATCATATCAGACTAGATGTGTTATGACCCTTCTGTGTTTTCTTTATGACCTGAAAACCCATCCAAGCGAAACATTGAATGAAAGTGCATTTTGTCCATTTAGTCAAACTTTATTGATTAGTTTATGCATAACTGCTGATGGGGGATATTTAGTTGAGATGAACATATCCATCCATTGTTGTTTTTTATCTATATGTAACATTTACCTGAATAAAGTAAATCCAAACTGGATTTGAGTCACTTTTTTTTTTTTTTTTTTTTTTACAGTAAAACAGGGCAAAATATTAGTAATCCGAATAATTTAACATTTAGAACATGTCAGGATCAAAAGTTAAATAATAATCAAGAGGGAGCTTTTATTTTGTATTTTTTTGTCTGAGAGGACTTCTGTTTTTTTTATCAGCTATCTGACTGCAGCATACAAAAATATGCATCTTGAGCAACAAGTTGCCAAAACATTGTTGGAAAACAATGTTTTGCTTTTCCATGTTTTGCAACGTGGAAGCTGCTCTCATGTCTGCGGGGTTGTGGGCGGACATCTGGTCCTTGAGGAAGACATAAAAGACCAGGATGTTGGATGTGTCTCCCTCATTATCGAACAACAACAATATCCGTTTTCCCCTCCTTGAAGAATTAATTCACATTTCTTTCCAATTTGTTGTAAAACAAAAAAACGTGCAACGCCACGTGTCCGTCGCTGTTATTGTTCCTCCTGTTTATGATGCAGTCAAGAGGTTATGGACATTTTTTAAAAAGGCAATGGAAGAAGAAAGAAAAACATCTGGAAAAGTCTTTTTTTAAATAATTAGTTCCTGTATATGTGCTTCAGTTAAGATCGGTCGAATAGTAACTTTCCCAAAACGTCCTATTTGGGAAGTAAATTCCTACGACTTGTCCAAAACTCTGGGTTTCATTTTTTTTTCCAGGCCTGGAAAAGTCGTGTAAATGTCCTTCACACATATGTGGTTCAGTTCAGATCTACTGAGAAAAGGCTTAAATGTTGGGGCGGATCAGTGACATCACGATGTTTGGCTGTTCCCTGCGAGGGGAAACCAAGCTTTTATTTTTATTTTTATTAAAATACAGAGTTTCAAAGAACGAATGGTCAATAACATTTTTTCCATCCACTTTCAGGTAAAGATATGAGGCTTTTTTTAACTTAAAATCAAGTTTATCTTCCGGTGTTTTGATATATTTTTTACAAACAGATTGATCTTGATCAGGAATAACAATAAAGTTATTGTGCAGAAAAGAGAAAATATACTGTTTACTGACTGTATACAGACTTAAATAAGAGCGGTAATATCCCTTTTCACATCGTCCATTCACGTCATTGCAGGGTAAACACCGGCACAATTAATAGCAGTAATCAAGGGCCGCGTTCCATTTCGGTGGCCCCGGGTTCCTGCTGGCTCCCTGATATGATGTCACACATTGATCCGTTACACCTGTGCTCACCTGCTGTGGGATGTCTCAACGTCTCTGCAGTGAAAAGCTTTACACGCGAGTTCCCTTTAAAGCCTTCGCGTGGAAACCTCCCCTTTAATTGCAACCACCACTGGATGGCACTGGAAGCCCAGGTGTCTGGGACTTCAAAGCCAGACCTCATAATGACATAAATCGATTAAGCTTTTTACCTGAAGTGTGCGTCAGGCGTTACTTCACCGCCAGCGTCCGTCGCCCCGAAGCCACGAGGAAGTGATGAGGCCTCGGGATGACGCACACCTCTGTGCTACAAACAAGGCGACTTGGTGGAAATCCCCCCTCTGTGGTTGTCTTGAATTCCAGTCCAGGGTTTGACTGAACCAGCCTGGAGGTATTGACACACACACACACACACACACACACACACACACACACACACACACACACACATATACAGTACACTGTAAAAAAAAAATCGTGAAATATACGGTAAATTACCGGCAGCTGTGGTTTCCAGAACTTTACCGTAATAAATAAAGTGACACCGTACAAGACATTACGGTATATTTTTTTGCACCTGTAAAATTCACAGTTGAGAACTGTCTTTTGTTTACGGTAAATTACTATAAAGAAAACGGAAATATCATAAACGTGTTTACGGTTATTTTCTTTAGAAATAACAGCTATGTTATAAACGTGTTTACGGTAAACTATATTTAAAAAAACGCACTTATACTGTAAACCTAATTACAGTCTTTTTCAGTTAAAAACACAGTACAGCTGTATGATATTTTACGGTGCTTTATTAAAAAGTTTAATTTAACGGTAAATTACCGGCAGCTGTGGTTTCCAGAACTTTACCGTAATAAATAAAGTGACACCGTACAAGACATTACGGTATATTTTTTTGCACCTGTAAAATTCACAGTTGAGAACTGTCTTTTGTTTACGGTAAATTACAATTAAAAAAAGGATATATCGTAAACCTGTTTACGGTTATTTGCTTTAGAAATAACAGCTATCATATAAATGCGTTTACGGTAAATTATTTTATAAACAGCAGTTATACTGTAAACCTAATTACAGTATTTCTCAGTTAAAAACACAGTACAACTGTATGATACATTACTTTATTGAAAAGTTCAAATTAACGGTAAATTACCGGCAGCTGTGGTTGCCAGAAGTTCACCGTAAAAAATAAAGTGAGAACGTATAAGACATTACGGTATATCTTTTAAAAACAGCAGTTATTCCGTGAACCTAATTGCAGCCTTTCTCAGAGATAAACACAGTACAACTGTATGAGTTACGGTATTTTATTAGAAAGTTCAAAGCAAATTGAAGGCAACTGTAGTTGCCAGAATTCCATTGCAAAAACATATGGTACAACGTATTACAATTGGTTGGCATACATTTCCCAGTCAACATCAGGAAATATTAAATAAAACGTATTGTAAATCAAAATACAGACCATCGTTGATAAACCTTAAGAAATAAAACATTTTCTGTGAAAACCAGGTTGATCTGATCTTATAACTTGCACCGTATACTCACAAAGCATTGTTGAGATCTTGAAGAATCAGCATGTGGACATGAAGGATTATTCATGAATAAACATGAAAAGGTTAGCCACTTGCCCCAAGTTGATCAAGAGTAACGAGCCGCTGTGTCCAGACTTGACTGAAGAGGGCACCCAACATGGTATAGTCTCCACAGACCCAAAGTTCAGGAAGCTGAGCGGTTCAGGACGTCCTGCTTGAGGACTTGTATCTTGATCATCAAGCGTTCACTGTGGATCGGGATGATCCTCTCTGCAGCACAAAAACAGAAACAAAAGGCAAAGTTAGATTGACGCAGCGCTTGAGCATGATGCCTACACAGAGAAACATTCATTGCCTTATGGTGTTAAACTGAGCTTAACTGACTTAGAAAAAAATAAAACACACCTTTATAGTTAATACAAATGAATAAGTATCAGGTCGAATGTTAAGACCGATCTTTGCGCAAAGGCATAAACACGTTAAATTTCTGTAATATTGCAGCCTACAGATGCCTCCACTCAAGAATATCATCAAATTTCACATAGTTCATGTTTTAAAAACCAGGGTAACAGCACATCTAATTAAGGATATAAATAAAAAGAATGTTTGTATTTTTTCAGATTCAATAACATAGGACTTTTAAATGCCTCTAAAAACAATAACACAATTATTGATGCAAAAAAAAAAGAAAAGCTGTTGTGGAGTTGTATGGCATTTTAATAACTAAAAATACTCAGTGTGCAATAGCTAATACCCCTTTGCCATACAGGAGACCTAGTCCAATGGGAAACAATGCCCCTGCATTTACAAGACAGTAGACATGAGGGTATGTCCTAAATCTAATGACATGTTACTGCTACATGAAATTAAATTTCAGAGTGATATCAGTTCAGAGCACAATATATATATTTTTTTTTACTAATGCAAAACTATCTTACAGTTTTATGATTTCTTCTATGTTTGCATGAAGCTGTTGTCTCGGGCCCTGGCCCTGAGAATGATCCATTATGTGAAGTTATGTTTGAGTTGTGCTTGTTATAGTTTGCTGAACTGAACTATATCACTGCTTACCTCTAGTTAGGCCTTGAAAAGACTGGTGTCTGAGTCATTGGTCCAGAGTGAAGACAGGTGAGACAGAATCGCATACAGATATGGCATGATGTTCAGGAAACTGGAACTTTAGGCAGGTGTTGTCATCATTTCTGCTAGAAGACACAAGTTAATCTGGTGTTTGTTGTGGGCTGACATGATCCTCTCTACAGCCAGAAAAAAAGACAAAATAGAAAACATTAACAGTAATAACAGTAACAACAATACCAATAATATTACTTTATATAGCACTTACACCGTTGCAAGGTTATTCACATAATACCTTTTGTATGTACAAAATGGTGAGAGAGTAGAATAAAATATTTCATAAAAAGACAAGTATGCAATGCCTAGATTTATGCAGTGTTTAACACTAACAATACATGTATACACTGTTTGAACATGAAATGGCAGCACAGTACTTACAGAAATAGATGAGTCTAAAGCCTTCTTTTGTTAAATTAACATACATTGAACTTTACAACAAACTTACCATATTTATCCTTGACAAAACTTGGATCCGATGATACGGTTAGACTAGTAGAACAGCAAAGAAGGTGATGAGGTCCATGTGAAGGTCCAAGCTTGTAGTCGTAATCAAACCTGAAATAAAGACTAAGGAGATAAAGGAAGAGAGGAAGACATCCTCTTCCATAAAAAAAAAAAAAATCTTCTCAAGCATCAAATTTCCTCTTTTCAATGCAAAGGTTGTAAATTAAATTTACACTCACGTGTCACATGTTATCATTGCAGTTTGATTTCCGGTGGGCTCTTTTCTGCAGATCTTTTCCTCGGTCCACTGTGTTTCCTGTCTCTTTCTCTCTCTATTTCTGCTGTTGAGTAAAACACAAATGACATCTTTAAAAACAAAAAATGCTTGATTTTGGCATTTAAATGGATTAGAATCGCACCGTTTTTCTGGGTGTCATTAAGGCCAGCAAGTTGTTCCCATCCAAGTCCACAGCCAAGTTGGATTGCAAAGCCTGAAAGGTGGCAGGAACAAATGTATTACATTTTACAAGATTAAAGTAAATATTAATTATCTGTACCAACTGGTCTTGCATAAATTTAAATACTGACTCTGAGGGAGACATCCTCATCTGATAATGTGGGCAGTAAATGAAGATCTGAACATGAAAACGTGTTTGCATCCACTCACTGGACAGCTCACTCGTCTTCCACACGGAGCTCCTTCTCAGGAGCTGTTAGCTGTTTTGTGTCTTGACAAAAGCTTCACACACAACGCTACAGCGTGTTTATAAGCGGTCACGTGGACAGCCGGGAGGTCAGTCACGTTAACAGACAGTAGAGATGTTAATGTCATGCCTCCGGTATAAATTAGCTTTAAACCTTCATATCTAACACATGTCTGCTTGCAACCAGCTTTAAAGCACTTAAATAAAAACGTGGTTATTAGATAAAGTATGTAGCACGTAGGCCCTCTGTGTCTTAACCGACCTGCCACAGTAATAAACCTAACCTATAGCAAAGCATTACATTAGCTAACCTTTGGTAAAGTAAGCTAATGTTAGCTAACGTTTAACACATAAACCTATAACCTACGTTACATTGACGATGTTAAAGAAAAGTAAACGCACTCCACTATTAGATAACTAAGTTAACTAAGCTATCTTGACGTCCAAGGCGACACAGAACTGCAGAGAACCAAGCCTCAATTGTAAATGTAGCTAAGCGCGGCTAACGTAACGTTAGCTCAAGCCCTTACTGGAGAGGTTAAGCTAACGCTACCGTCACCTGATGTAGACCGTTCAAGAAAGCGTTTACTCTCTGACAAATACATTATGTTGGTATTCTTACCTCAACAAGAGATGTCATGTTCCCAGGGGTCCGGCTGTTGTTGCTTCAGTGGTGCTTCGTGAATCACCGGAGAAGAAGAGCTGCAGCGCAGCGCGCGTAGATCTGGCGCTCAAACGGGTTCAAAAGTTCAGCCTCCGATCGTTTTTTTTTTTTTTTTAATTGCGCTGTTGGTTTGATCACTGACACCTGGCCCTCTCTACTTTGATCTCTCTCTCTCTGTCTGGCTGTCTGGCTGTCTGTCTGCCTCTCTTTGTGAACATTTGGTCTCTGAAGGACATTCTGTGTTCAGTCAGAGACAATGCTATTAGGTTTAGGTTTATTTATTTGCACAATTCAAACAATAAAATAAAAAAAATGAACAAACATAAGAGAGATAAATTAATATCACTGTGCTGGAAGATGCAAAAAGCCAACTGGTCTTATTTGAAGCCTCCATCTATATAATATTATAATCTTTTACAAAATTGCAAACATAAAAGGAAATATGCATAAGATAGACAACAAAAGAAAAAAAGAAAGAAAAGAAAAATAATGTAATTGTGTTGAGTGTGTGCATGTGCTTGCATGTGAAAGTAAGCATGGCTTGTTCAGGGATGTTGGGTTATACCCCTGTGGTATTTCCTAAGCAATAGGAATGATAAGTGAAACATCTATAAATGTAGATATAACAGTTCAAACAAGAAATAAAATAAACACTAATACATAGAACGCTTACAAAACAGCAATTAGAATTCATTTTAGGCAATTTTTGAAAAATGTTATAGAGGGACATTTCTTTGTTAGGTGGGGAAAGTTCCATAATTTGGTTCCCCTAAATCTAATAGAAAATTGACCTCTGCTTGACGTGTTGAGTATGAGTGAATCTGTGAATTGACTTTGAAAGAATATTTCTGTAACCTAAAAGTATCTTGTACATAAAAATGCAAGTTAAATAAATATTAACACCATAAATAGTAAGAATCTACAGTTTGTGAAATAAAGGAGAAGCTGAGATGTGTGAACATGTTTTGCAGAAAAGTAGGAAAAGTACTTCCCCAAACTATATTACAATATGAAATATAAGGATAAATTAAACTCTAATAAATAATAAGGTTGTATGGTTCTGAACTTTAAAACTGTAAACAAAAGTGATTTAGTAATAAAGATATAAACAAAAATCTATCTCTGTCAGCCTCTCTCTCTGTCTGTCTGTATCTTTCTGTCTGTCTGTCTGTCTGTCTGTCTGTTTCTCTCTCTCTTTCTTTCTGTCTCTCTCTCTTTCCCTGTATGTCAGTCGGTCAAATCAAGAGAAAGTGTGGTTTGAAGGGATCTTGAATTTAAATGGTGAAACTGTACATGTCATGTCTGTGTATAAATATAATGGGACCGTAGTGACAGTGAGTTCATTGGGACATTGACACAGGCAGGAGATACCTGTGTTCCTGCCCCATGTGGTCAGGTTATTTACTGAGACAGGCACCTGTTGGTCGTTAAGTATCCAACAGAGATGAAAAGAGGGGTGGGGGATGGTGTGAGATGCATTTTATGCTTTGCAAAAAAAGTATGCAAAACAAGGAGAACTTATATGCAAGGTTTCCCTCTCGGTTGTTAGCACAGTAGTCCGTACATTTAACAGTGACAACATGTATTTATTAAGAGTTAAGAATGTAGAAATTACGGTATCGATTTTCTTTCATATTACGGTGTATTTCCGTTATTAGTACAATGCTTAATGCAATTAACAGTGACAAACTGTAACTTTTACAAGTAATAAATGCAAAGATTACAGTGTTGGCTTTTAAATTCATCTACCAGTATATTTCCGTTATGAGCCCAGTGGTTTGTATATTTAACAGCGACTAAATGTATATTTTACAAATATTATTTGTAAAAATTACAGTGTTGGCTGTTATATATAATACGGCCTATTTCTGTAATCAGTCCAATAGCTAGTACATTTAACAGTGACAAACTGTAACATTTACAAATAATAAATGCAAAGATTACAGTGTTGGCTTTTAAATTTATCTTCCAGTACATTTCCGTTATGAGCCCAGTGGTTCGTATATTTAACAGCGACAGAATGTATGTTTTACAAATATTATTTGTAAAGATTACAGTGTTGGCTGTTATATATAATACGGCCTATTTCTGTAAACAGTCTAATAGTTAGTACATTTAACAGTGACAAACTGTAACATTTACAAATAATAAATGCAAAAATTACAGGGCTGGCTGTTATATTAATAATATTTTATATTTCGGTTGTTAGCACAGTAGTCCGTACATTTAACAGTGACAAAATGTATTTATTAAAAGTTAAGATTGTAGAAATTACGGTATCGATTTTCTTTCATATTACGGTGTATTTCTGTTATTAGTACAATGTTTAGGGTAATTAACAGTGACAAACTGTAACCTTTACAAATAATAACTGTAAAAATTACAGGGCTGGCTGTTATATTAATATTATTTTATATTTTGGTCGTTAACACAGTAGTGCGTACATTTAACAGTGACAAAATGTATTTTTTAAAAGTTAAGATTGTAGAAATTACGGTATTGATTTTCTTTCATATTACGGTGTATTTCCGTTATTACTACAGTGTTTAGGACAATTAACAGTGACGAAATGTAATTTTTACAGGAAATACATGCATAAATTACAGTTTGGGCTGATATATCTATTTACGGTGTTTCAATGTGATAGATATGGAATATAACCTTTTTTGAATTAACGGTCTTTTACTGTTGGGATTTAACAGGTTTTCACCGTAAATTCTACGTACTTTTTTTACAGTGTATATGTATAAGGAATGGTCGGCCAAGGGGCTCTGTGGAGAGAAAATAGAGCCGCATGCAGAGTTAATTCCCCCTTTGTGCAAATATAACTATGCACGGCCACGAGAGCCCCGTGACCCCGGCTGACCTGACCCTTTAGTGGTCCTCCGTAGTCTGCTAGTGGTTCTCGCTATACCAGTAAAGGCTCACGGGGACGAGGCAGGTGTGCCCTGCACGTGAGACTGCAGGTATCACTCCCCGCTCGTGGGCGGCGGCCAAACACAACATTAGGCCATTAGGGAAATATCGGCCTTTTCCCTAATCCAGCAGTCACACGATGTGGGACAGGACATCTGAGGGTGGTGTGTGTGTGTGTGTGTGTGTGTGTGTGTGTGTGTGTGTGTGTGTGTGTGCGCTCTATGAAGAATTTGTAAGTGAAGCACGGGACGGGCAGTTTCTGCTGTATAAAACCACCTCGTTCAACCATCTGCCTTATTAGGAGCCTAAAGCCATTGTGTGTGTGTGTGTGTGTGTGTGTGTGTGTGTGTGTGTGTGTGTGTGTGTGTGTGTGTGTGTGTTAAAAGTCTTTCATCCATAGTGAATCATCTGTACTGTTCTAGGACATTTTAGCACAAACAAAACATAATTTGTGTGCAATTTTCTTGAAATGAAATCATGAACGCTCACAGGGGTGCTGCGGTCACGAGAGCTTTAAAAGGTGCATTGTGTGTAAAATATGTCCAGATTTTTACTTCAAAAAACCATCAAGACCTCCTCAACATACGGGGAAGACTTTACAGTGTTGACGATCTGTGAAAGATGACTTTGTGTCGTGTTTAAAATGAGCAAAGCTGACTAGCCCCGCCCCCTGATGTCACTGATAGTCTTCTGTAACGTAGGATATATTCATGTGAAGATTATAATAAAGCTGTGTTGGTTTGGATTAGTTATTGAGGCCATGTTGTTTTTGTGCATTCAAACAGTCTGTTATTCAGGGTTCATACGGTCATGAAAAACCTGGAAAAGTCCTGGAATTTAAAAATGGTTATTTCCAGGCCTGGAAAAGTCCTTTAAAAAAATAAAATCCCAAAAGTTTAGTAAAAGTCATGTAAATGTGTTATATTCATGTGTTCATGTGGTTCATTTATGCTGAGTTTGAAATAATGAATATGCTTTTAAAAGAAAGACTCAAAATATAAGCAGGCATACGCTGAGTATATCTATAAATGTTTATTCTTTTAATCAAACTATTGTCTCTCATTCATTTGTGTCCTTTAAGGAATACTGTATGCTTTGGAATCCTCATTGTTAGTTTAAATACTACATTTTATCACTTTTTCATGGACACACCCAGATTTCACTAAATGTTTGGTCATGGGAATTTGGTTTAAAGTCCTGGAAAAGTCCATTGGTCACAATGTGTATGAACCTCTCAGCACTTTTCAAAGCGGATGATACACGAGTGACTGACCATGTTTTTAAACTCCGCCCCTCTTCATCACAAAACCCTTTTCTCCTTCTTCCCATATCAGATGAAATTAATTTGCAGCCTGTTACACAATCTTTTCTATCTCCAGAAACTCCATTTCCAGTCTCCTCTGCGTGATGGTTGTCGTTGATTGATGGTTTAATTCCTGAGAGCAACACCGTGTTACAGCCTTCACCTGGATTTACCTGCTCAATGAGCCGTGGCAGAAGTCTTTGCACTGAAACACTGAAAATATGCAAATGTGCAGCCTGCAAATACCGGCTTTTGGCAGATGAAGTCCAGATATGTTGATGATCGGGGATCTTTACCTGAGTTTCACCCACGACTGAGCTCCAGTCACGATGTTCAAACTCTCCTTTCTCGTAAAATTTGTACTTTTCTTTGCAAAGTTGACTTTTATAAAATTTAAATAATAAATACTTCTTAAATACTTCTTATAAGAGGGCGTCAACACATATTTTTATATGACTTTCACAACATGGATGAGTCCCAACTGAGGAATTAGAACTTTATTCACACATTTCTACGGTAGCCCAGAACCAACAAACCAAACCAGATCTCCTAAAAAAAGTTTTAGTTGGTTGCAATCTGCCACCGCGCCACTAGATGGCGCCAAATCCTACACACAGGACGTTTACACCATAAGCAACATGTTTAGCCATTTTCTACCCATGGAATGGTGAATTTAAATAACTTTGTAAAGAAATGCATTATTAAATGCAATATTAACCACATAATTGTTTGTTTCATCCCAGTTCAGTCATATCATTGGATATACAGCTCCAAAAAAACACACATTTTACTGTGCCATCCCTCTTTAAGTTTGCATCCAGGTAAAAAGAAAAAATAAATCTTATAAATCTGTCCACATATGCTTGAATAAACAAACTTCATCGCCTCCTTTTGTGAGTACTTGTAGCAACGAGTGTTAATGAAGCTACACGTTTCCATGAGATTCAACCGCCTGTGCCGCTGCCAAGAGTCTCACTCCAGACGTCTTGGAAGTGTCAGGATATCTCTCTCAAGACCAGGCACTCTTTTCCATGAATCCGAGGCTCAGATTATGCAACCTCACCCTACACTGTTCTTTAAACTGCCTTCGGGGAATGCTAACACCTCTGTCAGACCGGCTCTATCGCTCCACTCTCTACGCCTCAGCCTGCATCTTGACAACTGCAGTTTTGAAAGCTAAAAGCAGTCAGTGGTGGATGGCAGTTAAACCTAGCGTAACTATTGGTATTTTTAAGCACCGTCCCCTTATATATATATATATATATCTGTATATGCACAAATATATTTAAGTGTGAGCTCTTTTTGTTCTAAGTTGTTTTACTGCAGTAAAAGTTCTGCAAAACTTCAGCAAAATCATGCATCAGTCAATTTGTCTTTCGAGGGTTTACCTGCAGGACTAATTGAGGGCGATATTTTTCATTCTCATCTCTGCTGGAAAGAAATGTAAGGTCATGTCTCTGCAGGCATGTACATTTCCGCCCTCTTTTTTTTTCTTCTTCTTCTTTTTTTCTCACGACCCAAAGGAGGGGATATGTGATTTAAAAACACATCTGTGCGTCTTGCTCACGTTAAACTCATGTTATGACAACAGGTGTTGTTAACACGTGTTAATACTATATAATAATTCTGCGGTCGGGACATGTGGTCAGTGCTGTAACTGGTGACAAGCATCATCAAGGAAAAAAAAAAAGTTGGGAAGCAGCTCCAGTGTTTTTCCTCTAAAATGGGACATGCAGATGTGCTGAAAAAAAGCTTTTTTTAAAAAGACATCTGCACTTTGGCGGCCCCAAGTGGTAAAGAAGGATATCTGGGGAGCTTAATTACCCTTTATCGTGTAGTGTGATGATATCAGGCAGATAGACAGTATTTTTTATTTTATTTATTGTTATTATTACCCGCTTTGTGTCCTCAAATAAGCTGATTTTCTTTTAATATGCGACGAAACTCTGCAGCCGTTAAAGGAATCAACTGATCCACAGTTTGTGCTTCAGACTGATGAGGAATGTTGTGTTGTCATACAAAAAAATAAAATAAATCATGGATCTCAGTAAAAATCCTCTGAAGACGTCACGTTTGAGTCTGTTTTTAACAACGTCTGTTTCCTCGAGTAGTTTGTGACACGTCAAAGTAAAACTACTGAGTGTGGTCTTTACACACACACACACACACACACACACACACACACACACACACACACACACACACACACACACACACACACACGCCCATCCCTCCCATGACAATTGTTTTGACCTTTGCTCTGAGGAAATAAGGCCGTCGGTGCTTGATGTGACAGGTTGGCACATCACCTGGATACAAGCAAATAAACGAGCGGAGGGAAAAAATATCAAGGGAACATTTCAAGCATTCGCAGAGAGCCTTCAAACTGGAACAATGACTTTGCCCTGGGGGGAAAAAGTGATCACGCTGGTATGTTTATATTAGACGGAAAGGAAGCCATCATTGTCATCACCAGTGATTTTCTCTTTCAGGGCAAGATCTTGACAGTTGACTGTATCTTAATAACAATTCCTTATATGTGTGAGTCAATTGTCACAGTGTGATGCGCTTATGTAAACATTTTTCTGCAGGAAAAAAAAGAAGAAGAGAGAAGCATGCAATACTTTTCCTGTCAGGATTTGTGAACTCGGTGGCGTTATCGAGGCGAGTGTGAATACTAAACGGAGCTATTTTTAAGTATTTCAGTACTTCAGTGCTATTGTTTGGTGAGCTGCAGTCTGAGGGGGTGACTGGGTGTGAGTGTGAGTGTTGTTCATTCAGAGATTGGGAAACATTTCAGCGAAACAGACATTGGGGGAAGTAATTGTGTAAATTAGAGGAAGAAGGTGGGGGGAGTCCATCATCTATCTTCCCGTAAGCAAAAAAAAAAAAAGAAGCCCTGGCCCAGTAAAACAGCCCAGTTGGTACAGCAATAGGACATGCGGTTATTAATACAGAAGAGGGAGGTGCGCTCACCTCGACAAGCGCCAACATGCGAGCGCATTACCTCTTCGGCTGCAATGGCAAAGATGTGAGCTGCATTCCTCTGCCCACAAACCTTCTTTTTTTTTTTTTTTTTCTCTCGCTCTCTTCCCCCCCGAACATACAGGAGAGGCTCCTGAGAGTCAAGCTCAGGTCTGGAGGAGTTTCAGGGCTGAAGTCGGCCTCATCTCCAGCATTCCCGCCTCTCTTCAACGTCGTACTCGCTTGAGGATTTTTTTGGAAAAGTCGCTTAGTTAGTTACCGTTTGAGTAAATGGTGGGAAAGTGTGTGTCCGTCACCTGTTCAGCAGAAGTTGAACTACAACGCAAGACGTAGGAGTCATAATGACGGTCTGCAGCTAATTCCAGTAAAACGTCAAATTCTTTAGGACTCAGAGTTTTTTTTGTCCCGGTTGCGTTCACACTGACTTAAAACTTGAAACACTCGATTTAAAACCGATTCAAACCATCTAGCTGTTCAGAAAGGTAAAAGCCTGGATGGAAATCTTTTTCAGGACTCGTCTGATTCCTGAAAGCTAAAAAAAAAACTCACGTTTGCTAAAATGCGGTAGATACGAGATCCTCGTAGGTTTCTGAGATACTTACTGCCAAATAGTGATCTTGTGAATCCAACCCGATGGAAAGCCAGATGTTTGCCGTGTCCAGTTCACATCTGTAGACGGAAAACGTCTCCAGTGACCGCCTGTGATTGGCTGTCGATTCTCTGCTCTTTTATGCAAATAAAAAATGACGCCCGCATCTTTCCAGTTTGCCAAGATCAAACGTGCTTTTCATCCAGTTGCAGACGAAGCCTACGTATTCGGGAATTCAGGTACATTTCATGAACATCCCCTTGGACGCCACCGCCGTCCATCACAGACGAGCTATGAAGTCATCACCATGTATGAAGCAGTTGAGTTGCCTCTTGATGCTGAATGTCTTATCGGGTTTTACTGAGAATGTTACGCGCCGCAGTTGGCAATGCGACTGGATCTCAGTGCGTCCTCTTTGAGGCCCGGAGTCGCCTATCAGACCTTTTACCAGTCGCTCAAACTGTAGTTCCTCTACGTCCTCAAGAAAGTTATGCTAGCTATTGCCTGTAGTTTGCCTCGACCTTTTTATATAATGCCATTATTAAGTCTCATTATTAAAACTAACCAAGCTTACTCAGAATAATGAAATCTGGGTCCTTTTCCTGGAGGACCAGGACCACCGAAGCCCAAAAGAACCAGCAGGGGGGCTTCTACCTTACATAGAATTGCTGACCACAGGGTCCAGGTGTGGGTGTCGGATTGGTTGCAAATCTGGGATCAGGCACAGCTGGGTTCTTTCAGGTAGTCCAAAAGCTCTGAATGACCTGATGTCTTTGGATATGATGAGGCTCTCTTGGTTAATAAAGTCAGATCAGGGTGAAAAATAGACTACGGTGGTGATTCTTATATTTGTAAAAGGTAATTTACCAGTTATTGTAGTATCACATTTCTCAGCCCAGGAAACCTTATGCCAGATCGTATAGAAATCTGCTTCTTTTTTTTAATTACGCTTGACCATGGTTGATTGATCCCTTAAAGAAGGTGCAGGTAGAGACTACCTAGCTAACCCTGCTACCATATGACCAGGAACCAAGAAGAGCAGTAGAAGGTTGATGGACACGCTAAAAAAATAGCAGTTCAGAGTAAGTAATGCCGACTATTCGGATCAATATTTCAAATTAATCATCAATCATTGATGTACAACAAACAATCTGCAATCTGTCTAACCGCCAGCAGCTCCGGTTGCAGTCTTAAAGGACTTCAATTAAACATGTTTCACTGCCTCTCCAGTTGCCAGCAATTAAGTGGTGAGTAACATGTAACATGCATACGAATGTACAAGTTTACTTTACTCACATTTATCTGTTTCACACGTATCTGTCCACGATCTGCAGCCGCCTTAGGCAGCACTTTCATCATATATTTGACAGACATGCCTCACTCACATCGGTGTAGTTCAACAAGGTAATTTGTAAGTCCCCAAACTTCAAAAAGCTGATATCTTGTAATGACTTTAGCCCCCCGAGCTCTGTGTGAGGCCGGTTAGCACCTTGCATGCGTTTTTCTCACTTGACATCCTTTCCAGCTTCCCTTATTCTCTACAATGCCTGAACGAGGTGTTTGCTTCCATCTGAACAAACCCGAACGAGAACGCTTGGTTGGTTTCTGGAGAAACAAGAAATACTCAAAATAATACTTATTCAATAGTCGCTGTGGCCTTAACCGCACACGTAGGAGGAAGTGCAGGAGTAGGATGTTACTACACTATAACCTATATAGGTTTTAAGTGCCTCTTGAAAACACCCTGAAAACACACACACACACGCATTATCTCAACCATGTGTTCCTCCCCTGCACAGGTAGGCAAAGCTGCAGGGCTACAGACAATTATGATTCACATTTCTGAAATGGATTTCGCAAGAGCAGTGCGGAGGAGGCGGATGACGTACAGCTGGCAATGCAAAACATCCCACACTTCATTTGGGTTGAGCTAATGCATTTCTTGACCCACAACACGACGCTGCACTGGGCCTGAACCTGATTTACTGGTCTAGCTGCTTTCATTTGAGCACGGTTACTCCTTTTTTTAAAGATGTTTTCATTAATCCGACCAATTATGAGGAGACACAAACGTGTTCATAAGCAGTTATTAACTAAAGGCAAAGCTAAAAGTGTGAATTGCTATGTGATTATGGACAATATTGTGGCTGTCTATCTTATTGACGGCTCAATGCATCAACATTGGCAGGACGGTTGGATTTAAGGTAGTATTTTTCATCCGGGACACAATTTCATCATGTTTTCATGTCTAAGTGACTCATGAGGACAATGTAATCCTTCATCTGAGCACGTCCACTGAGTCCTTGTTCAGGCTGCCAAATCCATTTTTTTGGCATATCCAGATTGATTCTCTGTTTCCGTAATGTTGTCACCCACTAATGATACGTGTACATCGACTGTGTGGATGATTTTTGTTGTGTTATTAGCAGGTTGTGGTCAAAATCCCTCATTTTACAATCAATGTTTCTATTTCGGCTTCTTGGGGAAAAATTTGTCTCGCTCAATACGAGACAAATTTCAAAAATTGTCGTCGTCATTATTCACTTGGAAACAAAAACATGGGGAAAAGGGTCCCTTTATTAGTAACAACATCAAACATGTTCTGTTCTTTTGGGAACAAGATAACAAGGATATTCTTAAAACATCCCCAAATCCACAATTTCAAGCTACACCGATTTGCCAGTAATGATTCGAAACCACAGGCCTACAATTAAAGACAAAAACCTGTTTCTTTGCAGACGACTGCACCCTATTGGGTTACCAAAGCTCGGCTCAATAAACAACCTGCATGACCGACTTGTGTGAGTTTTGTTGAGTCCGCGGTTTGTTTATTGTGGTGCAGAGTGAAACCAATTGAACCAAATACACAAATAATACAACAAAGTCAACTATTCCACCCAGATATTTGATCTGTTTTCTCCAAATAGGAAATACGTAAAAAAAAAAGACATTGCTCTAAATTTCCAATCCCAAACCTTTTTAAAACGTCTTCTATCAATACAAGAGATGAATTCTACCCACCATAAACCTATTCATATGCATATTTATATTCCCATGTGAAGTTCAGCAGTAAGATCTCAGCACGCTTAGACAGCGAGACTGCATCAATCATATTTTATTTTATCTTTCATATCGTCTACATTTAGTGCGAGGTGACGCAACGCATCACATAGTTCTTTGAAGGAAACAGCGTAGGCAAGAGCAAAAACAACATCAGCCGTATCAAAAGCTGGGTGTGGACCGGTCCAGCCCTCTTCTGGGTGGGTGGAGGTACCAGCCTGCCTTCCCTTTGTACATCTTACATCTGGAATGGGCACATTTTCTTCCCCTCTTTTTTCCAAATAACATCTGCAGCGAAAAAAAAACCAGACAGGTAGTTAGAGTTGATTGGTCATGGATGGATTTTCTCTCTCTCTCTCTCTCTCTCTCCTCTCTTTCTGTGTTGCTCTCTTTCTCCCTCCCTTTTTTCTATTTTCTACAAAGCCCAGAGGCTAGTATTTCACTGATTACAGAGTCCCTCCATTTGAATGGTCGTTTGTGTATTGTCAGAACAAAGGGGCGAGTGGCCTCTGAAGAGGTGCTAGACAGGGGAATGGATTGGGCTCAGCGATTAGGATGAGTGGAACTGCAGGTTCAGGCTAGCTTTACCGGAGCAGAGACCGCTGAAGGAGGGACTCCACTCCAACTGCTGTGGGACCTTTCCTGAAAAAAAGAGGACTTTTGTGCAGCAGCTGCACTCCAGTGCGACTTATTGTTGAAGTTAAATTGTAAGGGAGAGCGTCGGGAGTTTAAGAGGGGGCCGACTGACCCCTTGTATTGCTCTGGATTGGGGGGCTGTCGCTCTGGCCAGATGCTGCAAAAAACAGAAAGCTGTGTTGATTTTCAAATGTTCGTTATAACCGTAAAGTAAAATGTTAGCCTGAAACATGAAGTGGGATAGCAGTAAAGCAAATGCCATATATTCGTCCTGTTGATGAGGCTGTGTTTTAAGGTTTGGACGCTTTTTCGTCAAACAGGAAGTGATTCATTAGAAGCGAAAACAGTGGATTTCTTTCTGCCGTTTCCCTTCTTTCATTTTTCTAAAAGAAATGCATCAAACTTGCTGCATCCATCTTTAGATACACACTTTAGCCTGAAATATAGGTATAGGAAAGTCACATTTTCCCACAGATTTTGAGCAAAAATGGAGAGAATGATGGGATTAATACCAAAAAATTTAATTAATAGACAGAATTAAACAATACAGGCCTCCCACAACTTTCTAAAAGCCATTGTTATAATTAAAATGTGCACAAGATGAGACCATTTTGGTGTGTTTCCACAACAAGCGCACACAACCGACCAGTTGCACCTGAGGAAGTGCTTCTCAGACAGCTCAGTAATCAGATAAACATTAGCCTGACAGGTTTCGCCTTTGAACACTCACTTAGTACTTCTCACCCCGAACATGAAGGTAACGACTTGAAATCAAAGCCCTCATCAAATTATGTGGGTGAGTCCGGGTCACACTCCTGGTGGGCTGCAACATCCTTTTGATTGTAAAGCGCCACCTTTTCAAAGCTGTTTTCAAGCCCGTTTTTAATTTACCGCCAGCCTTTGTGCCGTTAATGAGATCTGTAAGCTGCCATTCATCAAGGGCTGAAGACGCATTTTAGAAGAAACCAGCTCGGTGTAGTTTTAATAACCGTCAAATATTCACACGTTTTGCGTGAATGAGTCAAGCCTTCTGGCCGGAGCAATTTGATGCCACATTACAAACGACCAGCCCCTTAATTAGGTAATTATGGCAATCCGAGAAAAACAATTATGGGGTCGTTCAATTTCAGGGAGGAAAAACAAATTAAAGAGCTGACAAAGAAACACTTACATCATTTGACTTCCCAGTCTTTCGCCGGCCAGTCCACCCAGCTCTGAAGGCTTATTATGTCATTAAGGCACTCACGTTGTTCAGCAGCGAGACTTTTTTTTCTCGATTGCCTCTGCTCGTCCAAGAGACTTGACGTTTATCTGTCAACCGCGGGCCAAAGAAACCTAGAACACATGGGGTCTGCTGGGCCGCTTGTTATTCAATTGCCGCGCCGTGACACATCCTGGCAGTCCCTCCGCCTCGGAGCGACGGCCAGGGAATTTTCTGTCCAAAGCGAGGAATAGTTTTTTAGCGATGTCTTCAAAAGGCATGCGGTCACACAGTTGTTCCACGTGTTAGCGACTAGCAACGGGGAGAGCAACAACTCACCGACTCCCGGCCGGACGGGACGGAGCCAAGTCGTCACTAATGTCAAACAGGCGACCCAATTCAGCGGGAACGTATTAATGTGTCCGCTCGGGGGTGATTTGTCGAAAAGAGCGACGCTTTCATTTTCACCCTTCCCCTAAAAAAAAAGCGCCCGCACCCAAATTCTCCGGCCTCCTCCCTCTGAGGCAAAACCCTTAAATGGGCCTTAATGACTCCATGCAAACAACGTGTGACGGGGGACAAATTACTAAAGCACTTTTGTTTCTTCTCCTCTTTCTCTTTCAGGTGATACTTGAAAGGTCTCCGAGGTAGCAGGCCGAGGCGGCACCCTAACCCTCCTCTGGCTCCTCTCTCTGTCACCCTCCGCAATGTCAAGGTGTCGCGACCCCGTTGCGACCCAAACCCGCCGGACTTCAGTAGCCCGGCCGGCAGTGTGAAAAGGGATGTGTGTTTGGAGAGAGGAGGGGGGGATGAGGGGGGGTTGTGGGGGTCAGCATATCCTAACGGGGTGAGGCTGATTTCAGTGAGAGGGAGAGGAAGAGGAAGAGGGCCGTCCCGCTCAGGTCTCACACGCTTGTCGGCCTGTGACTTCCAGTTTAAAAAAAAAAAAAAAGGGGCTTCTGGGTGGCTTATATGAGTCAGTGGTCACCCCTCTGCATCAATCGCCTCACCTTGGGAATTGAATGGGACACACACACACACACACACACACACACACCCTTCCGACACACACCACATCTACCCGCCCCTCCTCTGCGGCCCGGGCTCCCCTCCTTTCCTTTAAGTCAATATGTCCGTGTCAGAGATGAAAGTGCAAAGTGGGAGGGACGCGGAGGGGGTCCTGACACTAATGTAGTACACTGGGCTTCACTTACTGATCTGCCAAGTTCCTTTGTGGAGCCCTAAATGCCTGCCAGGGCCCTTTGAACCGCCGAGCGCTCGCCCGCCTTCGGATGCCTCCCTCCTCCGGCTTCAATGAGATATCCCCGGGTGACATTCCCACAGTCCCGTCGCTGAGGACAGACACGCATAGCTGCACGGCGGCGAGGCGGCGAGGGGCTCGAACCCAGAAGGCCGGGGAGTCGTCTAAATAACATCATCCGCCGCCCTCCACTTGCAAAACGCTGCAGTTTGCCTGCGTCCGAATTGAAACGGGATCGGGCCGACGAGGCGGTCGGAGGATCGTCCCGGGGCCCGTTTTCCAATCTGTGGTTTCCAAAAAGCACTTTCATTGGCTGCCAAGCACAGCCAGCCAGGTAAACCAAGACCTTTAAACTCGCTTGCTTGTTTTTCTCACTCCCTCACTCTTGTCAGCTAATCTCTGTGGGTAACCTTATCCCGACTCTTGAGTGGCTGCTCCCCCCCCCCCCCCCCCCCTCCCAGCCTCAGAAACTGGACTGTGAAACAGCCATTCATAAAGCTCACTCTTGTTATTGCTCGACCGGCGGCATACTGCACTTGATTGATTCTCGCTGTTTTATCTTTTTTTTAACTTTTTCGTATTGTGTCAGAGGGCAATTTGTCGGAGCAGCAGCTCTTTTGACGGATGCTGTGGACATGTGGTTTTCAATGCACGTGAAAGGTCCTTCCCTTTTTTAAAGGGTCAGTTCAACAAAAATTGAAAAAAAATACAAATAAAATGTGGATTTTAGTTACTCTGATTTTTTTGCCACCACACTATTTTATTGGAGGTCAATGGTATTAATTTGTACTGCTCAAAACATCAACAAATTACTATGGAAGTACTTTTATATTGTATAGTTAAAACAACTGGACAAATAAAGCAGTAGTTTATTCAATTTTTTCCATTTTTCCATAAATTGTGTGAACCGACCCTTTAACTCTGCAACGTCTCCTACTTATTAGACATTTTATTTAAATGCACCTTGCATTGGACCCTTTATTCTCCACATGCAACACACATGTTGCATTCTCCTGTGGATTGGGTGCAGAAACCTCAGCAGCTTAACAGTTAAACCCAGATAGATATGGATTATCACAGTAAAATGACAGTGCAAGACAAAGCCAATAAAGCCATTTAGATTAAGTCATTAGAAGTCAGATTAAGTTTCAGGCACAACCGTGTGTTTCAGTCCAGTTTGCTTCTTCTCGTCCACATATTAGTTTACATATTGCATAAATCTGTGCCTCTGGCTCCTGATTGGCCAGCTGCCAACACGGTTGTCCAGACAAGTGCATTGGCAGAAAGCATCCTCAGATTGGCTGGCAGCCATTGCTTATTTCCCATACTCTCAAAACTGATAGAATGATACAAGTCCTCTGGAAAACAACTGGGTCGTCCCTCTCTTTGTGTGCTGTTGCCACAAGTTGTGCGCTTCCTCCTTTTCGTGACTCCCAGGTGGCCACAGCACACCTGCTGCTGCTGCTGCTCTCTTTCCTCGGTCGTGGATTCACGGTCACGCTCCGAGAGGTTTTTGTCACAAACATGTGCTTAAAGACGCGATGAGTGACTCCACCGCAGCCAGTGCATGAGCTAAATTGCTGTTTATTGTGCCGCTTTCTTTTTAAATCACTTGTCAGGTGCTTTTTTTTGGTTTTGAACGTTCAAAACCGTGATCGGGCAAAGCTCGTTTGATCAAACTGGGACCCGGAGCCTCGCGTTTTTGGAAGGAAATCAGCACATTATCTTCCGAGATAATTGCTATTTGCCAAGTTTTTGTGTGTGTGTGTGTGCTGTGATTTCCCTCCCTTAGGCGAGGAGAGAAATTAGTCATGCTTTAAACGACATTGTGCATCGGTTGTGTTACAGGGCTTATTACAGCGCGCTGTGGTTGGCGGGATCAAGCCTTCTTGTTCGGCAGACAGCCATGAATCACGGGCTCAGCCCACATCAACCCACTTCATCCACGTCTGCATCGCTCACAGCACACACGATCACGCCTGTCACTGTACATCACGGACACTCGGATTAAGTCCTCTCGAAGAAGAAAAGCCATGAATTAATATTATTTTCATTTCTGGGAAATTGTGTTGTGTTTTTTGTTGTGTGTGTTTGTTTTGCTGATGCTGATCTGCAGCTGGAGCTCTCAGTTAAACACTCCCTCTCATTCCCCACCAGTCACCACAGGAGGCCCTTTGAAATGCCCAACATGGGAAGTTGTGTATGTAATCATTTAGATGCGTTTTGAATATCAATGGGATAGGAATGCCGAGGATCCAGTTTTAATGGGACAATAAAGGCGAACCCTTCTTTCTTTTTTATTTATTTATTTATTTAATGGCAGCAGGGATGCGGGCTGGCTTTACTGCTGCCAGCTCGTAAACACATTCGCACCTCTCTCTCTCATTTAAATGCGGGAGAAGTTATAGCACATTATTGGAAGAAAAAAAAATCGAGGTCGACAACAACCTGCATTTGAATGCTGTCTGGGAGAGCCGAGGCCAATCCACAAAGCAGCGGCACTTTAAAAAGAGAGAGAGAGAGAGAGAGAGAGGCTGAAAACGTGGTTTGACGTTAAAGTTAAGATAAATTAATGAAATAGCGTAATAAAAACTGCTACTTTGATTATGTATTCATATCATCCCGTGCCTCCAATTAGACGTCGCTCTTTTAAATTAAAGGTTATATTTGTCCATATCCGAAAATCAATTAAATAATAATAATAATATTAAAAAAGTATTTTATTCATTTCAAAAAGCAGTATCTTCTTCTTCTTCTTGGTCTCCTTTGCGCCGCGTTTTTGTCCTCCAAGAGGAGAAAAAAAGAAAAAGAAAAACCCCTCTGCAGGCTGATGGTCGCTCCGAGATTACCCTATCAGGTGCAAACCGCTGACATGTTTCCACCCACCAACAACAAAAAAGCCTCTCTGTGCCCAAATCTGCAGCCGCAGACGCACAAACTCCACTGACAGGCACTGCTGCGCCATCACCAGCCCTCAGCCCTCTCCAGGGATCCGCGGCGAGTCTTCCACACTGCTTTTTCTTTTCTTTTTTCTTTTTGTGTGTGTGTTGTTGTTGAAAAAGCATAACTCTTTTGTGCGCCTGGATAAGTTTGGTTGCCCACTTTTGGCGACGTGTTTTTCTGGGGTGGGAAAAGGCGTTTTCATCCCTCGCCGCTGTAACTTTGGCCACCGCAGCACTTGGTAGAATAAAAAATGACCCACGCAAGGTGTAGAAGTCCCCCGCAGGTACGGACGGAGTGGAGGAGCCTGCTGTGATCTCTGGAGCAGCGGGACTCGGGATTGTGTGCGTAAAACTCGAAGGATAATGTTTTGAGCGAGGGTTTTTTCTCTTTTTTTCTTTTGAAAAGGTGGTTGCATTTCGAATCCTTTCCACGCTTGGCACCGATTTACGGAGAGACGGGTTTCGGGGAGCGGAGGAGACTGAGCTGAGAACAAAACAAAAAAAAGAGGAAAAAACAAGAACCCAAATCTTCTGGATAATCCCCCCCCCCCCCCCCCCCCAACAAGGAAACACCTAATGTTGCACTCAGTGACTCTGCTGCTGCTCTCCAGTGATCTATCCTTACGCTGGGATTCAATCTCCTACTTACCCCCGGAGTTGTGCGCGTAAAGGACGCGCGGGGGAGCGAAAGCGAGAGAGAGGGGGGCGATTTCGCCAACCTTTCCTGGGGCTCTAAGTCTGTGGAGGCAGGTGTATTTCTGCGAGTCAAGATGTCTGTGCTGCCTTCGAGGTTCATATACCTGTAAGTGTTCCACATCTTCGTGTGCCTTTCCCCGCACAGAGCCACGCATTCTTACCAATAGAAGTCGCCAAAAAGCTCCGTGTTTGCGCGCAGCTTTCATCCAGGTAGGCTGCGGGTATTCCTCGTGTAATTGCCTGTGATTCACTCCCCTCCTCTGCCTTCTCTCTCTTTCTCCCTCCACCTAGGTGTTTACACTTTCTGGTACTCTACTTCCAGCTACAGGTACGTTTACTCCCTCGATCGACTCATTCTGTGTGTGTGTGTGTGTGTGTGTGTGTGTGTGTGTGTGTGTGTGTGTGTGTGTGTTTGCATGCCACTGTAAAGTTTTTTTCTTCTGATTTATGCTGATGATGGGTTATTAATATTGTGGTCCCACAAACGCAAATGACGACATGATTATTTTAAATCCATATTCATTATTAAGTAGCATCTAAAAATCGGCGTGTAATTTTAAGGGAAAAGAAAAATAACGTTAAAATAAAAAGATTATTACGAAAATAAGGGGCGTGGGGGGTTAAAAATACATGAACAGATGATATGTGAGATCATCATAGTCCTTTTATAGAGATATATAATATTTAAAAAAATCCACAAATGTAAGAAAAAAAAGTACCCAAACTCAATATTGAGGACCGTAATTATTCTTATTGCAGCCACATCTCGAGATACACATGCAGCATGATCCATAACGTGACTCTAATAATAATAATAATACAACCTGCATATCATCATCAGCCATATATGCGGAAACTCAGCTGCTTTGCACCCGGACTAATCAATAACGATCCCCAATCAGGACGTGGCCATCCCTCTGGCAGATGTTAACTCAAAGCAGTTGTTTTTAATCTGCAGTTCAAGTAGCAGTTTCGGTGTTTTACAACAGAATTGTGTAATAAATGTTTAGATGCCCGGGGTTAAAAGTTGTCCTCCCCAGCAGATGGGCTCGTCTGGCGCTCGCTGCCTCGCGTTTTATGAGTCGCGTCTCACTTTGAACCGTAATGCTTTGCAGGCATCCACTCACCTAATTGCGCGCGGTGATTCCGATGAGACGCAGAGAGCACGCGCCCTCGCTCATAAAGCTCTCCGATCACTTTATTGCCGCATGACGTGTTTGATCGTAATGTCCCACGTGCTGTTGTTTTAGATCATGCTCTCAGGCCTGAATATTAAAACAGCATTGACTGATCAGAAAAAGAAAAAAAATGTTTTCATCTCTCATCCACATATGGGATGCTTTTTTTTTTTATTACACACAAGCTTCTAAGTTGTGAACAGAGTTTTTATGTAATTATATATTTAACAGGTATGCAAACACAATTTGACATCTGACCTTCATAGATGGAAAGTTTGTTTTGTATATAAAATATATTTTATTGGTTGCACAATTCTGGTATTTTACTACTTCAAGGCTGCTTGGATCACCTTGTCCTGGTTAGGTATCCAGTATATATCTCAGCCACAAAATAACAGGTCTAACTCCTGAAGTATGTTTTTTAAATACTTTAAAAAACAAACAAATATAAAACCCCTGAAACTTCCATCTTATATAAGTCTACATGCTCCGATTATTCCAACAGAGCTGGCAGGATCAAAGTCCACTCCTCACATGTAGGAGAGAACTTCATGCAGGCGGATCCAGCTCTGACGAATGACGTTTTATCCTTTCCTTTTTTTAAAAATAATGTGACGTGCATGTTTTGCCGCGGCTTAGAGACAAATTGAGATTAGATAAAGGCGTTTATCAAACAGGGAAATGCAGCGTGGCTCTCTTGAGTGCTGCAGCAATAGCCCTTTACTGCCTCTCCGCCTGGTCGGCCCTCTGCGGCTAATGGCTCCTACATGTCATGCTGTGGTTGTGTGTCCCCAGTTGTGTGTGTGACCCTGTGTGTGTGTGTGGAGCAGATAGCACGGTGTATCTTAGATGGATGCGACAACTCCGCTTCCTGGGTGAAGATGAGTGCCAGACTTTTGAAGTTTCAACCATATCCGTTTTCATGCTGCGTCTTTGAAGGAAGGAGACGGCGTGATAAAAAAAAGTTAAAAAAAAAGGAACTGTTGTCGTCGGCCATGTGCTTAGGCTTGCCTTTCCCTTGATGCAAAATGCGACTGTCTACCAAACACACCTTTATGTTTGTTTAGAGATGGGGGAGATTTGGGATAAATCCCTCAGCAGCCCAGTTAGGCCAAGTTTTGTTGTGTGTTCAGTCATTTTTTTTTTCTTCTTTTCCGTTCTTGCTCGTCAGCTTTGAGCTTCATTTTGAGAGAAAGTTGACAAATGCTGATGTTTCTGCTTTTGAAAATAGATGCATCATTGTCAACACATTGGTGTGCAGCTCTGGATGAGCTCTTTGCTGTTGCACCGGCAGTGATCCGGCATCTTTTTTTTTTTTTTTTTTTTGGTTGCTTGCTCTGTGAAGGCCAGTGATAACTTGTCAGTCAAACATTTAGAGCCTTTTTTTTCTTCCCCCTGACATGAAAAGTGCTGTAGGTGCTGCTTTTGTCTTTGTTAGTTCAGCCGTTGTGGCTCGGCTCCCAAATGCATCATCATTTTCTGGAGCTTCCCTCGGGACCATTTATTGGACAAGCAGAGCATCGAATGTGGAAAAGCTTCCGCGAGTCGAAAGTAAAAAAAAAAAAAGTTGTATCCAAGAACATCCCTTTTAAATTTGAATATACAGTAAATGCAGTCCGGCACATTTTGTCTCGGCTGTGGTTCGATCCCCGGCTCCTCCTGCCTCCTTTCCCACAGCTCCTGAAGGCTTAGGATGGGTTAAATGCAGAGGTCACATTTTAATGTCCGCGACCGTAAAAAAAAAATACAGTTTAAGTTCCGTGTGGCGGTAACACAGGCGTGCATTGTTCAGCACGCGGGTGTGTTGAAATGACAAATCGCTGGTTTGAACAGGTTGCGTTGGGTTAACAGTTCCCAGGGCTGATGTTAACGCACCTCCCAATGCAGAGCGACTGTAAATCTCTCGGCTGAGGCCTGGTTGTCCTGGTCTGGGTTTACAGGATCGAGGACCTGGTTTTGGGGGGGGCTGTAGATATAAGGTGATCTGTTCAGGGCTCTAGAAAGTACTGCTCTTGATTTTTACATTTTTCTGTTTGTCATGGTTGTCAAAGCTGAGCAGTCTCATGCCGGTTGTGTTGCATCTTGGGAGTAAAAGTGAAATTAGAGTGGCTTGATTGGGGCTTTAAAAAAAAAAAGAAGAACCAAACAAAACCAACTAATTTTGGTTTTATTTGAAGGAGAAGCTTACAGGCCATGAGAAAAAAACCCATTGCGTGATCTAAAGTCATCCCAGCTCTTAGGTTTTGATGCCTTGCAGTCAATATTAAGGGCAGAAATCAGTTGCATCAGTAGGTTATGCATCTCGATATCCAGCCTCTTCATTTTTCCACACGGCCCGAAGCCAAAAGTAACATTATGGGCGTGTTTCCTAAATGTCAAGATACAGAAGCCGTGTCCCAGTTCGGGGGCTGGATCCTCCGTGGGCCACATTTCTAGACCGCGTACGTCATGGTGAGCCAACGAGTCCTTCCGCCCAGAAAAGCTGCCTCTGTCTCGCAAGCTTTTGGGCACTTGAGAGGCAAAGACCTCGAGCTGACGTCCGAGGTATCGCGTGGGTCCGACACCGAGGACTCATCTCTTCGCGGCCTCTCGAGAGTTTAAGGATTCGTTCCTCCGAAGCCTGGATTTCCCATCGTGTTCGCTACATGTCGTTAATTCACTGAAGTTAGAATAACACGCACTCGGGGTATGTAATGTGTATATAATTAGCCACCTGAGAACAGTCACATAAAAAGCCATTACTGTGCAATTACCACACCGTACAGCTGGGGAAACGGGATCTTGGCGTGAACCGAGATTCCAGGGCTTCTGAAAGTATACGTTTCCTCTCGCACGTCCACGTGTCGGGCGACGCGGTCGCTCTTGGCCGATGCACGACCGCCGTCCTCTGCGGTTTCCTCTCTTTTTACGGCCGGGTCCAAGGTGACTCGTAAACGTGGCTTCTGAAAGGTGGATCTGGACGATTTGATCGGAAAGGTCCTCCTACGAGAGCGTTTTTTTTCTTCTTTTGTGGTTCAAGGTGTCTTGTCTTTCCGCCTGCTGCGTTTTCCCTAATTTATGGACCCGGCCTGGCCTGCAGGCAGATATTTGTTTGATGATAGTGCAACCGGTCTGGATGCTTCAGGTGTATAATTGCTGGTGGCTCGCTCGCTTGTGGAAATGGAGTAAAGGTTTCTCAATATGGCCGGCGGCTGCAGAAGGTTGCTCGATGGGCTCCGCGCTTGTTCTCCGGGTCACGGTGACTTCATTAACGCGCCGCCTGCGTAGTTATCAGCTTGTAAAGGCAACGCATATAAAATGTGCCAGAAGAGAAAACACTAAAATGCGGCGGCCTCAGTTTCCCGGTTGGTATTTCAGTTTTAAGCCTCGGAGGCAGATATTTTTTTTTTTTGACACGGAGCCCATAAAAGCAACAGCACACATCGCTATCAACACCTGTGTGGCGTGACGATCTCTCACTGTCTTGTCTCTCTCTCTCTCTCTCTCTCACCTCTGTGAAGGAATGCCAAAAGACCTCTGCTGATTTCAGGTTTTACATCGAGAACCACACGAGGAACCCGGACGACCTGAGCCGCAAGCAGGTCCGGATCTACCAGCTGTACAGCAGAACCACGGGCAAACACGTGCAGATCCTGGGGAAGAAAGTCAACGCCAACGGAGATGATGGGGGCAAGTATGGTATGGGAGAACTCCTGTGCATCTCACCCGACACGCTAGCTAGTTAGAGGACGAGAGCCCGCCGCCGGCCTCCGGCCAGATGTTGGCGACTCCTGCAGCCGCTCTGGCTGTTTGCTAACCGCTCGCTCGGAGCTTGTTTTCCAGGCTCGGGGTCGGTGTTTTTGGGCTCGGGCAAAGTGGACCGTGACTTTCGTGAGCCACCAAGTACTGGTTGGGGTGGCAGGAAACATTATGGAATTGCTGAGCGTGCAATTGATGTTTACTGTAGCATCTGGGTCTATGTTTACCTTGATGGATTTATAGGCCAACGCTGGGAATTTATGCCAGAATGACTAATATGGACCGAAACTGACTTGTTGGTTCGCCACTGCAAAAGTAATATATATATATATATCTTTACTGTTTTATATTGTGAGCTTTAACGGTCATGTAGAACTTTACTGTCTCTTAATTTATCAGAAAATGTGTCTTTTCCCACTTCATTGTGCCCGTCCATATTTGGAGATGAAAATTGGTCTCAAAACTGTATTGTCCTTGAACTTGAAAGGGCCAGAGACATCTAAACTAAACTAGAAGTTTGCGATGAAAACATAGATGAAAACCCAAATGATTTGACAGATTAAGCTATATTTTACCCTCTTTGTGTGACATTGTTAACCCTTTTCGAGCGAGGCACCGCTCAGCAAGGCGCTGCTCGGTGCGGCGGCGCGAGCAACAGGACTTGTTTTGAGCTCTCCTGCAGATATGTTGCTCACAACAGCTGACTCACTCTGAAATTGCGGGTCTCGAATGCCTCTGAGTTTGTGTGTTCAGTCGCAGATGCGCCGAGGCGAAGTTTCCTCACTGCTTGTTAGAGCTTGAGTGGAAGCAGATCCAATTTTTCCCATGAGGCCTTGCCAATTCTGCCCTCCGCCCCTCCTCCTTCTTTCTCCCGTCCTCCTCCTCCTCCTCCTCCTCCTCCTCCTCCTCCTCCTCCTCCTCCTCCTCCCCATCCAGCTGCAGTACCTGGCACCTGTGAACTCCTTTGCACTCACTAATAGCGCTCAGGAAGACGCTCTCAGTCACTCTGCAGCTTTACGGAGCGCCACGAAACCACCGAAGAAGAAATGTCCGGATCAGCGCGGTCAAAGAGCCGAGGTTACCCTTCTTCTTGGGTATTAGCGTAGCATATTCATTACTTTTAAGAGACTAGAACAATCCTCTTGCAGAACAATCTGTCGTAAACGATGCATGTTGTCGGGGGAGGGGGGGGCGAGGGGGAGGGGGAGGCTTTTAAACTGGGAATGCAATGTGGAATTAAAGCAGGAGTTTCAGTTATTCTGACAGATGACCCCCATGCTGAGGTTAATAAAAAAGCTTGTGGCCCCTCATTGTTTATACCGCCGAAGAAGAAAACACTCCACTGGTGAAGTTATCGCTGCGAGTGGTATTTAATGAATACATTGATCAGTTATTCCCAAATTCCTGTCAGAATTTCTTAATTTTTGCATGCCAGCTGTGGCTGCCAGCTGTGGCTGCCAGCGGCGCGACTGTTTAAAGAAACACCCAGAGTTAATATACAAAACACCACGGTGACCACTCGGTGACTCCTGGAGATACTTCTGTTCAGATGAAGTGAAATGACTCAGATTCTTTGTTATTTCACCGTCAGGGGTCAACGTTGCTTTTATCTGATGCTCGGGGTCGAGGCTTCATAGCTGAGGTTGAATTTTGGGGCAAAAAAAAAAAAACGGCAAAAGAGTGTGACGGCCAAAGTGTTGTCAAAAGACTCCTGATTGGACTCGCAGAGCTGGAGTAGCTTTTGTAAACATCGCTTTCCTCCAGAAAAGGTCCCAACAGGATCCGGACGACCAACAGGAATCTCTCCAAAAAAAAATAAAAACAAGAGGAGGAATAACTTCTGAAGTTTTCACTTTTTTTGAGACCTTTTCTCCCAAGGTTGGATTTAAGGGTGGAGGAGGAGGAGGAGGAGGAGGAGGAGGAGGAAGAGGAGGAGGAGGGGGGAGTTACTCCTGCCCTCCAGCCCGTCCCATCCCCTCGGTCTATTCTTCCTCGGCTCCCTTGAGCGCCGCTGAATGGCCCTGTGTGTTAAACAAATGGATCATCTTAACTTTTTGATTGAGTGAGCACAGACTAAAGGGAACTTGAAACCTAATCCTGAGGGGCACATAACCGCTGCACAAACGTTGGGCAGATCTCTTTGCTGGTCGAGGGGCGAGCCGAGACAAAGGTGACCTCGCAGGGGTTACCATTGTGGAGGTTGGGGGGCGGGGGGATAAAAGAGCCGCCGGGATGCGTCTCGAGAGTGGATTACTGCTTTGTCAGGCGGTGGTATTGTTGTTTTGGTGCGTATATATGGTATTGTGTAAAGAAAGTTATACACTTAATATACCTTCAAAAGAAGCATGTGACCCATAATGCATCTCTTTTGGGTCCATTCTTCGGGACAATGAAGGCTGTAACGTCTTGTTTATTTTAACATTCGCAATGAGAATGATGCCCGTGCCTTTTTTGTTTGCAGTCAGTTTATTTATACATGTCCTGGATCTTTTAAAATCAATTTCATCCTGTAATCCTTGAAGAGAATCTTAACAATGGTTGGTTACAACTTAATATTTAATCTTCAAGTTTTCTTCAAGAGGTTTCTCCAGTTTCTCAGGATCCCCTTACAGGAAGAGAAAATAAACACAACCATTCATTATGTCTTGCATGTCTGGGACCTGGAGTATTGAATACAAGTACAGGACCCCGTCGACCATACAGGAGGAATAAACCCAGATATGAACGTACGGGGATCCGTTAAAGCTCGTGTTCGCAGTTGAAAGACGTTAACGGCTGTTTCTTCTCTCCTGCAGCGCTCCTCGTCGTAGAGACGGAAACCTTCGGGAGCCACATTCGAATAAAAGGAAAAGAGAGCGAGCATTACATCTGCATGAACGAGAAGGGCAAGATCGTCGGAAGGGTGAGCATCTTCATTTTTTTTCATTTTAGGGACATTGCAGAAGAGAAAAAGCTCGATATTGCCCATTATGAGACTTAAAAAGGCCCTTTTTTTAAATATCAAAATGAATATTTTAAAGGGAGCTCTTAATCCTGGCTGAATTGAACGCAGCCTCAGATCTGCTTTCTCCTGCTGGTTTTTGTGCACCCTAACAAAACCCCCTTTGATAACTCGCAGCCCTTCTTCCATTACGTAATCGGCCTGCTCCTTTGACACTCGATCAGTCAATTACGGACTGCAATCACCACAATGCATTGAGAGACTAATGGTCACTTAGGAGGAATGCCATTGCAATTATATCACTTAGTCACACCAGGTGGCCACAGGAAGGCGGGATGACGGCCGGCCGCGCTCGGCGGGGAAAAGGAAGTTGGATGCTGGAAAACGCACACTGCTGGACGCACACGTGTCACCGGGTTGCATTAATAACTCGCTGTGTGCAGCAGCTCACACACACGATTTCACTCCCTCGTCAAGGTCGTCTGTTAGGAACATGGGTGCGTGTGCGTGTGCGTGTGCGTGTGCGTGTGCGTGTGCGTGTGCGTGTGCGTGTGCGTGTGCGTGTGTGTGTTGTTGTTTTAGTTGCCGGGGCCTTGTTTGTTTGCAACAACGGTGTTTGACTTCCTGCTTTAAGATTATTTTAACAATCGGTTAAAATGACGTTTGAGTTGTTGATCGCTGGTGGTTTTCAGCTTGTTTAATGATGAAGAAACAAGTTAAAAACTGCAAATCAAAGACATTTTGGACAGATTTGATTGAACCTTTAGGTGTTTTTCACCCTATGAAAAGAAATCTCTATATAGGTTTTCTTACTAACCCCGTTTTGCTATGCATACATGCAAATCGTTAATTCTTTATGGGTCCATCTTTTGAGATCTTATTTATTAACAACATTTCACTTTTATATAATATTTGTCACAGTATGTTTTTGAAAAAAAAGATTTTTATTTCATTTTAATTCTCAAGAATATCTAGCTCAGTCACTCAAAAGCATTAGTTTGACATTCACTTTCTTGCTGAGACTAAGCTGAGAAGGTTAAGCCAGTCTTATGCTAAGCTAAGCTAAGCTAACCCCCTCAGACGTGTTATTGATACAGAGTTTCTCTCACTACTGAAGGGAGTTCAACCTTTCGCCGACGATGTCAAACTATTCCTTTACGACCACAACAACTGTAACGTGGTACGTTAGAGGAAGCGCCAGACAGGAAGTAGGAGTGAAGATGTGCAGCTGAGGGCTCTAGTCATGTGATCAAGACCTTTTCCGTTAGCTTACCGTTTTTAACACGTAGCTTAATACGGTTTTACGCTAAACTGGAAAATACTAAACTTAATTTTTCTGTTCCTCTCCCCTTCTCAGCCCGACGGGAGGAAGCAGGAGTGCGTCTTCGTCGAGGAATTCCTGGAGAACAACTACACGGCTCTGGTGTCGGCCAAGTACAAAGGGTGGTACCTCGGCTTCAACAGGAAGGGGCGGCCCAAGAAAGGCTCGCGGACCACGCAGAGGCAACAGGAAGTCCACTTCATGAAGCGCCAGCCCAAGGGCCGCACGGACCCGCTGGAGGAGTTTCGGTTCACCACGGTGACCAAGAGGACACGAAGGGCTCGGCGGTTAAAACCCAACACCAAGAGGAACTGATGGGGACCAATGGGACAGCACTAATTTTCCTCGAGGGGGGGGGGGGGGGGAGGGAAGGGGGGAGGGGCGTAGGGGAGGGGGCGGGGGCGGGGACAAAACATAAAAAAACTGTAACTGAAAATCTCAAGCTTCTTGTCTTAAAAGAATCACCTGAAAAGACTTCTGTAAAAGAAAGACGGACAAAAAGAACAACAACAACAAAAAAAGTCAAAGATGTTTTATTTTTGTATTTCAGGACGACTGAATATTTCCTAACTCGTGGATTCTTCTGGGTTGATGTCATTGTGCCGACGTGTCTGTCGTGTTATTTATACTGGATAAACTAAAGGACCTCCGAGGAGAACCCCTCCGGCGCCGCCGCCCTCAGCTGCGGGCATTGAACCCGCGGGCCCGACGCTTTTTTCCTCTTTTTCTTTTGACAATGGGGGCAGCGCAGCGGCGTTATAAAAATCCGCCGACTAGAGATTTTATTGGAATACCTGTTGGGTTTTTGTTTGCGTTGCCCACGGCCAAACGAGGACCCCCATCCCTTCCACTGGAATCGGACGCCATGGAGATTGAAACGGGGAGAGGGCGGCACCCGCGGGTGACACTGTGCTTTGCCCGGGGACAAACTGTGTAGCTTTGAGTGCAATATTTTACAGCTCTCTCGCTCTCTCTCTCTCTCTTTTTCTTTCTTCTTCTTCTTCTCTTTCCCGTCTCTCCACATGTCTCTCAGCCTTCCCGAGTACCGTGTGTGTGATTTCCTTTGACATTTCCATGCAGCGTGTGATTCAGCTAAAAAACACGACGTGCTTTGACTAGTCGGGCTTCAGTCTTGTTTAAACACCTGAAGAAGAAGAAAAGAGAAAACAATGCAAAACAATAATAAATATGACAGCTCATGTGATTCATAACAGCACAAACGTCTTCCAGCTTCGTCACATCGGGGAGACGGATGTTAATCCCTTTTTATTCTGGTGTTTTGGTAATAAGCTCTTCCTCACCTCCTCAAAAGGATGCCTGGATTCTTTTGGAGTGTGAGCTCGCTGATATTTCGGGGCGGGTGATGAAGACTTCCTCTACCTCCTTCGTTCTCTTTTTGTTTTGTTTATCTTCACCTAGTCTGACTGTCTGCGTTCGGTTAATCTCAAGAAGCTTTCGGTCGTCCCTCTCTTCTCGCCATCTTCTGACTGGGAGCTCGTCTTCACTGGATGAAAGTCTCAAAGACGCTTTCTGGGAAGCTTATCCCTGTGCTTTTTTTTTTTTTACAAATTAGTGATCCACAGACAGGAATCCTCTGATCCTCCTCCTGATCACTTCATAAATCCACGTTATGACAAATAAAGACTTCTTCAAACAGAAAACCCAGATTCCCAACTTTCCCAACAAGGATTACGGGAACGTTTTCCACGCCATGAGTTTGTGTCCGAATCGTAAAAAAAAAAAAGGAAAAGTCTGTGCTTCAATCATTCCTTCTGTCACTGACGACCACCTCCAGCCTCCTCTCACCTGTAGTGTGTGTTCACCTGTCCGCCGGCAGTTTTTTGTATGAGTCGCTACTAACAACATGACACATTTATGAATTTCTTTTTTTTTTTCCGTCTTTTCTTTTTTTGTTTTTTAAAACAAATGTAAGCAAAAATAATTTTATGACTATTATTAAGATATTTATTGCCTCCCTTTGTAAATAAAATGTGATGAGTTTTATTTGGCCTCTGTTAATAAAATGAGGACTATATTTTAAAAAAATAAACATTTTTTTTCACGTCTTTATTGAACGAGAGCGGCGCCGTCGTGTCCGGGTTCGTCTCCGGAGCTCCGCAGGTAGCGATTGGTTGGACTTCGAGTACATTCCCTTCCCTTCATACTGCCAAGGTATGCATTTTTATATACAAAGTGTGAGGACTGCTTTTAAGGTCAGGGCTTTTTTTAAATTGAGAAAGGCCGATTGCAACATCTCTGAAGGCTTTTTTTTTTTTATCCCTGCAAAAAGGGCTGTTTTTTAAAACAGCGATATCATTACATAATTATAACAAGTATTTTTTGGCAAAGAAAGTGATGTTTTTATCTTCAGCATTTTTAGTTTTTCCAGATACACATAACGGGATTAAATATTGCATCAATAACCACATGGCTGCTAAATTGAGTGGCAAAAAAAAAAAGCTAAAAAAAAAACATATTTATATTTGTTTGGATTTAATAGGATGATCTGAGAGACCGTCTGAGCACTTAAAACACACACACCTCGCTTTCCTGACGAAGATCCGTCCTCCAGACCAGTAAACACACACTATTTTAGACATTTTTCCATCTTTTAAAAAAAAAAGCGCTAGAGGAATGTGGAGTAGCATGTCTTATAATGCCGTGTGCTGGAATGATGTTTACAGTAACCGTCAGACTGAAAGATGGCGGCTTTGAGGGAGAAAAAAAATAAAATACTTTTGTTTAAATTCCTCGCGATGCTATCGCCCCCCCCCCCCCTCCCCCCCTCCAGCGGACCCAGAAGTCCCCCCGCTCCGTCATGGGATTCTGGCCGTCTGGTCTTGCTTTTAGAAGGTGGAGACATAGTGCTTGATGTGTGACCCGGTAATTCACCATTAACATAATGGATCAGCGCGGGGCTGCAGGTCTGGGGGGCACTGGGGGGCACTGGGAGCACTGGGAGCGCTGGGATGACTGCAGGATGTCCAGGAATGTCCCTTCATCTTGTCATGAGCTCTCTCAACTGTTTATTATCTCCTCTGCGTAAGAATGGTGGTATTATTCAGAGGGAAATACGATTTTCCGCAACATTTTAACATGAATTACATGTGTTTTAGTATAAATAAATACTTTCAGGGAAGGACTGGGAGTAAAAATCGGCCTCCGTCGAGGAATTTAATCAATGCAACTTTCGAAACCCTCCAAATTATGCGAGTGAGAAGCTTTTTTTCTTCTTTTTCTTTTTTTTTCATCCACATACTTCAAACTTGACCGAGCGCAGCCGAACTGCGTCTGGCTATATTGACATTGAAAACGAGCGGCGATGGTTTCCAACGTGCCGGCCGACTCGCAGTAAGGAGACGACATTTTGCATAAGCCTCCCGCCGGGCTTTTCTCTGACTCAAACCTTTGATCAGTGGAGGCTAGATGCTCTTGGAACTGGACCAATAACTTCAAAATGAAACATAGGATTCCCCCTTTTTTTGCAAAAAGCCCCGCCCCCTTTTTTTTTCTTCCAGGAGGAGGTGGAATATTTCATTGCCAAGTAGTTTATATTCTATTATTAGACGAAGCTCCCGCTGTGCACAATGGGTACAGTATGACAAGAAAGCAGCGTCGATGTAGAGAAAAACCTTGCGGTCCGCCGTAAGTTATACAAATTTCAGCGGAACGACCAAAAGTGGTTCTTTGGCCTCGAGATCAGCAACCACACACTTAACAATTATCCCTGTCGACAGAAATTTGTTCAGTTTCAGACATGAAACGCGTTCCGTCTCTCTGGGTATCACAGAAACTGTCCCTCAAGGTCAGCTCAAAAACAAACCCGGTGTCATTAAATGCAGTTTCACGTCACGTCAGTTACTGTCAAAACAGGATTGCCGCCCTTCTAACTCTATGAAAACGTAATAACGCTGAACCACAGTTTTTTACGAGTGTTTTCCCCTTGTGGATTTCTCAGAGTATTTTTGAACGCGCGGCTGAGTTGTGTTTTCACAGGATTACAAATGTGCTTACTGTCCATGGAGTTTCTGGAAAAGCCAGACCTCTCCTGTGTCCTCCTGGGAACAACAACATGTGGCCGGCCTGTTGTGCACACGGGTCGGAATGAAGGTCGCCAGGTTTAGCTGAGTCAGCGTTATTCCATCTAACTCGGCGGGAAATCGGAGAGCCGGCGGTTAAAGACCCGATCAATAATGTGTTTAATAAAGCTGGACTCTGTCTTCACCAGGAAGTTGCATCTGCTCTGATGTTTCCTTGGATTTGAGGAGTAGATCTGTGCTTCCAATCTACTGCTTATTCCCACTTCTTTATCCCTCACGTCCACTATGGCTGCACATATCGAGGAAGCTTCATTGTTTGGTTTGGTTTCCAGATCTCTGATATATAAAGTTCCCTCAATCCAGAGTGTTTGGGAGTAAAGATGTCTGCCTTCTCTCTAATACAACGGGACCCTGTGTGGCACCCAATAAATCAATAAAGACTCAACGGTGACTTATGACCCGGTTGTTGGAGATGATCCACAGACCTTGTTGTGAGCAGTTTCACAGGAAGGGACTACTTTTTCTTCCCACCGAACTACAGCCGCCGGCCTCATCACTCATGGATGAGGGGTCCTGACATTAATGGCATCGCGCGCTAGCTCGGTGGCGCCAGGTGAGCTATTGCAGCCTCGAGTCAGGATGCATTTGAATGCATTTGAAAAACTCAACTGTTTTTGGAGGGACTATTTTCTTTCCGCCGTCTACATCCGCCAGCGGAGACGGCGGAAAGAAAATAGTCCCTCCAAAAACAGTTGAGTTTTTCAAATGCATTGAAGGCCGGCATCTCCGACATTCGGCGACTCAAACTAAAACATCTATTTATTATTATTATTATTTATTGATTTAAAAAAACAAAAAAACATGGCGATCACATGGCACAAAAGATGGAGACCAAATAAAAATAGGTCCCTCCTCATATCCATCCTCACCTTCTGAGTCCTGACTTTCCCAGGCCTCCAACAGGGCCATGCCGCCACGTAAACATACATAACCACTTCAGCGCCCGCTCGGCCTCATGTACACAAACACACAGACGCACCAGTCAGGCCTTGTTCCCGGCAGCCTCAACAGATGCCAGGTGACACAGCTCATTAACTTCTCCTATTCTTCGGGCTCCTCATTGTCTTGAGATATGAGAGATGAGCCTTTGTTGGGAGCTTTGCCCCCTTTTCTCTCGGCCGGGCCGGGCACCGTAATTAGTGCTTAGCGCTGGGCGTACTTTCTCACAGGGCTACGACACAATTAATCAGCACTTTCCCACCAATGGGCAGAAGCCGCTTCTTTCTATCGGGGCCACATTTTTAAGTCGTGACGCCTTTTCTTTCTTCCTTTTTCCAGTAATTTCAGGATTTTTTTTTTAGATGCCACAATTGTAGGACGAAAAAATGAACCATTTCATATTCAGGGACAGTCAGATATAATCTGACAGCTTGTTTTAGCAAGAGAGAGCAGATTTGGGGGTTTGATGCATAAAATAAAGCAGCGACTTACCTGATCCGACCGCCTGCAGCTCCACATGTACGACGCTGTTTGTGACGCATCGAGAGCTCAATTTCTTTTGTTGACATCAAACTGTGTTTCTCTGGGTCGATAAATGGTTTTTCACTTCATCTCATACCGATTCATCCTCTTTCATACCAATATGTTTATTTTCTTAAATCTGTGGTCTTTGCTTGGTTATCATCAGAACCGCAAAGCTGTTATGGCTTTATTTCGAGAAATAAATTATTTTGCAAAATTGCACCAAATGACAAAAAAATGACAAAGTAATGTGTGTGTGTGTGTGTGTGTGTGTGTGTGTGTGTGTGTGTGTGTGTGTGTGTGTGTGTGTGTGTGTGTGTGTGTGTGTGTGAGAGAGTTTATGACTGAAAGACAAAGAAAGAGTCCAATTTTCCCCCCAGTTTTTTCCTTTATTTCCTATAAATCATGATATTTCGCGTTTCCTGTTTTATTTGATTACATGTTTTCTGGCGTAATGCCGAACCTTCTGCCGGGTACCTGTAAACCCAATCTCCAAATTATCCTGGCGCCTCCTCAGCTCTCTGCATTTGGGTCTAATCCCTTGCACAGTGGAGAAAGAATACCACAGATAGCTGTAGATTATAACAGAGACACGTTTAAATAGAGCTAACTAAATACATTCATAGCTACAAAAGCTGTGAAGAAGCCAGAAGAATGGAAAACATGGCCGTCACAACATTGTTCGTAGCTAAACCCAAAAAGTAATGAACTATGATAGAAATAAAACTCTTCCTTCCAGACAACGCTGAGGTTGGAATTCTCCCAGATGAAAATTCCAACTTTCAACCTGACCATTAGCCAGCAATATATGGCAATGCTACCTACATTCATTTGGAGATAAAACCATTAACGTGAGTAATAAATAATACTTGTGAAGGTGTAAAAGAAACAGGGAGCTCCAGTGCTGGTGCGTGACATCCAGCTTAATTATTGTCTTGTATGATTATATGAGTATGAATAGAGTAGTCCTGAATCGACCTAACTCACAGCATTGAGTCCAATCAGAGCTATTAATAAATGGATCCAGTTATAATTGCGGTCTGGTCAGCGATAATAATTTGGCCATCTGTTTGGAGACAAACAACAAGGAAAACAAACACGTACATCTAGAAAAAAAAACCCCAACAAATATCAGTCAACATCACGTAATGTGTTTTCTTTTTAATTGCGTGGAAGAAAAACAAACGTTTCATTCAAAAGGTGAAACAAACACTGATACGATCACAGTTGGACTCGCCGTGCCCGTCCCATTATAACAGCAGAACTGGCACCGAAGTCCGGCGCCGACGCCAAACGCTGTCTCCATGACGTAACGAGCGCTTCCCTCGTCTATTTATTCCTCATTTTGTCTCCGCACATCGACTGAACTCCACGTTGCCAATGAAATGCTGAGTAACAGATCGAGGCGTGTCCGCCGTCTCCTGGTGGTGCGTTTGGGTTTTAAGTTGCAGGACAAGGCTGGTGGGTGGAGGAGGAGGAGGAGGAGGAGGAGGAGGAGGAGGAGGAGGACGACGAACAGTAGGGAAAAGCGAAAGCGAAAGAAAAGAACACACTCGCGGCAGACCTTTCACCTGAGGTCGAAACCCAGGTCCTCTGCTGCTAATCTGACATGTGTTTCCATGAGCCGAGACCGGCAGCCCTGCCATGGTGGCCGCTCTCCAAAACTAATGATGTCAAGTGATTCCCGCTCCCAGAATCCCTTTTTTACAGCAGAATGAAAGAGGCGAGGTGAGGGGTGGCTCTGGGGATCCAGAGAGGGTATGTTGTTGGAGAGGAAGAGGAAGGGGGGCGGGGGGGGGCGACGAAGAAGACGAGACCTGAAAAAAAAAACAGCTCAACGCGGTGCCGCTCAGAGACCCTATACCGGCTACTTCCTATGCCAAATCCGTACCCCTCGGCACTATCATATCAGTGTGCGAAGAGAAAAGGGCTCACTTTTTATTTACGTCGCCGCCATTTGCCAGAATATTGCTTTTAATTGCTGTCCTGGATTCCACCGCTCGCGGTATAGGACGAGTCTGAGATGATTACTCAACGTAATGGAGCATAATGATGTCTCGGGGCGGCCCCCGGAGCCCGGGTCAGGGGTTGGACAATGTCAACATTCAGCTACTTAGCTTCCTTTTGCAACTTTGTGACAAAATCTGTTTGCCCAACACCAATTAAGATGCCTCTCTGTGCGCCGTGGTCAATGGGTTTGACGGAGGGGGTCGTCCAACGAGTTGACATGTCCCTGAGCACGAACAAGCTGGCCTGTGTCCTCGCCTCCGTAATTGGTGTCCCTTGCAACGTGCCGCTTCCCAGGGCTGTCCTTTGTGTCCCCATGGCAGTCCTAAACGAGGGGAGTCAGGGCTTTAATGGGACTCCTGTTAGTTTTAAACAAACACAGGGCGACCCCCTACTGTTCAGCATGTTGCATAGAACAGCTGGGAGTCCACGGGGCTCTCCCTCGGGAGCCGGCGAACCCCCCGCGGGGGGCCCCCGAGGGCTCGCTGCCCACTCCCCATTGTGCCTCTGATGACGTCCTCTCAGGAGCTCGACACTAATTCTTTTCAGACACTTTTCAGTGGCCTGATTGCAAGGTGTGGTGCCAACAGAGTCACAGAGAGAGAGGCTGGGCATCTCTGCTCTGTGATTGGCCGCTGAGGGGGAACGTCCACCTGTCAGGGCGCAGCGAGCCGTGGATCCAACGGAGAGGTTATAGGAACCGTTTGCTGAGAGGTTGCTCTGTTCCTCCTCCGGACAAACATGGAAACACAAATCGGCTCCAGAAATGCAAAAACAAAAAAAATATTCCGAAATATGTCGCTCTCCACGGCTGAATCCGATATTATTTCAAGCAGCAAGGCAGGGCAGGAAGTTTACTGTTGACTCCCGATGCAGGCGGTTCTCCTCCAGCATTCCTAGCTACACCTACGGAAAATAATGCGTCGGGATTTGTAGATATCTCACAAGAGGATACACGTAATTGTTGGCGAGCAGGTGCAAAGGCTGCAAAAGCCTCCACAGGGTGGATTGAGGGGAAGTGGGCGGGTCTTCCACAGACGAGACCTCTGTTTTGTTTCCCGTCCGAGTTGATTTATTCGTCATGTGGGAATCCGGTGATGGCACTTCCGCATTTTATTTTGCTTCCCAAATGACGATCGTTTCCGAAACCTCGGAAAGTTGTTCTGTTTCCTGAACCTAACCGAGCTTAGTCCTGCAGTGACGGAGGTTTATTTTGAAAAGATTTGCATGCAGGACACGTGTTGCCGCCGTCCAGAGGAAAACTGTGAGGCCAGCCAGACGGAACGTCGTAAACAACCTTTTAAAAGAACGTTCAGTTTATTTTTCACTCCGGTCTTATCTACCGCAACGGGTACTTTTTTGTGTTTCATTCTTTAGCCTTTTGGCAAAAAGCTGAGCTCAATCAAACGAGTCCATTCGTCAGGAAACGCACACCGACATACGCGTCTTACTCAATTATTGTTTATCTAATGAACATTCCGCCCACCGCAGCTTGAATCACGTCTTCGCAGCATCTTGAGTTTCAACATTCGAGCTCCTTGATTTGCTGGGAAAGGAACATCGTGGCTGCTCGCCTGCATTTCATTGAGACGGCGGGGAGGATTTGTCAATGGGGCTCTTGAGTGCAGTGTTGATGTTGTGTGGCTAATGTGTTTGCGCTGGCTGTGATAGAGGGGATTAGCTCCTTTGTGGTGGTCTGCCGGGACCGCAGACTACTGGACTTTGAAAGCATACTTGCCAACTTACTCACAGGCGAATCAAAGCCCGGGAAAAAGTTGTTTCCCTCAGCACCTAGTTGACTGGTTGACCCCCGGTGTCGGAAGAAAGGCACACACACACACACACACACACACACACACACACACTCACACACACACACACACACACACACACACACACACACACACACACACACACACACACACACACACACACACACACACACACACTCACACACACACACACACACACACACACACACACACACACACACACACACACACACACACACACACACACACACACACACACACACACATACACACACACACACACTGTTTGTAGATCGGCTGAGGGTCAAGGTGACGAATGGCAAACACCAAATAAATCGGCCAACAGGTGAAGAATGTCGTTAAGTCCCCTGATGAGGTCCAACACACCTTTTCCGTGGAAGACATGGTGACTTGTCGAGGCAGGAGAAGCACAGGTGTACAGAACATCGTGGCTCCATTCCATTAGGCTCGCACTATCTCACCTAAGTGGAATGCAGCCATCAATAACGTTGTTAATTCCAACTGTGCAACAATGTTGCAAAGAAAATGATCACGCATACATGTTTATACTGGGATTGGTTCTTATTTACTTATTTACTGTAAAATGCATTTTATGTATTTGTTTTAATCTTCTTTTTCTTTACAAATGTTTTTATAAAAGTTAGTTTAATGATTATTAAATTTTTTTCCATCGTGTAAGGGGTCCTTTGAGAACGTCTTGGGTAAATAATACATGCAAAAAATGGAAATATAACCATTTGTTTAAAATACCAAAATAATCCTAAAAATGAATACAAAATACAACAATTAAAACATATAAAACTCATATTGGTCAAACTCCCACACCACATTTAAAATACTGCAGTTCTTTTCTACTTTCTGAAGAAAAGTCTCCTGCTGTGCCCTGCTGCTGTGTTTACAGTAAACTCCACCGGGCCTGTACCCCACAAAGGACCCGGCAGCCTTTGTTCCCCAGCACGCTCCCAGGAGACTCGCCGAGCATGAAACGGAGATGCGAGCGGCTAGAGTTACCTCCTAGTGAAACGTATCAGCGCCCGAAATCACAGCAACACGGACGGCCGGTAGCACTTCGCCACGACTGGACGAACTCTTGGAGGGCGCGGATGAGGAAAGTCTGCAAAACAACTGAGGAAGTGTTCGAGAATGAAATGCTGCTCTGGGTATGAACATGTGTATCAGTATTAATAACGTCATGCATGCTGGCAGCTGTAACCTGGTCGATGAGGCTGCACACCGACACCAGGATTAGCATCAATCATCCGAACCTCTTATCCTGTTTTAGGGTCGCAGGGCGCTGGAGCCGATCCCAGCTGTCACTGGGCGAAGGCAGGGTTCAGCCTGGACAAGTCGCCTGTGTATCGCAGGGCTCACATATAGACAGACAACCATTCACGCTCACATTCACACCTACGACTTTGGTACTAAGCCGGAGAACCTGGAGAGAACCCATGCTGACAACGGGGAGAATGCGCAAACTCCACACAGAAGGTCCGCCCAGACCGGGATGCAAACCCCAGCCCCTCTTGCTGTGAGGCGACAGTGCTAGCCACTACACCACCAAGTAAAAAAAACCTCAGAACAAATTGGTACACTAGCCTCCCAGCTCCAAACAGCTGATGGACCAGGTTACCTGAAAACATGTGAACATATTTTAGCATTTAGTAGCTATTTAGGTGAGGTCTTCTCTTTCCCATGGACTCAAATACACAACGTTTTTACACGACCTGTGGCGTCTGATGCCAACGCACTTCTGAGGAAGGTCATATAGATCGATAACGTCTGTTCATGTCCCGAGTGAAACCAAAAGTCAGTATTTATTTACTTATTCTAAGGTAGACGTATAAAATATGTCACAAATATGGTTATTTATCTAAAACAGAACTTTTACTAAATCTAACCAAGTAGTTTAGTCGATGGGAATGAGAGCGAGTGTCTGCTGGATATATAAAAAAAATGTTTTTGGACTAAACTCAACTTTATGAGGCAATAATATGCCAGTGTTTGTGTTTACAGCTGATTCTGCTGCCCTCAAGTGGCCACAAAAGGTAATGCTGCTTTAACCTTCTTTTATTTCTGTCAGCGTACTATTTAAAGACGAGGGTAACTCTATTTTTTTTGGGAAGGGTCTTCTCCAAAAGTTTACAGACTCTAAATATATATATATATATATATATATATATAAAGAACAGGTGTTACTAATAACACTAATGACTGTGTGTGTTGCTCCATGTCAACATATCAGTGTAAACGGCCAAGAGCATGAAGCCCAGTTGAGTCAGCTTGAGTCAGCTTCCCGGAAAAGAATATACATTAAAGCGAGTGTTGGCTTTTATCTCCAACAGTTAATCCTCCCTGAGACTGGTTTTAAATGTGGATCAGTGATGTCCTCGCTCTGGAACCCAGGTCCACGTTTAACGAGATGCCTTTCGCTCAGCGGCGTGAGCCCTCGTTAGTGAGGGTCTGCGCTCGCAGCGCACATCAAAGCTGCAACAGATCACTGAAATCCACTAATGAGAGGCATTCTGGGTAACCAGAACGGGTTAAGTCGCCTTACCTCGATCATACCGTACGCCATGGGGAAAATAGAAAAAACATAACAATCACGAAATGTTTTTCAGAAATGCATTATTTATCGTTTCTGTCCATCATTTTATTTTCAGGTTATACTTGTTACCCATTGCTTCAAACTAGACAACAAAATAAAAAATAAATAATACATAACAGCATAACAACCAACTATACAAACATATCATACAAGGACAGAAAAAACACGGAAATAGAAACATAAATCAGATCATAAACATCATCCTCCATATTTACCGTTTCATTGGCAGAACATCTCCTTCTAGGGAGAGGAGGTTGAAGGCCACAATGTCCTGACGAGCTATGTAACAAATATTCTGCTGTGTAATCACATATCACACGTGGAACACAACAAAAAAAAAACTTGCATGTGCAACTCTAGACGGCGAGATGAAGAGATGAAGAGATGAAGAGAGGAAGAGAGGAATGCCAATGTTTATTATTGCAGCAGCTAACTCATCTGAAAGATGGTCGCTCCACCTTTTTCCAGAGCCAAAGTCTGAGTGAAGTCTTGCGGCGTACTAATATTCTGAGAGATTCTTCGGGGAAATTCCCAAACAATGCTGAAATCACACAGTCTGCTGCGACGGGGCTGTTGCAGCTATTTCACAGCTTAGGGACGAAAACCACAAAGACAAGTATGAGAAAAATGAGTTTTTTTTTCTTCTTTTTCTTATGGACCATCAAATAAATACGGCAGCGTTTTAACAGGGTCATAAAACCCCCTCAGTACATGAAAGACCTCGTGAGGTTTTGCATTGCAAAGCGCTGCAGCTCATTTCCATGTGACCTGGACTCACCCAGGCAGGTGTTCTCCCGCTGTGGCTGCTGAGGATATGTTTGTTTATCTTTTTATGTCCGCATATTTTACTGCTTTTTATTTATTACATGTATTCCTAATGGTTTTCTTTGAGTAGATGCAATTTTTAAATGTTTTTTAGGTTTTTTAAAGCCAGATATTGATGACCAACATGTATGTTTGTGTAAAATCTCAAAACGGTGAGCAAAGGTGTCTGTCTTATGCATTTCTCATTTTATGTTTGTAATTTTGTAAAATATTTCAATATTATATAAGTGGAAGCTTCAAATAAGCCCAGTCTGCTTTTTGCCTCTTCCTGAACAGTGATATTCATTTATCTTTATTATGTTTGTTTCTTTTTTTAATTGTGTTGCTTGAATTGTGCAAATAAATAAACCATAAACCATAAAGTCCTACTGAAAAGGGTATAAAACATTTTTCATTGTCCTAGTGGGGAAAGCCCAGTTTTACCTGTAAACCATGGACCTGATACTGAAGCAGCTAAATAGGATCAATCATTCATCATTTATTTTATTATTTACACTTGTCAAATCCCTCCTATGACACTTGTCACAGTAGAAAATGTCTTCTTTGAAAAAAAGCCATTTAACAGTGTATGTTTTAATCTAATTTAACCCTTAAGTGTGGGTTACGGAGTCCGAGACAAAGTTAAACGATAATATTTCAGTCGCCGGCGTGAGTCCTTGAGTATGTGTGCACACGGCACTGATCTGGAGCTGCTTATCAAAACTGGAATAGGTCACTTAATCCAGTGATAGTCCAACAACCGACACCTTTGTGCTTTCTATACACGGCCAGCCGACGGAAATGATTAACCTCGTCCCTATTTGTCTTTGTTTTTAAATTGTTATAGGAGCCTTTTCACGCCGTGCTGAGTTTATTCTGCAAAAGAAACGCACATAAATGTATAAAACATGACTTTGTGGGTTATGACTGCTTGCACGGCCATGCTGGGCATTCTTGAGGCGGAAAGTATGCAGCCTCAATTTCAAGGAAATATACGTTCGACCAATGACGTCTTTTGTTCCTAAGTAATGTCACACACACACACACACACACACACACACACACGGTAACGACTACCTCCACAACCAAAGAAGGGACGATATATGACTTGAGATCGCCCTGCAGCAATATATACATACAGTGTATATTATGGGATACAATAAAGATGGTGATAAATATATATATTTATTTATGTCTTTCACTCTTGAGCTGAGCAGCAATCGGCTAAAACATTTGCCGGCTTCACAGAGCTGAATATTACAAAACACAAACATAAAATGTCCTTTACTATAATCATATTCTACGTTTTCTGCACCATTGTTCTCACTCATCACAGCGACCAGTTGCAATATTAACCCCTTTGGAGCCCAACCATTTTTCAGCCAAAATTGTGAATGGTTTTTATCATATTAAATCCTGATTATCTCCTCATTCACAAGGTATATTTGAAAAATTTAAAAAGCTATAAAATACAGAAAACCCTTGTGAAGATAGATAATAAGACCATATATATGTTAGTGGTATATTGGTTTATGAGAGTAGACAGAAAAAAAAAGAAAAGAAAATGTTTTGCGAAAAATTAAAGTTAACTTGTATTATCTTAACTGAGAACTCATGTTAACTCCGCTGAAGCTAGAAAATTCCCACAGTCCTCGGTGGTCCCTGAACGGGGCTCGTTTCACTGCAGCAGGGTGCTCCGTGGCCTTAGCTGTGAGGAGGGAGCAGGAAGGCCTGGAATATTCATATTTCAGCCATAAGTAAGTCAACTTTCATATTTTTTGCTGGACACAAATGACATTCTTGTGCGTATGAATGTGGAATGGTTGGTATTGAACTATGTCGGCTCTAAGGTTTTCAAAACCGCTGAGTTTAGCCTTCTAGCTAGTCCTAACTTTTTTAATCAGCATTTTTTCAAAACTCTGGGTGCATTTTGAGTCACTTTGAGTCAGTTTTATGGTTTATGTTTATATTTATTGTGTAATAGTGTTATAAACATGACACAATTAACTTATATTGACTCGTGAGGTCTTTTATTTTAAATGTATTCATTGTTTTCTTATATCTTTTTGATATGCTCAGCCCCAGAGGCTGAAACCCAATGTTCCATATTTGGTACTGATGGGGCCCATAAAGCTCATCTTTTCCGTGCATCGTGAGAATCCCCGGCTCCGCTGACCGATCCCCTCGGCGGTTGCGTAACGGCCTGCGAGGCCTGTGTGGTCTGACTGAGCATATTAGGCTCCACGAGGGAGGGAAACGGCTCTGAAGGCATGACAGGTATGATAAACCTTCCTCTAAATGTAGTCCAGTTGGAATGCCGCTCTAAATAAAACACAGACGAACACGTTGCTACAGGTGACAAATAAAATAAAACAGGGAGAGTTTAACAAATATGAAGCGCTTGTTTCCAAACAGCTCTGTAAGAAGTCATGGTTACTATCACTGGCGCCGACTCCGCGAATACCAGCCACTTTTTTTTATAGCTGAAGAAGATGATTTCATATTTAACTGCTGTGGCTCTTCCAGCTTTGAGGCTCTGAAACAATGCAGGAACATGCAGTTTCTCACAGGACTCCCAGGACCAATCACGTGAGAGTACTGTGAATAGTACTTTACGTAATACTGCTACCGCAAATGGTACTACTAGAACTAATACTGCTATTCATGCAGCTAGCGCAACGGTTTGGGGTTGGTTTATTAAAAATACACAAATATTAGCAGCAAAATGTACGACGCCCTCAACCATAAGGCTTACAGGCATATTTATGGGCACTAAGGCTTATTAAACAATTGTAATAATTATATTTTCAACATCATTTCAGAGGCAATGGAGGCACAATAAAGGGAAACATACTATTTTTTATCCTTGCCTTGTATATAATATTAATTTCAAAGCCAATGTCACCATTATCCTCCTTTAGTTTTAGCTATTTGCCATGTTTATTGTTTGTTTACTTTCCATATAGCAGTGTTATAAATAACAAATCTCTCAAAACATTGAGTAGTAATAAACTGAAAGGATATCAATATTCATATGACTGAGGTATCCACAGACCCATCTCATTATGAGGAAGAGGATGATGTCCGGCGTGTTGGTATCGGTTCTTCTATACAACCGCCAGGCCGGAGCGCCGTGATGTGTTTAGGTGCTTTAGAAAGTTTGGAATTTCTAGTTTCCAGCAATACCAAACATGCTTTTGTATACTGACGAGACAGTTATCCTGATTGTTTTTAATACGACTTGCTCTCATATTTACGAAGGCTATTATTTGTATGATTTGGTTGTTAATATTCTTTGTAATAAGACATATCTTACAGATTATGAAAGTTAAAAAACATGCATATCTTCTATTAATTAACAATCTTCCATCACAACTTTGTGTAGCAAAAGTAAAACTATGAATTTACAATTATGTGTCCTAGTAATTGTGTTGTTTTTAGGACTGAAGGCAAATATAACAATATATTTTTCTTCTCAAGGCTCCATTACAAGCTGTATTACAATTATACGACTACAGAAAGTGTCAATATCCAGACGACTAATTGAACAATTTGTTGTTGTGATACGAACATAAAAGAAATAAGAAAAATTAAAACATTTCAAGGTTGGAGGTTGCATGAGCCCCTCCGGCTCGTGTCCAGGACACACATGAAGAGGCTTTTCCTTGCTGCTCCAGTGATAAACAGAAATCCTCCGACCTGCCTGTGTGGGACTTTCCACCGCGACTGTAGCTACACTCATTAATCAGCCCCAAAAAGCAATGTCAAACCATATTTGTCACATTTTTATGATTCATTGCTTTCGCGAGAGGAGGAGAACAGCTCTCCCCTGAAGCCGGGATATCACCCGCAACGAGCAACTCACAGGCAATTTGTTGCTTTGTCGTGTAAAGGTTGCACAGATAGTGACGGGTGACCGGTTCACGGGCTTTTTGTTTTCATGCAGCTGGGATGTATGAGCTCACAGATTATCTGTGATCGGGTTACACAGCTGCTGCTGACCTGTCAGCTGGTACACATGTGAGATCAGACTCGGTCCAGGGTGATTGGACCGGGCGGTGAGGAAGATGATGGATGTCTGCAGGAGAAAGAAATAGCAATGGACAGGATCTTTGCGCTGCAACTTTTATTCAATTCTGTATTTTTTTTGCTTTGTAACTGTTTTTTTTTTAGTGTTTTAATGAATTTTCTTAATTGTTTTTAAATCTTGTTTCATTTTGCATATGTTTTGATGCTTTTAATGGTTTCATGTGAAGCACTTTGAATCGCCTTGTTGTTGAAATGTGCTATACAAATAAATTTGCCTTGCCTTGCTTTGCTTTCACCGGTTAATTGACTCCGTTCCTCAGTGTATCCTGATAAAATCCCACAGATAGTTTCATTAAAGACGATGTGCACAGTTGTATATGGTTGGAAAATAATCCCAATGGTTTTTATGTTAATTTAGTTTATAGAAAAATGACTTATTCAGACTGTCTCAGTCTCAGTCTCAGACTAATCGGGTCGCCTCCGCGACCCGACCCCGGATAAGCGGTGGAAAATGGATGGATGGATGGACTTATTCATAGTGAAAATTGATGAAGTGTATTGATGATTGCCACAGTGTTTTTATCCTACCACTGGGGGGCGCCATATAAATTGTTATGCCCCTTTAAAATGATTCTTTCCGGTCTTGATCGCGGCCATTTTGTTGCCCAATTGTGTCTTTTTTATGTTTTTGTTGCTCACATAATGCATGCTAATGTTAGCTCAATACAAACCATGAACTGAACGCTATCAAATACTCGATAGTCTAGTTTAACTGAATGAAACTTACCCGGAATCTCACGTATACGTTGCCTCCTGCTGCTCTTTCTTCAGATCATAATCTATGTTTTTTTAATTCATATAGCTCCAGGTATCCAGCAAGAGTCCCCACAGTGAGGGAAAAACATGAATGACATCCGGCACTTTTTTCGCTTAATTGAGTTGCATTGATTCAAGGCCCATGTGAGGCGTTCAGGGCACTTCCGCAAAACGAGATGCGTAGAACGGGGAAAAAGCAAGCTGCTGAAGAATGCAAAAATACAATTAAATCTCATTAAAACATTTACAAAACTGCCCAAATGGCTCCATGTAATAGGGAATAGTTGCTTGTAGGCTGGAAGCCATGATGCTGACGGTGTGGCTGAGATCTTCTGAAAACATTCACTTCTTAAGCACAACTTTGTTTTGTTTTTCCGACATCTGTGGCTAGAAAACACAGACGGGATACAGTACATTGTTCTCCATCTCATCCACAATGAAACACCATGGCGACACCCTCCATAGCTTGAGAATGCATGTTGAAATACTTTCTCACAGATCCTCGAGCACAACTATAATCATAACCATAACAGTGTTTTAAAAGTATGACTTGACAGTGTCAGATGTGTGGCTGTGTCAACCTCTTCTCCCCAGGGAGGGAAAATATGAAATAAATGCCTTTCACAGATTTGTGACCTTTTTGTTTTGAATGTCGTCTTTTTCATTTTTTTTTCATTTCATTTTTCTCTCACAGATTTTTTTAAAATAATAAACATGTGGTTTACGTTGAAGAACGCACCACACAAGTGAAAAGGGGGCATTTACTGTGTGACCAAAAAAAAAGATCTTCAGTTGCTTTCCAAAGTGTTTGAGTCTGGTTATTTTATCAGTTTTTATGGATGAGTGGAGAACGGACAAAATAAGTGGAATGTTTTAAAAGTGCCAAGAGGCAATAAAAGAAAATGTCTTGGTCTGAAACAGAGCTTATCTTGTAGATGATGATAATGTTTCTCTGTCGTCGACTCCAGTGGATGTGTGGAGTGTGTGAGGCGACTGGAGGGTTCAGACCAATCCAGTGAAATGAAAATGTCTCCAAAAAGAAACATCCATGTAAATGCAGTGAGGCGGCCTATGAGCTAAGCATTGATCAGAAAAAAACTGAAGCATTTAAAATCTAATAACCAAAACAATCCATTTGTTTGTAAGGACATTGATGTGTATGGGAAGAAAGAACAGAACAAAACATCTGTGAGTTCTTTAACAGGCTCATAAATAATAAACACAGCACTGGATTCAATACTTTTCTTTAGCACAAATATTTATAAGAAAAATTGCAATCGGAGTTTGTCTGTCAGTTGAAAAGAGGAGCGCCGAGACCCCGGAGAGACAAAGCATCGGATTCCTGCATCTAATAACTTGTGGACAATTGCCAGTTTCAGCTTATGGCGAGGATGATGTAATGTTTATACTATATAGGAATATTTCACTTCCCTGTCAAAGCAGAAACTCACCTGCGTTTATTCAATCTGCAAAGAATCCTGGGACGCTGCAGAGGTGGAGAGACAATGATCGGCCTGTCACTGGGCGGGGGGCGGGGCCCCGGGTGAGGCCTCGGCTTGGGGGCGGGGCTAATGGAGCATGTTAACTACTTAAACCAAACCTGAACTGAACCGAGCTCAACTAAACTCGACTCTCTGGCCCTTGAACATGCTGATCATATATTGTGTCATCACACAAGAGTTTATTAGTGATAAAGTATTCTTAAAATACCAATTATGAGCCCGTGTAATTTAACTTCTGCTTTAATCACACAGGCACCCTTGTTTTGGTCAATTAAAAGGACATTGCATTGATTTCCATATATTATCTGTATTATTATCTGCACTCCACCAGAAACATGCAAAGAGACGCAGACGAGACTCTTAACGACCACGGAGAGGACATTTGGATATGATTTGGTTCGAGGAGCCGCTTCGTTTTGGCCGGAGAGATGAGAGAGGACGTATAAGAGGGGGAGGAAATAAATAGGATGAAAGAGATGAGAGGATACGGTATCTCAGAGTCTGTACCTGCAAGTCTTAGCAGGCAGGAGAGAGGAAGCCAGAGTACTACAACTACTTCCACTGCTACAAATACTTACAAACTACTTCTGGATGACATTAAAGAAGATCTGAAGAGCAGTCCCCCAAAATAGTAATGCCTAGCTTTATATTCAAATACTGAACAGAGAGGAAGGGAGGAAGAGAACTGTTGAAATGGAGAGAATGAGGCATAGAGGGGGGTGGAGGGGTACAACCAGAGTGACGGGGTCATGGGTCTAGCATCGCTCAGTCATGTTCATGTACAGAGCCAAGAGGCTCACGCTGTACGTAACGCTTGAGAGGTGGAGGGCCGAGCTCTGCTCAGAATCAAACCCACGGATCTGTGACGTACTGGTCCGCTCTGATGGATCCGCACATTTCATTTAGCTGAGGCTTTTATCCAAAGTGACTTACATGATATACAGTAGACACAGCAACGGTGAGCAATGAGGGTTAAGAGTCTTGCTCAAGGACACATCGACATGGACTAGACAGGGATCGAACCACCGATCCTCTGGTTGAAAGTCGGACCTGCAAACCACTGACCCACAGTCGCACGCCGTCGGGTTTACTCAATGCACCCGAGACAGATCTGCAATGTGATCCAAAAATGATTGGCACATTGGTGAGCTGGTCCTCAGCTCCATGTTGCAGAAGGGTTATCTCTGCAACATTAGGCCCCGCCCATCTGCATGACATCATTGCATTAAAGTCCACCGTGCATTTCACTGATTCTGCTATTGAAGATGCACCTGAGCTGCACGGTTCGGCACACAGTGACTCAGGTTAACAGCCTTTAGTTTTATGCAATTTTGAAAGCAAAGTACCCTGAAAGCGTTGCTACATGCTACTATAGCAACTACTGTAAACATCGTGGGGTCTTTCGGGAGGAGGGGATACCGATTGCTCGACCCATATGCTTCATTTTCATAGAGCGCAGCCCGTTGATCACCCTGCCGTTGGCTTTCCTTTCCAGTCGTTTCCATGTGGGCCCGCCCTGCTTGAAGTCCGTCCCCAGGTCCCTTTGCCAGGTGGTTTTGGGCCGGGCTCTCTTTCCTGGGCCTTTGGGGGTTCTGCCTGGTGATGCTGACAGCATTACACCTGCCGACCGACACACAGACACAGACTCCTGATTCAGTTTTCACTCCACTTTAATCTAAGTATCCACACAAGTTGGTCATTTAAACATTAAATGTCGATTGGCAGTATATGTTGGCTGCTCTGTAACTTACTGACAACCTCCGAGGATCATTTAATGTCATCCTGCAACACGGGGATGCCTCAGGAAATGCAGCTGGAGCCCATCTGCATCATGAGGATTGTAACCAGCAGCCACATAAAGAAGTGCAGCTTGAACCAGGATGCAGCGATGGAGCCAGGTTTTTGTAAAGATGTGGGCTCAACAGTCAACAACCCTTTCGGCTGGAGTCTTATTTCATTTTATTATTCTGCGATCGGACATGAGACAGCCAGGAGTGGAGTTGGTGGTGGAGGAGCACTAGATCCTAGCCAGGTTATACATGTAGCTATATGTAGCTATATGTAGCTACATGTAGCAATATGGAGAGATAGGTGTAGCCACTTGTTTATGGTAAAAAAGTCTTTATGAACAGAAAACTAATACTAATAAAAGGCAGAAAATAAATAAATAAAAAGGAGAGCATACTGTGCAGTGATGTGTTCAGCATGACAAAGTATCCCATGCAGTGGAAAAAGTGTATTTTGAGCAGTGTTGAGAGTCCCAGTGACGAGTGTGCATACGTTCTTTATTGTAGCCACAAAACCCCGGAGAGGAATCTTCAGCGTGTGTCTGTGTGCACGATGACGTGGCCTCGTACCTTTTCTTTAAAACCGGTCGGTGTGAATAAATTACAGATATGAAACCGACTCGGACCGTGAGTTAGTATCGGCACCATTTCCAATATTTTATTTCCCCGCAAAACATCCAGCCGGTGCATTGTGGGATTACTGGAACGCATCAGCGACCAATCAGGTGGCTCGGCTGCAACGGTCGGTTGTGTAAGAGGCTGTGTGGTCTCATCCTGAGAATGTGACTGAGCATATTAGGCTCCACGAGGGAGGGAAACGTCTCTGAAAGTATGACAGGTATGATAAACCGCTAAATGTGGGCCAGTTGGAATGCACGTCTAAATAAAACAGCGGAGAGACAGTTGCTACAGGTGAAAAATAAAATAAACTCAAGTGCATTTCTTAAATGCCGCGCGTCTATTTTTGTAGCGGAAAGTAGGGATCCATTACTCGAGTTGCATCTCCGAAATATGTAATCTGTGAACGCGTCTCGAGGCCTTCAGTCGACTCTTCCCTTCTTAAAATAGGACCGGTTTCTCAACGCCATTGGGAGTTGGGAGCGATGACCTCATCTTATCGCTGCCACGTCTCATCCTAAAGCGGCGTAATCTCCTCCATCAGACGAGGTGTGTGTGCAGCATCGAACCGCGTTGATGGAGAGGAACGCCACGAATGCGGCGGTGCTCGTGAACCTCATCGTCGGGTCTTATCTGGCCAACAATTTGTTTTTGTGAACGCTTCTTTTTCCTCGGGCCGAGATGTTCAGAGCAGACAGATCGCCCTCCGATGAAGATGAATGGCATCCCATATTTATGGGCGTAATTTGCAGAGTGGGAATGTGTTCCCAGGATAAACATCGGGTGATAAAATATTTTTTAGAAACTGCGAGAATTATGCTCCTCTAAAAGCAGCATGAAGCGTTGCATTTGGTATTTTATAAAATAATGCAAACAATGTGCAGTCTCTGCCAGACTGGGTGCACATGTTCAATACATGAGTGTAAATATGATTTGAGAAATGAAAAAGCTAAAAAAATATGCATTAAAAGAAGATGTATCTCTATTGTAGGAGTTCAATTATGGAACAACATGACTGTAAGAATGTCACCTCATTTTTGGAGTGTTTATAAAACTATTTTTAAGGGTTACAAGTGTGAATGAATATATATGTATATTGATATTTTTTTTCTTTCTTCTTTATATCTAAGTAATTATCTGTTTTAATTGATGGGATAGGAATATATAAGTGTTTATGCTTCTGCCTATACCTTTTCGATCATTTTTCTTTTTTCTGTATACTGGATTGTGGCTTTATTGTCTGTAATGATTGACTGAATGAAAACACAAACAAAACCAACAAACATGGTGGATTTATCCTGGATTGAGGGTCATTGATGAAATAAATCCGGACTGGATCGACTGCAATTGCTCATCCAATGAAATATTGTACGATTATTTTTGTCTCAAAGTGAGTGACTCTAATATATGATGCAGACTTCATGCAACAAAAAGGATGTAATAGGGAATAATACCTTCATAATATCTTGAAAACACAGTTTTCTTGTTATAATACTGTGAAAAACTGTAAGAAAAGGGTCAGAATACGTTTCCTGAGCTTCCTGTTGGGCTCTGATCATGTAATTGTCATGAAGTTATACCTTGACATTCAGATCCATACTTCAGTGAGTATAATTCTTAATATTGTCTGCGTTCCCATCCATGGCGTCGCTCTGGGAAGGCCTTTCTGTCATGGAGGGAACTGGTTGGATTCCCCGGCTCACCGGCCAACGGGAGCTTTTGTGTTCACCGAGCTGGATCACTGAGCAAGGAGAGGGAGGGGGGAAGTGTATTCTCTGAGCTCCCCAGTTCGTCTCTTTTAGCCCGGGTGGCTTTCTCCTCGCTACCTCATGTATGGAAGCTTTTCAGAGACCAGGCTGCCTTTTGCTCTGGGAAGAGACACAGGCTTGTTTTGCATACTGCACAGCTTCCTCCAGACACGCCAGCTTCTCGCTTTCTCTTTGTGCCTTTTGCGGTGTGGAAAACACACCGAGTGGCTCAGATTTATAGAGGATATCCATAAAAACGTTCATCTCGGGTCACTATCGCTGTAAAGAAAAACAAAGATGTAATCCTGAAACAGACCTTTGAAGAGGAAGAGACCAGCTGATACTGTTCAAAGTATCTTCATTGTGGTTTGAACCCAAATTGGTCCTTTCAAAGTAAAACACCAACATGCATGGGTGTTTTACACTCCATGCACTTTATCGCATTTTTATATTCTACTGTTCAATTCTAAATATTCATTCATTCATTCATTAATTTCCATTTATTGCACTCTGTTTACTGTTAAATGTTATGCACCTTCCGACTGGACAAATTCCTTTAATGTGAAAACAAACATGGCAATAAATGGTTCTGATTCTGATGCATGCAGTGTAAACATGTAAACAGTTTATTAAACTATGGAGTGACTTCATGCAACAGGTGCTTTTATAACAGTAAGTTGGTTGTGCCTCACCTCCGGGGGTCAGATCGTCTGTTTATCCCAGAAAGTAGAGCCGAAACATCTAGATTGCCCCCTGGTGGCTGGATGCAGTATTGCGCATAAACCCCGCCCCCTCCATATTAGCGAATGGGACAACGTCAAAAATTCGTGCATATGTAAAATATTTCCCCCCTAAATTCAGAATTTCTTTTCTGATAAATTTGTTTTTCATTAGTTATTTGATGCTATAAAAAAGGGAGTGTGACGGCTGTGACGGTCTCACGCTAACAAGCTATACTGCAACAATCTGGTCTCTTTGTGGTCCTTTTTTTGTCTCCTTATGGTCTGTGTGTGTCTCTCTGTAGTCATTTTGTGTCTCTTTGTTGTCATTTAGTTGATCTTTGTTGTTATTTTGTCTCTTCTGTAGTCATTTTGTGTCTCTTTGCAGTTGTTTTGTGTTTCTTCCTGGTCATTTTGTGTCTCTTTGGTGTAATTTTGTGTGTCTTTGTTGACATTTAGTCGTTATTTTGTCTCTTCTGTAGTCATTTTGTGTCTCTTTGCAGTTGTTTTGTGTTTCTTCGTGGTCATTTTGTGTCTCTTTGGTGTAATTTTGTGTGTCTTTGTTGACATTTAGTCGTTATTTTGTCTCTTCTGTAGTCGTTTAGTTTATCTTTGTCGTTATTTTGTCTCTTCTGTAGTCATTTTGTGTCTCTTTGCAGTTGTTTTGTGTTTCTTCGTGGTCATTTTGTGTCTCTTTGCAGTTGTTTTGTGTTTCTTTGTGGTCATTTTGTGTCTCTTTGCAGTTGTTTTGTGTTTCTTTGTGGTCATTTTGTGTCTCTTTGCATTTCTGTACAGTGGGAGGTGAAGTGAAGATGCGTCGTCCATTTATTTAAACACTACTTTCACACAGTCAAGCCGTGCATGGCTGTTTCACTGCTGCTCTGGATCAGTTTGAAGTTGAGTGTGTTTATTAAATATACTTTAAGCTTTTAGCCAGTATGCAACTTCCATATACATGGAATTCAACTCTAGTTTCACGTAGCTCTTCGTACATATATACATATTTATATCGGGCTCCTCTGTGTGTCCAGTACAGCTCAAGTCCCCGAGTGATTCCTCCAGCGACCCACACCGTATGTCGAGTGGAAAACCCTCTAATCTTGTTGGTCACGGATTAAAACCGGCTTCAGATTCTTGATTCCAGCTTTAGTTCATTTGGTGACCTTATCACCGCACGCCGTTCCTCACCGCGTCTCCGAGCAGGGCCGTTCCTGATTAGCCGAGTATGAGTGAACGCCCGTCCGTCCACCTCCCTCCTCTGTTTGGATCGAACGTGACGCGATGGCAAAGTGCAGCACATGTGCCGGTGTCAAAACGTGTGTGTGTGCAGTGTCACTGTCAACGAGCACAACACACACTCCCAGAGGATCAGCTCTTCAAACGGCAAAGGTTTGTCACGTTTCACCAGCAGTTTGCCAGAAAGTTAGTCTTTTTAGGAGCGATATAAATGTACACCTATAGGTCACACCTATAAAGATAATAAAGGAAAGGCATCCCTAAATTAGTGACGGTTCCTCGCTGATCACGTGGTCCCGCTTAAAAAAAAAAAAAAGAAATGTGGAGGAAGAAATATCTCAAGTGCATGCACCCGTACTTATGTTTCTAAAGGGCCTTTCCCAGCGGACAGAGAAACCCACCTACACCCAGTAACATCTGGCTTTTGTCTTCAGTGGGAAAAGTTGCAATCTGTATTCGTCCACAGGACAAATGATTCTGCAGAAGTCCACCGTAATCATTGGCTCCGTCGCCGATCCGATGTGGGACGGGGATTTGGACGATCACAACGTGCAACACACACACACACAATGGATACGCTCTCCTCAAAGTCACAAGACTCCGCTGACAGAAGGAGTCATTTTACTTGCTAAACACACTGTCGGCCGTGCCCAGACAGGGAGTGCAAACCACTGGTGCAGCTTGTAATGCATCATCTTTAGTTACAGTGAAGCCTCCTGCACATGCAACATATATTACACCCGTATATTATATTGCAGCAGCACGTAGGAAGACTGCTGCTCTCTGTTGGTGCCTGACATTATTGTTTAGAGACTCTTTGCATGGCGGTTTTCTTTTTTTATATACTCTATAGTGAGTGTAACATGTAATTTGGTGGATGCTTTAACCCAGAACAGAGCAGGGTTGCATACATGTTTTAATATGGGTGGCCACAGGGGGAGTTACACTCTTGACCTCATTGATTTATTCGTGACACGGAGCTAAAGATAACTTCTTAAGGTGTCAGGATGTACTGTTTAGCTCTCAGACCGCTTATCTGCAGGCAAAAACATGCATTCATCCTTCGTGGCTACGCCTCAAACCGCATTTATTTTTAGCGATACGTTTGTTTTTGAAAAAATTCTTTAAACATCGATGTGACTGACCATTTACTCCGCATTAGATAAGCTCTTGTAAATACCACCTTGCAGTAACAGAAGATACGGACTCTCGCCGCCTCCCCCCCCCTGAAGCGCTCGTGATTGATTGTCGGGAAGCAGCGGTAATGTTGCGGCGCAGGAATGCCCATTACGGCCCGAGATCCTCGCACCCCTCGGAAATTCCACCTCGCCGGTGAGTCGAGGCGTCGCAGGCGGCCTTAAAATACGCCTGGAATCTACATTAATTCAGGTTTAAAAGCACAGGGAGGACTCGCCGCTCACTGTTTAGAGAACGATCTTCTTTCGTGGCTCCCGGCTCTCCGAGTCCATTTAAAGGCAGCAAAGCAAACATTGTCTCTTTCATGTGCAGGAGGCTTTTAGGCCTCCGTCCGGCTCGTAAAAAAAAGGTTGACGGCGCTTCACGGCCCGCTGGGTCACATGAGAGAGGAGCCTGCTGGGTAATCAGCTCCGGAGACCGTGGCGGGGGGGATGCTGGACCCGCCTACGCTACGTTCGCCCACCTTTTTTTTTTATTTGATAATTCACACATCCCATGGGGGTTTTCTCTTTTCGTCCTAATTTGCACAATCTGTTATTATCCTCCCTTCTAACATCTGCAAATAAACAAAGTAAGCTGCTCGGTGATGGATGGTAATGCCCTGAGCTTTGTCCAGGATCCCTCTGCCTGGTGTTAATTAGCACTCAGGGGGCTGAGGGTGACCATGACGCGATACGGGCTCTGATGTCATGGAGTCCGGCGACCTCGCGGGTCAGACGCCACATTGCGCAGCGCAGGCTTTGATGCTCAGAAATACTGAGTCATTTGTTACACAGGCCCTGGGTGGCATTGGAAATCATCTCCTGGAAAAGGTCGATGGAGACGGCGGACCGTCGCTTTGGGCTTCGCCAGTTTGCAGGAGTGTGATTCCTAAACCGAGCTGACTTTTTCCCATCTGAGTGTGGAGAACAACAGGGCGGCTGTAGTCACAACAGAGCCGGGGAACAGTTCTTCATTGTCTCGTTTAGCCTTTAATTGCAAGACCGAACTTACTGTGACATTGTTGGGGCGGTTGCTTTAATTTGAATAACACACAGCTGAGGAATAAAACAATATTTGCCCGAATTAACAAATGAAATGTAATCACGTCAAAAAAAAAGATGCATTTCAAAGGTTTTGCAATAATGCATTTGTATGTGTAGTTGTTTAGCTTTTGCTTCCTGAAATGCATAAAATGTTAACGTCGTACATTTCTGCAAACCCCCGAATACGTTGAATGTTTCTGAACCCAAAATCTGTTTCATATCAGCCTCATATCACGCTGGCAGAAACGCACAACACCGCGTGGTTAATGTTGTGCAACGGTTAGGTTGGGTTTTGGCAACAAAACTTGATTACGCAAAAAAAGAAATTGTGTTTTTATAATAACAACGTGATGTACAAGCTAACTGCCCGTAGCAGACTCTCTTACACAATGTTACACAACAATTGTGTGAGTTTAACGTTTACTTTTGGTTTCCCACGGGACACGAACATCAGTCACCTGGGAAAAGTCCTGTGTTTGTTCAACTCGCTCACATGTTATTCACATTTTGATACCCCATGACTTTCATAACTACATAATTTGCTCGGACTGAACGCGAAATTGTTAATATTCTACATTTTCCCTGTAGACTGGACTGGTAGTGTTTGAAAGTGCTCTTACTGAAAGCACTTTATTGAAGAAATTGTAGCTTCTTGATTCTTGCTGAATGCCCTTATTGTAAGTTGCTTTGGAAAAAAAGTGTCAGCTAAATGAAACGTAAAGTGCAGAATAATTTTTTCCATTCAACATCTATTTTCTCGTATTTTTCCACGAGCTCTCCTCTGCTGTTACGTGTCCTCGTGACATCTCAGACGTGCAACCGCTTACGCGTTCCCCCGTGCTCGCATTTCTCCGTCCTGCCTTTTGGTGTCGCGCCTTTCTTCCTCCCTCCGTCTCCACCGCTCTCTGGTCGAACCTTTGACGAAATTGTACCTTCTTGATTCTTGTTGTTCTGATTCTTGTTTGTACTCACGGTGAAATGCACTTATTGTAAGTAAATAAAATGTAAAGTGCAGAATGATTTTTTGCACTATTCACTGATTTTTTGCACTATTTTCTCGTATTTTTCCACGAGCTCTCCTCTGCTGTTAATGTCCTTGTGCGACCGCCTATGCGTTCCCCCGTGCCTGCACTTCCCGTCCTACCATTTGGCGTCGCACCTTCCTCCTTCCCTCCGTCTCCACCGCTCTCTGGCTTCAGTTCCCTCTCGTCGAAGCACAAAAAGCCTCCGCGACGGTGCCGACGAGCCGGCACATATCTGCTCGCAAACTATTTGCAACATTTTTTATTTTTTTTTAATCAGGTGTCTGCAGTGACAGCGCCGCCTTCGACGTGTGTCAGGAAACAAGCGCCGGCATGTGCGGAGGCAGCCAGCCGGCGTGCCAACCAGCCGACTGATGTGTCAGAAAAGGATGAAAACAATTTGAAAGAGCACAAGACGTGGTGTCGGCTTGCCACGTAGGAGCAAGGTTACACGTTGGGCGGGATGAGTGACTGAAACATGGCACATGCATCTGACTATGACGTTTGTATTGTTCGTCTCCGAGACCGTTTGTTCTGTCAAAAAAGCAAAAGCGGGAACGGAAAAACTTGCTGAGAGTTGTCCGACGTTTGCCAGGATACGTTTGGTAGCAGCCAGGTATGTTTCACCCAGGAGAGCTGCTTACAAAAACACAGTGACTAACAGAGTTCAGGGCCTCAGACGGGGCTCTATAAATACTTTTGTCTCTCTTTTAATCCATTGTACGTGCCACGAAATAGCTGTGAGATCATAATTATCGTTTGTGTTTCTGCATGAAATCCTGGCTGCATATTGAGGTGTGACTTGACTTTTGGTGAGACTCGGTTTGAAAGGTCTGTATCAGGCAAAGTGCTCAATGAGACGAGGATCTCCATCGCCCTTAAAACTAGACAAGCTCAAGTAGGGAAATGTTTTCATGTTGGAGACGTGAAAAAAACGACAATAATTTTGACGATTTTGTTGCCAACTGTCAAATGCAACCGCATATTGAGCTGCTGATGATATAGTTTAGGTTTTATAGGAAGGGAGAATCGCTCCAAATTCATCAGTTTTATCTGCCTGTGTGCAAAATGAGTCATTTATCATGGAACAGTAACATTTTATATTTATGTTTCCATACTGTGCTCGAATGCAGACGTGCAGATGTCTGAAAAGCAAAATAAAATACAAATAATTACATTTTGAAAGTTGTTGTCTGCAAGTAGCTGTTTGCAAAATATGATCTGATGTAAGAAATATGTGAAATGCATGAGCATGGTGCCAATTACATGAAATACCACGTACATGCATTTAAAGATCCACAGAATTCAAATGCAACTGCAGAGTTGATAGGAAATGGATTATTTCAGTATCACCAGCTGTAGCATGTGGATGATATTGTTTTTTTTTTTAAGTCAGTACGTGAGTCACCATAGCAAAAACTACCGCAGGAGCAGGTTTTGGGTAGTTTGCCAGGTGTTTATATATCTGTCTGTCTGTGTGGACGGATGTTGTCAACCAGCTGCAAAACCTGTGCAGGTGAGTGGTTGGGATCCAAACGAAAGGCGAGTTTGAAGACGGGTGTGGTCCGAGCGAGGGCAGTGGAAGGGGGGAGGGGTTGGGGGGCAGGAAGTGGAGTCGGCGCCTGGCCCCATTTGGCGACGCTGCCGGTGTGATCTCACCTCGAGACGGTCTCCAGTAACCGCCGCTGTCAAACCAAATCCACACACAGAATTATACGTGTAAGTAAATCCGATGGCGGCTAGCATGCCAGCTAGTTAGCGCTTAGCTCGGGATGATTAACTGAAGGGAGTCTTCTCAAGCTACAACTCGGGTGCTTTCGGAGTGGAGAGCAGAGTAAAAGCTGAGAATTTCCTGTGCATATGCACAGGCATGCGGTCTGCCGTCCCATGATGCAACAGCTCCACCGACCAAAGGGTCGTCAGAATCGGGGTCTGCCTTTCGTAACGCTGTATAGATCCTTTCTGTGTGGACAGCTTCTCCAACATGTTGTGTCCTTCAGGTACAGATCAGGTATGGGCTGCATTAGCTGTCTCATCATCATCAAAGACACCAGATTCAACGTCATCCAAACAAACCCAGAGTTTCTGTTTCCCCCCCGATGAGCGTGGCAGATCACTACGGAAATATGTTAATATTTTCTTTAGCCGAGGTCAAATATTTAATCCGTCCCCACCCATTTTTTTTTCTTCGATGTGACAGTTGAGGTCTGGTGTGGAGTTTACACAGAGAAGATAAATGAAAGCATGCTGTGTTTGACAGGATTAGACCCAACAACGTAAAGGCCTGTCAGAGGACAGCCTCGATACAATGACGCCACAGGAGACGAACAATGAGGCGGTAATGAGGAGGGCGAAAATATTTTGAACGTCAAAGCTGTTTTATCAGCGCTTGATGGTGGGTTGCTGCAATGAATGATTGGGAATTATGAGTAAGAGACGAGGTGGAGCTGGAGATGGGGGGAAGAAAGAAGAAGAGTAAAAGAATCCACGAGGTCTTGATCCCTCACCGGCTTCCCGACCGGAAAACACTGGAATCAGGGGATGCATCGAGAGAAGCTATGTTCAAATATGGCCCCTCATTCATTTCAATAAGATTTTTCCCCGATAGGCTTCTGCGTTTCTGGTCATAGAGCATGTGCAGTACAGTCCTTCTCTGCACCCTGGTGGCCTGGATCTCAAAGTCCACCAGTTCGATTCCTGCAAGGCACCATTGGAAGTCGTTCTCCATCTCTCTCTCTCCAGTCTTTTCCTGTTATCGGCTATATTTGGCCTCCAGAGTTTTCCTTTCTCAAACATCATTGACGCGTTCTCACATATTGGAAATCCTCGATATAGCGGCGCCTTGGTAGAGCGTGCAGGAGGCCGGACTCAGCACCGCGGCCACGTAGCCCGTTCAGAATTTGGTCATTAGCAACGAGTCTCTTGCTGTTCCTTTAATTTCTTTTGACGATTTTGGGGTCATCGTATCTCCAGTTTGGCATTTTCGCCGCCGTCTTCGTGCAAAATGGCCGACGTCAACGCCATCACCACGCCCTGATAAAATGACTCCCTCTGTATTCACACAGTCCAGTTGGACGTTACGCAGGCGCTGTACTCCGGAGCTGGCAGGGTAACGTCCGTTTAATATCCGGTTTAACTTATTCAGATGTTTAGGTTCTCACATTTAGCTCCTCGGGGTAATCTATGGATACGTTCAGGGCCGTAGGGGCATGATTTAGAAAGGCAAAGCATGTCATGAAAAAATAAATAGAGCCTTTTCATTTCATTCTTTTGCATTGATGGTGTAAGGGGAGAAGCCGGAGGTTTACGGATCCAATGTGAGAGATTGTTTCGTCATCTTTTTTGAGGACACAAAAAAACTTTATGGAGAAAAGCAAAAAACTGCCAGACTGGATTTTTTGGCTTATTACTGCGAGGCATCATCTGATTGGACGGAAACTCAACCTGATCATTTGTATTGACTTTTGAAGAAGGCTTTTGTTTTCCATGCAGTTTTTTCTTGCCAGCTCTAAAAATTACAGGGTGGAGTTTGCAAAAAATACTTCTTTATAACCAGCCAAACATTTCAATACATTTTATTATTTTAAAGTTTCTCTTTGTTTTACTCTCTGAATCCTTTTGCACCGTCACCTATTATTTGGAGTTGCACATTTGCAGTGTTTCGGTTGTGTGCATGTTCAAGCCGTGGGAATATAATTATCTTTCTTTTTTTTTTTTAAAGCGGCATAATTCAAGAGAATATTACCTTTAAGAATGTAACTTCAAATGAAGTTAAAATACCAGGAAAACACACAGATCAAAGATCAAAACCCGGGCACTCTGTCAAATAGATATAAAAACGGAGAAATTGAAACAAATCATAAAGTAATCTCGGGCTCCCGCCTCCCTTTTTGAAGCAACAGGTGATACAACCTCTGATTTAAACCCCCTGACTGGTGCGGCACCAATTAGTTTGGTGTACATTTACATGTGTCCATGGCTCACGGACACTCGTAGATCATGCTGACTCAAGTGGGAGCTGTTTGGCCTGCGGCGGCGGCACGGATGAGTTATGACACTTTCCAGCTCTAGCTCGGAGCCCCTCCCCCCCCCCCCGTGTTTTTGGGATGAATCAAGTTCCTGCATCGCCAAACTGTCCGTCTAAGCAAATAATCTTGTAGTCAGCTCTGATATCATATTCGTTCTGCAGACATGGGTGCATTGACCAGTGATCACCATTATTTAAAGAAGACAATATATGTGATATGAATATTCATCTAATATATATATTACATCCATCCATTTTCCACCGCTTATCCGGGGTCGGGTCGCGGAGGCAGCAGGTCCAGCAGGCTGATCCAGGCCTCCCTCTCACCCGCAACATCTACCAGTTCATTCTGGGGGATCCCGAGGCGTTCAGGCCAGCTGGGAGATATAATCCCTCCAGCGTGTCCTGGGTCTCCTACCAGTTGGTATGTCAATCGTAGTATGTCAAAAATGTTTTTTAAAAGAATTGTCAAAAAAAGTATGAAAAAAGTCAAAGGATGTCAAACAAGTCGAAAAATATAATTTGTCAAAAAAAGTATGAAAAAGTCATAGTATGTCAACAAAAAGTCAAAACAAATAATTTCTCAAAAAAAGTATGGAAAAAGTCATAGTATGTCAAAAATGTCATAGGATGTCAAAAAAGTCTAAAAAAATAATTTGTCAAAAACGTATGAAAAAAGACATAGTGTGTCAAAAAAGTCATAGGATGTCAAAAATGTCATAGTATTGTTACGGCTGTTGTCGTTATATGTGTGTGTATGTATATTTCCCCTGGGGCCAAGATAGGTTGACCTGTGGACGAAGGACCTGCCCATTTCCGGGAGGCTGCGGGATCCTGATTGGTGTACCATGGTCCCGCTCCGCCAATGACCCGCCGTCACCGCAGCGCGACTTCCGACTCTTAAGGCGGGTCAAAAAAGTATGAAAAAAGACATAGTATGTCAAAAAAGTCATTGGATGTCAAAAAAGTCGTAGGATGTCAAAAAAGTAAAAAAATGTAATTTGTCAAAAAAATGTTTAATTGACAAAAAACTATGGAATGTCAAAAAAGTCATAGTATGTCAAAAAAGTCATAGTATGTCAAAAAAGTCAAAGAAAAATATTTCTCAAAGAAGTATGAAAAAAGTCGTAGTATGTCAGAAAAGTCAAAAGATGTATTTGCCAAAAAAATATTTTTTATTGACAAAAAAAATATGGTATGTCAAAAAAGTCATAGTATGTCAAAAAAAAGTCAAAACAGATAATTTCTCAAAAAACGTATGGAAAAAGTCATAGTATGTCAAAAATGTCATAGTATGTCAAAAAAGTCATAGGTTGTCAAAAAAGTCTAAAAAAATAATTTGTCAAAAAAGTATGTTTTATTGACAAAAAACTATGGAATGTCAAAAAAGTCATAGTATGTCAAAAAAGTCATAGTATGTCAAAAAAGTCATAGTATGTCAAAAAAGTCTAAAAAAATAATTTCTCAAAAAAGTATGAAAAAGTTCATAGTATGTCAAAAAAGTCATAGTATGTCAAAAAGTCATAGTATGTCATAAAAGTCAAAAAACATAATTTCTCAAAAAAAGTATGAAAAAAGTCATAGTATGTCAAAAAGGTCGAAAAATGTAATTTGTCAAAAGAAATATTTTTTGACAAAAAACTATGGAATGTCAAAAAAGTCATAGTATGTCAAAAAAGTCGAAAAAAATAATTTCTCAATAAAAGTATGAAAAAAGTCATAATATGTCAAAAAAGTCATAGTATGTCAAAAAAGTGAAAATATGTCATTCTATCCATCCATCCATTTTCGTCCTCTTATCCGGGGTCGGGTCTTGGAGGCAGCAGGTCCAGCAGGCTGACCCAGGCCTCCCTCTCACCAGCAACATCTACCAGCTCATTCTGGGGGATCCCGAGGCGTTCAGGCCAGCTGGGAGATATAATCCCTCCAGCGTGTCCTGGGTCTTCCCCGGGCCTCCTACCAGTTGATAGTATATATTAGATGAATATTCTAATTAGAAACTCAAAATGTGAGTGATTTTCATGATTTCTCTGCCTGGTTTTCTTTTAATTAATGCATATGAAACATGATCACCAAATTTCATGACAATCGGTCCAATAGTTGTAACTTAAAATCACCAGGAAGGGGGCAAATCCACCCGATAAATCTGGAGATATATTTCATTGGATAAGTGAAAACTACGACCTCTGGGCACCATGAATGTCTGCACGAAACGTGACAGCAATCACGCGCTTGTTATTTCAGTCCGGGCGAAGCGGCAGACCCCGCCGTTCATAAAGCGCGGCTGAAAGATAATAAACACGCGATACCGCGGCTGTCCTGCGCCTGACCTCCACGCTGCCAGGTGCATACCGTCTTTTTAAAAAGGGGTCTGCCTCTGTGATTGTGGAGAAACATGAGCCTCCTAATTGGATGCTTTCGTGGCACGTTGTCTGAGTTGTAGCAATGCGAGTTAACGTTTCCAAAAGTGCCTCATTTCTCACGGAAAGGAAAGAAAGAGCCCCAAAAATAGCCAACAGCCTAAATGCACTGCTTTAAAAGCTTCACTTTCATGTCTGCAAATGGATCCCTAATGGTGGCTGTTCTTTAAAATGGCATAAATCTTTTTTTGTTGTTGTTTTGTTTAAATCAGCCCATGCATTTGTCAAAAGGCTCAAACCGGCTTCTTGTGACCCCCGCTTTACCACGAGGGTCCTCACATGATGCAGAACCCCCGCTAATCAGCCGGCGATGTCGAGAAGAAGCCTGGAGACGATGATGCCAGATAGAAAAACGGACCAAACATCCTGCTCCTCTCCAACCGACTGGTCTTTGTCCGTTTTTCTGTTTTTTTCTTCTTCTTCTCCTCCTCCACACTATTTGCTAATGAGGGCTCGGGGTCAGTGTAATTGTTGCAGGAAACACTGCGCTGATCAGAGGTGCAATTTGAGGGAAAATTAGGTTCTGTCGGATGACCTCATCCCTTTGGTCGGGCAGGCCGAGCCCCGCGGCTTTTCTGATTCGTCTTCTTGGGTCAGCACCACCACATATGTGGGATGTACGTGTGTGTGTGTGTGTGTGTGTGTGTGTGTGTGTGTGTGTGTGTGTGTGTGTGTCGTAGACTCAAGTGAAGTCACCACGGGGTGGGGGGGGTAGAGGGGGGGGATGCCAGTGAAGATGAGTCTGAGATGATTAGACCACCTACGGATGATTCAGCGCCCGGTCCTGATCCCAGCGGACCCCGGAGAGCCGATTAGGGAGCTTTGATTGAACAGGAATGCAACGTGATTTAAGTCCCGCTCGATAAAGGATGAGTTAATGCATCGCCCCTTGTTGTCTGCGAAGGCCAGTAATGGAGAATACGACCAACTCCTATACCCCGAGCTAGAAATCAGGGATAAACGACACCTAATCACAAGGCAGGAAACAAGGGCACGATGACTTATACCTGCGCCGTCATCCGAAGGTAACCGAGGGAACTCTTCCTCCTCGAACAGATGTTATGGAGGACGTGTTAATATTATCTGATAACATGAGGTCAGGTGAGCTGGTGGCAAGTCTTATTTATTCTGATTTTATCATTTTTTTTATAATTGCTGGTGGCTTGAATACAGAGTAAAGGAATGCTTGTGATGTGTTTTATTTTAGCTCTATTATTAACAACAGAAGAGTTGTTGTTTTTTAAATAGAAAGAACAAAATGACTAAAATCATTAAAGGTGCTTTAACCTTTTGTCATAAAATCCCTGTTTCTTGCAACAACACATGTAAAAGAGGCTCCTGAAAGAAACCTTTGTCCACTTAATCCACGTGGAACAGCGTGCGTTCCTTCTCCTTTAATCATATCATATCTTTGATCCACCCACCTTTTCAGAAAATTAAAGGCTCCCACTCACAAATTCTCCATTAGCCGGGAAATGTGTGCAGTGGACTGCAGACCTCCACCAGCTACCAGCTGTGGCCAAGCCTCGCAGCGAGGGACCCGACCAGACGATGGGTAAACACAGTCTGACTCCAGGTCGGACGCCCGGGTTCAGGTCTGCCTCCTTTTGATCTCTGCACACGGTTTTACATCAAGTAAAGGAAGTTTATTTGAGTTTATTTGACGAGGATGACACGCAACAAGGATCAGAGGTAAGATGCATTTAAACCAACGTGTTGTTAAGGGATTCCTGCTCGTAGGGAGACTTGTGATAAAGATCCAAATCCCTCGGGGCTTGAAGACAAAGGCAACAGGTGATCGTCACTTCTGTGAAAGTGTAACCACCAGGTCAGCTCGCCACCTCACCCTCAGTTACAAAGACAAACTGTGAGAAGGAAGGAAAACAACTGGAGCTTATTCCAGATTAGCTTCCGCATCTGACACCGTTTGGTTCGGATTTGGCACTAAAACAACTTGGCGAGGTTTATTAAAAAAGATCATGTTTTGGGGGTTTGATTTGGAAAAGTGGCGACTGTGGTTCAGCAAGTCTGACTTTCAGAATCAGAACCAGAACCATGTATTGCCATGTTTGTTTTCACATTCAAGGGATTTGTCCTGCCGGAAGGTGCATAACATTTAACAAAACACATTTAAAAAACAATACACAAATATTTCAATCAGAGGATCGGTGGTTCGATCCCCGGCTCCGCTGGTCCATGTAGATTTGTCCTTGAGCAAGACACTTCACCCTAATTGTACCTCCGGTCTGTAAGTCTGTAAGTCACCATGTAAGTTGCTTTGGATGAAAGAAATGTAATTATCAAATGAAAGTGAACCAGGGTCTCTTCTGAGATACAGGACTCCCACCCCGACCTCTTCAGTGGACTTTTCTCTGGAAGATTAGATTTTGCATGACAAACTATAAAGCAGAAAAATAGAAAACATGGGACTGAATCTATGTATTTCAGTCAAATGTGCAAAAACCAATTTAACTAATATTACAAGCAGTGTAACGCTACCGTCCTCATCCTCGACTCCTTCCTCCCACCAAATGTGAACCGTGCAGTGAGTCCTGCAGCCGGCTGACAGACGGGAACGCGTCGGTTTCCACATCTCAACACTGAACAAACATACAAAACCCGAGAGCCGTCAAAACTCTATCCCCCTTAATCTCTGAGCCTACATCACAGACCAGGAAGCAGCCAGACTAACCCCCAACCCCCCCAACCCCCCCCCCCCCCCCCCCAACCCAAAGCCAAGGGCAAGCAAGGGAGCACACCTTGGACTGCGAAGAGCAAACAGGGGCGAGGGGAGATCTGTAGTCCACAAAGCCGGGCCCGGCACTCAGGGCTCGGCAAAAGTAAACAACATTACCAGCGGGCCCAGTAATTGATGGCACCGTTCCTTTTTATACAGTAAATAGATGTCAAATAGTGGTGGAGCGCGGCGGCCGGATTACAAAAGATGTGCAACACCCCGGGATTACAGAAGAATGCCTTCCTTTGATCTTACACCACTCAGACGCTGATTCCCTGTAATTACTCGAAGCGGCCGGGGAAAAAAAAATGACGTATTGGCCCTTTAACAATTGTTTTAATTCTAGGAGGAATTAGTGACCAACGCATAAGGGAAACGATGAGTCCATGTTGGTTTGCTCTTTAAAAAAGTTAGGAATTACATTTAAAACTATGCAATTAATGGACAAATATATTTATTTTGGATTTGTGCGAATACAGCTGTTTTTTGATGTTGTTAAATATAAATTGTCTGTTTACAATTTGTAAAGAGATGGCGACCTGTCAATCAAATAGTCGACTGAAATATCTCAATAACATTTTTGATGGATCGCGATGAAATTGTACTTTCTTGCAGGTGCATCAAAGCCACTCTATAATTACAAAATATAATATTATTTAATGGAATATTAATTAGTTAATACTGTTCATACTGCTCATACCTACCTCTTACTGTTTATAAATACCAGTAAACATATGAGCATGAATCTGAACGTTAGCATTTAGCACAAAATGCTAACGTACAAAAGCTGTAATCTGCAGATCGTTGTCTCACTCCGTGCAAAGAGTTTATGAAACTCTAAAACTTTTTAAAATTTGCATTTCAAAAGCGGCGCCATGTTATTAAATGCCATCTGATGAATCATATTTACGTACTCGTCAGCTCCCGTCCCAGCGACTCGTGCAGATAGCTCCGCCTCCCCCGAGAGGTCGCCGGTCTCTGCAGTTGCATGCTACGAAGGAAGATGGCAGAGGCAGATGAAAGACTGCCTGCATGTGAGGCTGGAAGAAGGAGATGAGACGGGGAGAAGTCTCCAAAACATTTCCATCACTGACACAGTGAGTGCAGGCCATGAGGGTCTCCTCTTCTGGGTCCTCATCAAAGTGATTTACAGGAGGCCAAGAGGGAAACAATGTAAGCTTGAACCGAATCACGCTCGGGCATGAAAGGATTGCCATGATCTCACGCAAATACACACACACACACACTCGCACACACACACACACACCTCCTCACAGGCATCTTGGAGCACCGTCATGCTTTGATGTGCATTTATCTGGATGTTGCAAACTGCTGTTACGGGGCCGCCATGTTTAAAGCAGTCGAGCGAGCTGCAGTTGGTCGCTACCGATGTTTCTGGAGATAAAAATGGCCGACTGTGGATCAGTGGTTAGCAGGTCTGTCTTTCAATCAGAGGATCGGTGGTTCGATGCCATTGATGTAATTGCAACATCTTGGTTCAAGTCCAGTTGGGGATTTTTTTGTTGTTGTTGTAGGTCATCAACGTAACCCCATGCTTGTCCTAATCTAATATCTAATAAAAGCAACTATGTCCAATGAAATACTCCTATTTGTTACAGGTTTGCATTTTTAACCACTTAGCCCATTAATACGCCAACCTCACACATATTCAGTGACTTAATTTTAAGTTTCTGGAATATTTTTAGACACTAAATGTCTTCACTCGAACTCAAACTGATGAAACTAGCTGCATGACCCAAAATGTTGTAAATCATTTGCAAAGTAGTTTTTTAAATATTGAAAAATTGCTGGATTGCTGGTCCATGCTTATGTTTCGTAACGATGAGCGGGATAGTGTTGAATGTGCGTTGGGTCACCATACCTCCATAGCACCTCCGGTGGTCAGAAACACAAAGGGAACCTTTAATTAAATTATCCGGGAAATTTTAGCATACAGCATGTAACTGCCTTTCAGGTGAGGCATTTATGAAAAATAAAAAAAAATGAAAACTCATAGTTATAGAATAAGATCTAACAAAACAATTGTTAATCTTGCAATCAAGACAAAACCGTCATACTTTAAAACTTGCAAATACTGTATGTCGAGGTCCAAAACCGAGCCTGCATCCTTCATTGGGATTCGGCGACGCTTCCCTTTTCGCCCGTATTCTCTTAAATGCCCATGAAGATAAGATGGCTGCTGATAAGTGAGCGTGCACCTCCCCGAAGATACAGCGGATTACAAGACCAACGAGTGTGCCTTTCCTCTCCGTGGGCCTCGAATATCAAAGAGAGATCAGTAAGGGCCGCTGGCATGAATGGCCCAATCACGTGAGAGATGAGCAATCTTCAAAGTCAGAATTCGATTGTTTATTGTAATTTTGTATCCTCACGAAAGCTACTGAGATGCTCTGTTATGCAACGTACCCTGATCCATAAATTACATGATTTGCTTCTTGTTATGAGTGGGTGGATTATGAGCACATGCAACAAATCACCTTATCATAGCATGACTATCTCTCTCTCTCTCTGTGTGTGTGTGTGTGTGTGTGTGTGTGTGTGTGTGAGAGAGTCTACTACCACCATTTTTAGGGAGGTTAAGAGAATTACTCAATTCAGAGATATACTGATTGACTGCCTTGCTCAAGGGCCTGTAAGAGTCCACATACTTTAATAGCTCTCATGGTGAGAACGTACCTGTTTGGTCTCAAAAAAATATATATCTTTTTTTTTAGGGTGATGGTTTGTGGAGTTGTGAAGTGAATCCCCCTTCACAACTCCACAAACCATCATCCTAAAAAAAAAAAATTTTTTTTTTTCATTATTTCATAATTAAAAGGCTCATGTTTCATGCAACTTGTGGAGAAACGTCAAAGTCCTTTGATAATCCTGAGATAACCGAGACGCTTGAAAGTTATCACGGATCGCTGCATCCTTGTGAGTGCGTGTGTGTGCACTTGACACACACACACACACACTGATTAATGAAAATTCAATATATGACGGACAAAGCTCTATTGTGCCACATTAATAAGATTTAATACGGAGCTTTCTTCCCCCCCGACACTGGCAGGCCAACTTGTTCCTGCTGGCAAACTCGTCTTATCTCAGCATCTTCCAATAGTGTCATTCATTATTTGGCCTCTAGCTCATCTGAACTGAGGACTACGGGTTTGCAAGGCATTCTGACTCCCAGAGGAAGGGAAATGTGACCTTTGTAGTAAAAATGTGATGCATTGGCTTTGCAAGAGGATTCACTGCAACAACACAAAAGAGAGCGGATGTCAAAGCAGATGCCAGATCTCTGTGTGCGTGAACTGCTTTCATTATTTGCATGTTTACTTCAGTGCAAAAGAGGCATGCAACAACTGCTGATAGTGGAGCAATGTATCTCTGAAGACACACACAAAAGATGATAAAACATGTACGTAGACCAACTGAATGGAGCGCTGCATTTTAGGCCATCCCAGATCAGCCAATGGTATTTTTCCATTGGATTATAGATTATTGCAATAAGATCAAAGAAACAACGAACAATACTTTCACAATTTGTTCAGCAAGATAATGCCTGAAGCGTAAATGCAGTCGGCAGAAGTACAAACGTCGGGCGGTAAACGAACCACACCACGGTCACATGACCTCACTTCATAACCCATAAGAGGCTAATACACGGCGGGATGAGGGCAGCTAGCCGCTTGTTAGCGATCCTCGTTAGCGACGTAAAAGCTTCAAAACTCTCGAGTGGGTTATTTACTAAATTGTTATATATTGTACAACAGAACGTCGACATATCTTCTGCTCTTCTTAACCACAGACCTGATTTGATGGATCTCCCCAAAAATCGACTTTTAGGCAAAGGATTGGGAGTTCCAAAAATGCTATATACGAGTTTCGGACTCATTCTTGCAGAAAAAGAAACCAATTCAATTTTTTCCCCATTGATGATTGAGAACTTGCTATAGATCCAGTTTGTGCTCTGCATGGTGCACAGCCACATTATGAACCTCACACCACACACACACCATCATATCGAATGCATCGTGTGTGTATTTTCTTAATTTACACTGTATTTGACTCCTTTATTCTGTGTGCTGTGTGTGTGTGTGTGTGTGTGTGTGTGTGTGTGTCAGTGCACATGTGACTCATCAGCAAACCCTGGCACCCATTTGCTCATGGAGACAAATTCCAGTGCGTGTGTTTTATCCAGCATTCGCAGTGCTTCGGGGTTGCGCCGTTGGACGTTTTGGGGGTTGTTGTGCCAGGGGGAGGCCTAAGGGCTCGCCCTACATCATCCATTATGCCCTCGCCCATCAAGCAGCGCGAGCTGTACTGCTCTGGAGTCAGTCCAAGAGCGCTCTCGTCATTAGCTTGCCACTTGGCGGCCAATTGGTGGAGCAAAAAGAGACAAAAGCGGCAGCCCACCTCTGCATGCTCTGATTGCTCCGAGAGAGAGAGAGGGAGAGAGAGAGAGAGGGAGAGAGAGAGAGAGAGAGAGAGAGAGAGAGAGAGAGAGAGAGAGAGGGAGAGAGAGAGAGAGAGGGTTGGGGGCCTCCTTTTTGGCATGGCGGGCCTCATGTTCTTGCAGCAGGGTGGTTGTGTAGTTGTTTTGGCACAGGACGTCCAGGACAAAGGTAAATGGGGTCTCCATCGGCTGAATCGAACCCTCGTGGTTTTGAAGGAGTTTCCTCGTGCATGATTTCATTACGAGGAGAAACAGTCAACATCCAACCGGAGGAGGTCCGCAACAGTCTGCAATCTGCCATTGTGTTTTTTTACTTGTCATTTTCCTTATAAAAAAAAAAAGAATCCTCAAATTATTCATAATAGCACCGCCTTTGTAGTCCTGGCAGGTGTTTGATCCAGCAGATATAAACGAATCACTCCCAAATAAAAGTGAAGGACGGGATGAAGTAACTGGCAGATTTGCAGGCACTTCAAGAAAAGAGGCTTTCTATTGTCCACGATTCTGACATGAAGCAATGACAGCGAATGAAAGGCGGGGATCCGTCTCGATCCTCTCCCTTTTCGCGGCGTCTCTTTTGCCTCCTCCCTCGCTCTCTCGGTTCTTCTCCGTTGGATGTTGCCACGCTGTGATCCTCCCTTCGCCTCCAGGCCCTCGGGTTATTTGGATATCGCGTGGAGTCAAAGCCCTGTCAGTCAGATAAGCAGTGACCTCGCGGGCCCGGCAGATAAGACGTTACACGGCGAAGAGGAAACGGCAGACAGCGGGGGACAAAAGGCCCGACTATGAAGGTTCGCTGAAGCGAGACTGATCACAACGGCTCTTTAAACTCCAAAAAAAAAAAGACTGCCAAGAATGAAAGTATATTGTGCCTTTTGTTTTGTTTTTCAATTTAGATTGACTGAATCTGATTTGGACTTCATTGGCAAGTGATTGTCTTTTCATCTGAAGAAGAAAAGAAAAAGAAAAATCCAAAGGTGTTCCAAGTTTTCTTTTATAAAAAGATGAATGGAAAAGGGAACATTTTTAAAAATGACAATGCTATTGGGCAGTGGTTAAAGTTCTTACCATTTTTTTATTTTTTTATCCAACCAAAATGTAAAACTCCCCAAAAAAACATCAATTATGAGTCTTATTATCACTGACAGACCCCAATAAACAAACAAGTCATGCCAGATTTAACAGTCTCAATAAATGCTTTTGCACACTGACCCATTTCGGCTGCTCCAGGCTCCCTGATTGGTGGTTGGAATAAGACAAACTTGCCAGTCACTTCGTTACACTGGGAAATTACAAAAGGATGAATGAAGGGCGAGTCTTTGTTTGGGGGACGGCAGCTTTTTGGGTGGTCCACAGGTTGGAAGCCCTCTGGGAGGGATCAGGGAGATCTCCGCATAATACCAATACGCCCGACCTGTTCAAACAGGGTACAGGCGCTAACTCAGAACTCAAGAATACATTTTCTCCCCCATTTTGCAAGATTAATTTTTCCGCAAAGCTATACTTTTCATTCTTCCCACGATTAAATAATTATAAGCAATTTGGGTCGGGGGAAAATAAACTGGTTCTAGCCCACGTCTGAGTGAAAACCTCAGATGTATTTACTTTTGTAAAAGCAGAAATCCAGTGCACAATACAAACTGTTGACTTAAATAATATCGTCCCAAACACACAAGCCACGTGATTATGTAGGAACATGTTTGGGGAGCCCACACACTCTTTGGCTTCAACACCCTACTTCATAGTCACACATATTTAAACGTGGGTCTGGGAGCTGCCCGGGACAACCGCAGGCCTCCACCGCCGGCCGCCGAGCCAAAGTTCTCTTTCTCGAGAGCCCCTCGATGGTTGTTGTTCTGGGGGGGGGGGAGAAGTACTCATTCAACCCCCAAACACTTCAGTCACAAGCTCTCTTAAGTGAAAGGGCCACTGCTGCAAAGATTAGAGACATACAACCAATTAAACTCCGTTTAGCTGTTTTGTTTTATTTACGAAACAAATACATTTCACCTAATTTAGCTCATTTGTGTTCAATACGTATGTGTATTTGCATGTTTTCTTTTTTTTTGTACATTCTGCAAACTTTTGATTTTTCATTCGATGCTACATTGCTGATTAGCTATTTGTGAAATCGGCATCCAGGTGTGTGACGTAACTCGGCAGACCTGACGGGGTTGCGTGCAGCGGCGAGCGCGGGCCACCCTCCGTGATGCCTGAGTACCGTAGGACTCCATGTGTCAGAGGATTCGGGTTACAAGACCCACCATGTTGTTGCTGGGGATTGTGGTTGAACAGTGTTTTTCCCACATTTCATCTTTTCTCCTGGAACACCTACAGGTACCATTAGCACTCTTCCTTTTGTGTCATGCGGTTTGAATAATAGCAGTGGTACTACATCATTGCCAACATGATTTCAATCTGGGCCAGCGCCAAAAAACAAAACGCCCGTGCCTCTTATCAGCAGGCTTGGATTTGTCTAACAACAAAACAAATATAATGCCATAGTCTACACGGGTGTACTTGGAGGCTTTGTGTGGCTTTGTTAAGACAACTCGAAGGCTTGTTGCACTGAACAGAAGGTTTGTTTAGTGAGTTCAGAGGTTTTCATGGCATCTTTTTTTCATGAACTAATTTAAACCCATAAGTGCACAAATGACTGTATGACACTGCTCGACTCGATGATGCTCCAGAAGTATCAGCAAGCCAACGGTTGAAGTGTGTGCCTGCAGTGCCCTCTATTGCCAAGAGAGCAGACTAGCATGCATATGATGAAGCCTGAGTGTATTCACATCCATCCATCCATTATTATTAATTACACTCTGCACAGGTCGCCAGACTATCACAGGGCTAACGCATGGAGGCCGGCCCCTCCAGCCCATCTATTCACAATTTTTAACCAAAGTTAAAGTGAGAATACCATATGTTTTCCTAATAAAAGCCTGAAAGCGAGTGTTTTGGAAAAGGTAAGATAGCTTTAAGCGTAGCCTAAATGGTTCTTAACTGACATCAACTCTGAACATGTCATATATGTGAATCTACAAGTCCATGTATGTGAGAGTAGGACAGTGCATGTTTGATTGATTATTTTGGACAAAAATCTGAATAATAGGCCTATAACGTATGTATCCATAAACACAACTTTGTGGTGAAGCATTACATTTTAAAAAAATAAATAAATGAAAGTACCCTTAAACTATGCAGATAATCCATTAAAATCCCATTAATATGAAAGGTAGGTTTGGTTCATATTAAAACGTTTTTTGAGGATTTAAAATCTCTTTATGTATTCATTAATTAACATGACACCTGGCATAAGCCCCCCACAAACGTGGTGCATTTAAATTGTAATTTGCACCTTCAAAATAAAAATAAAGTGAAGCAGCATTTTGTGTTCGTTTTTAAAAAAATAAAGTGAAGGAAATTGGCCTGCATGCAGTGAGCGCCACAGTATATAGTTAAGAAATTGTGTTCGTTTTTTTCGGCTTTATTCTACTTTTTGTTTTATCGCATTGATTTCGCAGTTACCCGCCTCCTCCAGATTGTACAAAAGCACACTTCCGGTTTACCCGGAACTACGCATAATTTCCAAAGATGGCGGAGCAAGGTCCGATGGCCATAGCGATGCGGCTACGAAATCAGCTACAGTCCGTCTACAAACTGGACCCGCTGAGGAACGAGGTGAGCGGCCATGTTATTCGAGCGCGTCCGCTCCGGGGTACCGACGTACGGGCTGTCGAGCCGCGGCAGAGACCCGCTAAACGCGAACATTTAGCGGGAGATCGTTGTCGTCTCCGCGGCGCTGATGGAGAGAAGAGGAGAGCGACGCTGAAAGCGCTCGTGCTGATGGGGGGCGGGAGAGGGGAAGCTGCGGTGTGAGCATGCGTGAACGCCCGGAGTCCACCCGTGTGTTGTTCTGCCTCAGCGGAGGAGCGGCGGGCCGTTAACCCCGCCAAAGAAACAGTCTGTTTCCACCCGTTTTGTGCCACATGTCCGGTTGTGTTCGTAAGTTCAACTTGGGAGTTTACTTGTGTGTCGTACCGGGTCGGTAATGGTCGCCGCTCTCTCCGCGAGTTCGTTCATCTTTGAAAAAACAACAACGAAGTAACCGCGGATTGTTTTCTTGCTGCTGCTGGGTTTAGTTTTAACTCGTTGGTGTTTCTGCGCGTGACTTTCGTCTGCATCCGTCGACAAAACTAACGCCTTTTACAACCTTCCCGTCCCTTCGCATTTGACGTCGTGTACGTTTCTCACGTGTTGACGTCATTTGTCAGACGCGGGGGGGTCAAAGGTCAGGGTCCGCCGTTTTGTCCACTCGGGCTGGACGGGACTGCGACCTGGGTCTCGACCCCCGTCTACACTCTGGTTACGCGTGGAAGTCAATGGAGGGGTGATTAACGTCATGACGTCATGAGTCCTCTACGCAGTTATGAGATAGATTAATGCTGCTGGTCCAGTCTGCATTTAAAAGTAGCTCAAATGTTTAAAAAGCGACCATTAACTCAACATAATGCAAATATTTGCAAAGTTACTGTTTATGGTTGCATTGTTTACATTTTCCTTTTGAGTTCAGCTTTGTTTTGGGGAATAAATTAACATGAAACATGTAAAAAAAACAACTTTTCGCCATCTTGACAGGAGGAGGTGAAGTTGAAGATCAAGGACCTAAACGAACACATCGTCTGCTACCTGTGTGCCGGCTACTTCATCGACGCCACGACGATTACAGAGTGTTTGCACACCTGTGAGTATTTAACGTAAACACCGTATTTTTGACGTAACTCGACCTGGAGACAACGGAGTGGGACTAAAATGTCCTTGTGCTCCACAGTCTGTAAAAGCTGCATCGTGAAATACCTGCAGACCAGCAAGTATTGTCCAATGTGCAACATCAAAATCCATGAAACGCAGCCTTTACTCAACCTCAAACTGGACCGAGTGATGCAGGACATTGTCTTCAAACTGGTGCCTGGACTACAAGAAAGTACGTATAAATAAAAAAATACTGCTGTCTGTATCAGTTGTGACCTAAAAGATCAGTTCCAACGAGGGCTAATATTTAGCGCTTTAAAATAATGGCTTAAAAAAAACCTTTTCCTGGAAATAAATGTTACTTAACAGTCGAAGGCTAATTATTGACGGTGTATTTAGTATATTTGGACATCATCATTGTCTGCCGTGTTGGTCTAATATCGATGTTTGTGTTTGAACAGGCGAAGACAAGAGAATAAAGGAGTTTTATCAGTCACGTGGGTTGGAGAGAGTCATCCAGCCGACTGGAGACGGTAAGTCTTCCACTTAGTAGCGTCTCAGTCTGTGATTACGTTTGTGTGTTCTCGGATTGAAGAGATCAGTGTGTTTTCTTTTCACATCTGTGTGATGTATTTGGTGTTCCTCTGTGGTGTTTGCTTCTGAACGACACTTAACCAAAGTGGATGTAATGTGACATCATTCGCCTTTGACTTTCTGGAAATTTGATTATTGTTTGTGATAAGCTTAAATGGCAATTTTTTTTTAAATGTTAAAATGAAGCGCATCTCTTGACAACATCCGTCTGTTTAACTGTTTTTAACTTTTCCAGCTCTTAATTTTCTCTCTAATTTCAGTAATTTTTAATCGTCCTCCTCTATCATGTCCGTCAAAATCTGACATTTTGAAACGACGGACTATTTTTTTTGCGGTGATGCTTTTGTCATGCGGCCACAGCTGTGTTTATAGAGTATGTAACAACAGTTAAAACACGGCTCAGCTGATCACAGGAGCTGGCCACTTCAAAAATGCAATTTAGCGTGCTTAAAAACATCCTGTACATCACACGGCTTTAATCAAGAAACCTAAAAGTTGTGAAGTAGGTTGAATTAGTTGCAGAGTATGAAACTGCCATTTGTATGCATTGATTTTCCCGTAGCTGATGAATGAAACTAGCTTGTGCAACGAAGGCTATTTAAGACACGGAAGTTCTTTAAATTGCACTGTTGCCGGGCAGAAATTATTCTTTTCCTAGAGTAGTACATTGACATTAATGAACGTTTGTAACGCAGAATCCGTATCGTGTCGTCTGCATATAGTCGCATGTTGCCAGTCGTGCTGATTTCACGCGTACTTTGATTCATGTTGTTTTCCTTCTCACCAGATGCTATACCCGATGCCACAGGTTTACCGTACACGAGCTTCGACCATTCAAAAGCCCACTTTTACAGATACGACGAGCAGGTGTCGCTGTGTTTAGAACGGCTAAGGTGAGTTTTTGTCTCTGGTTGTCGTTTTTCATGTCATGCAGTGAATCCCTAATGAGATTAGCTCAATCAGATATAAATAAAATATGCTGCTTATTGTGTTAAACTCGTGTGATACACTCGTGTGCGTTTTGTCTTCACAGTTCATCGCTTGCTGGGAAAGACAAGACGAAACTCACTCTTCAGGTAAGTCCAAAAAAATGAAATTGTACGTAGATGCACCAACAAAAAAAAATCTCGTATTTACGCAGCGCTGTTTTTGAGTACATTCTGTGTGCTTAGTGAAATTGCCGAGCTGGTTATGGATGCTTTAAAAAAAAAAAAAGCGACTCGGCTCACAGGTTTGCACAACCGTGCAAAAACATGTCTCCAGGGCCACATTTTTGAAGCCCGAGCAAGTAATTTTCTACCCTTAACTGCTAAGCAAATACATGGCACAATGACACCTGCAGCCACGGCAGAATCCAGCACTCGGAGCTGGATACTCTGGCGACCTCGGAGCCGGAGATAAGTGGGACAAGTACACCGGCGAGGCGTATAATCGTTCTTTTGTTTCCCCTCCAAACCGCCAGCTTCTCAGTAACTGGATGTCTTCTAATCGTTTGATGGCCAAGACGTCAACTCAGTGTTTGCGTTGATTTAGTGCCGACTTGTAGGATTTAAGAAGATTTGTATCAATACAACAAACCCCTTTTTATGTTTATTTGTATTAACTAGGGTGTCAGAAAAGCTAACCGGCGTCATAAAAGAGCAATAAAAGCAGGTTTAAAATGTTGAATAGCATTTAGAAAAATGAGCTTTGGACACAAATGAGGTGCCAATTATGACAGTGGTCCCTTATGTAAATAACAAACTGTATTTCATTAATTTAATTTTTTCAGTTTCCTGATGCATATTCACACTGACTCACATTGTGGCCATTTGAAACGCACCTTGTTAAGCAATTTACAACCCACTAACGGGAAAAAAGTGCCTACCTTGTCAGTTCTTACCGGGGTTTCCCTGCGCGGCTGGATGCTCCTGACAGGCTCATTTGTCGAGGGGCATGCGTGTGTGTGTGTGTGCGCGCGTGTAACAAGTCTTATTGTATAATGCTCAGATTGTACTGAATCAAGATTTGATCATTAGATGAAACACGGACATGTCAGATTCCACGGCGCTCATTTATCCCCACTGCCCGGCCAACATCGTTCCCCTCGCTGCAGGTGCGTTATTCGTCCAGCAGAGGGCGCTGCTGCGCCAAAATGTGACGCTGTGTAGTACCGCGGATCAAGATTTCAGATTTTCTTTTTTATATATATATATATATATATATATATATATATATATATATATACACATACACACACACACACACACACACACACACACAGGTTTTCTCCGTCATATATTCTCTAAAAAATATAACCTATTCTCATCTCGAATGCTTTAATGTCCTCTAGTATTCAAACAGACCAGAATCTTGTTGTTTTTTGGCTTTTAATCGTATTTTAAAGTAAGAGAATAATATCTTAAACTAGAATAAAGTCACACAGGATGTGAACATCATAAACACATGTCCTCTTGAGAATGTGAAGCTTGAAATGTTGTTTATTGTATAATCTTACCTCGTGTAATGGGTCCCTCTGACCCACATATGAACTGAATATGAATAGGATCAACATATTTGAACCTTTTCGTTACTCGCTGTCCTCTCTCCCCCGCTCGTCCATTCATAATCCAATGTTTTTTAAACGAGGTGGAAATTCGGCTAAAATAAATTTCTGTCTCTGCGTTTAAAGACTTACTGTCCTTCAATGCATCCAGGCGGAAAAAGGGGAAGTGAAGCTCTCCGGCTTCAGACTGTAATAAGTCAGTCGGGAGTGGAAACCGTCCAGTGAGCTGTTCTTTTTGTCTTCACTGTAAATCTCAGTGTAGGGGAGTGTTTCTAGTGGAAAGGTGCTCCGTCCCCTTTTTGTGACTGTAAACTTTTGGACGGACGTTATAAAAAACTAAGATATTTGATATCTAAAAATGGAAAAACAGCAGCCTGTGCTTCTGCAAGCAAAAACTAAAGAGACTTTTATAACGTTTTTTACAATATCTGTACGACAAAACCAAAAATCCTACCGTGCAGCGAGGGATGTTTCCACGGTACAACCTGCTTTATAAAGAACACACACACACATGCTACACGCTACATTGTTGCAGTAATAAACACACATTCAGCTGTGCGTTACTTCTTGGCATTGCCTCCTTTCTGTCATCGTGTTGTTGTTGTTGTTGTTGTTGACTGATCGTATTGTTCATCTGAAGTTGGTTCAGTGTGTGCGTTCGTCTTTGTCTCCGCAGCAGAAGTTCGTTCGCTGTTCGGTCCGAGCGGAGGTGAGACACCTACGGAAAGTTCTCTGTCACCGGCTGAACGTGGAGAAGCACCAGGTGAGCCCCGCCTCCTCGGCACCCTTTTTTTTAATTTTTTTTTTTTTTTTTTTAATTCTTTTAAAAAAAGACGACATCATGATGCATGCGACGTTAACGATTGGTCAATATGTATTGGGCTCATGCTGGTGAGGCGAAATGTGGGAAACTGCTTTTTCACACACACACACACACACACACACACACACAGTAAACTACATCCAACGTAGAGGCCGGTGACGTTCAAGGCTCCTCTTGTCTTTAAGTATTCATTCCTGAAAGGAAACGTCTTCCCACAAAGTGGGACTGACTCAGTCGGGTTGGAAATCAGGTTTTGATTGCTTAGCAGAAGTTTGGTAAACGTGTATTTGCATTAGTCCCAAGAGACGGTCCACTAAAGACGGGTCACCTGACATCATGCACCATAAATCCTTTTTTTAACATTTTAAATCCTCGTTGTTTAATTGAACAATCTCGGCCGGGCAGAAGCAGGAACGTGCTCAAACCTGCCGGCTCGTGACCCTCAAAGACTCTGGAAGCCGTTCCTCGTCTGGATTTCTTCAGCCAATAAAGTTGACGTGTTCCCCCGGCAGCTCGAGGAAGTCTCAGGAAATCCATTCATCCCACAGAGCCGAGGGGCTTCTGGGTTAAATCCTCCCGTTAATACAGTGTTTTCACCCAAAAACTCCATTAGTTTTGTCACTGCAAAAAATGTTGTCTGTCCTCATCGTGTGTGTGTGTATTAAAGAAATAACGGCAGATGTTTCGTTCAGGGTCCCCCCTTCACATCTGTTTGTGTGGTCTCCCTCCAGGTCCAGATGCTGTTCAATAACGAGTCTCTGCCCGATCACATGACCATGAAGCGGTTATGGCTCTCGCACTGGTTTGGCAAGGTACGGTACACCGGCGGCGGCCAGCGGCGCATTCCTGCAGTTTGGGGAAGTCGGCGCGAAGTTCATTGAGAATGTTGAAGGAATTAAAAAAATAATAATAATAATCAAAGTAAAATTTTTAAGTAAACGTCTTCAGCCGAGTGGGAAGTGTTGAATTTTACACTTAATGGGGGAAAAAAAGTAACTTTTAGTTTGCTCTATTTTGCAGATGTTAATAGTTACGTGAAGTGTTTCCATCCCATAATGTGACATCCTCTGTCCCCACAGGCCCAGCCGCTAGTTCTTCACTACACCATCAAGGACAAGCGCAGCAGATAGGACATGTTTTCACGCCGGAGGACCAGCTGTACATATTTTGGACAATACATATTCTATTTTAATAGTGTTTGTGTACATATATGTATTTTCCTTGTTTTGTATTTTAGAAAATAAATTTTGAAATGGTAAACTAATGGTGTTTATTAGCACAGTGTGTTTTCACCTGCGTGTGTGTGTGTACAGGAAAGGCCCAACACTTTGTGTGTGTCTACACGTGAAAACGTTAATACAATTGTATTTATTTTGTGTTTTTTTTTTTTATTTATTTTTTATTCCAGCAGCTACTTGTATCGTACTGTGCAGAAGAGTGAGTTCTTCATGTTTTATTGTTTCAGAACTGCAGGTGCATTTTTTTTTTATTTGTCACACTTTTTTTCAACTTATTGTGTAATCTCTAAATTATTGTGATTTAAAAAAACAGTCGAAGCTTTTATTTTTTTTTACTTAGTCATTTTATAGATTTCTTTTTTTAAATAAAAGAAAAGCCTTTGGTTCCTGCAGTGCCTGAAAACAAATGTTCTAGCTCCTTGTAAAACACGTTTAATCTATAATTATATTTCTTGAAATATAAATCTACTGGTCTATATTTTTAAAGGGTTTAAATGAAAATATTATTACACCTGTTTTGTTGAGTTAAAGGAGAACTTTAATGGATCGTTGCTTGTATAAAGTTGGGGGGAAATTTAAAACTGATGCAGCAGAGACGTCCTACTACATTTCCAACAATGCAACTCGACAGCATCGCTCATTAGAGTTTTACACGTATTTTCTATCTTATACATTTGTGCTCTGAGACGACACATCCGGGTTATTTTTTGTTGACGTTAAGTTTCCTCCACAAATCGACACAGACAAAATCAGCAGAGTGAGCGCTCCTCTTTCACCAGCATGTGGCACCATGGTGTTTATGTGATAGCCTAACGGGTGATATATTTACTGAGCACTAGGTGGCGCACGTGGTGCTCCTCAGACTTCAGGCCAGAAGCTTTGATGTGTGTGTGTGTGTGTGTGTGTGTGTGTGTGTGTGTGTGTGTGTGTGTGTGTGTGTGTGTGTGTGTGTGTGTGTGTGTGTGTGAGATCTGGTCCAGAGAGAAGGGAAGGCCTCCGACCTAACCCTGGTCTGATACCTCAAGCCTCGTCTTCTTGTGCCTCAACGTATCAGCAACGCTCTTTAAGTTGCCCGTGTTGCATCGATGACCCTCTGGAGAAGCTCTGGACTTTTGGACATCGTTGTGTAGCTGAAACAGTGTTTTCTCTTTCCACTGTACAGAGTCAGTGGTGTTTATGGGGCTTGAAGGTCAAAGGTCGAGTGGCGTTTAGATTTAAAAGAAGACCATGTGTTCATCGAAGGCAGAGTGTTTTTTTCTCTCCATTTGACAGCAGAGGTCAATAATGTGGAATAAAGCGAACAGACATGTCTGTTCTGATCGCTACTGACATTTTTAAAGGCTTTTTTTTTTTTAATGAAATTTGGAGATATTTTTACATTTTTCCAATCACCTCCAGTTAAGTTAAACCTTTAGCTGTTCCAGATCCGGCCCCCGGCCATGTTTTTAAATGACGGGTTTAATGAACTACACACACACACACAGAATGGGGTTCCCCCAGACACCCTAATAAAGCCTGATCAAGTCCCTTCAGGCCCTCCTATGTTGAAAACAACAACAATCCCCTAAAGCTGTGACCTTTAGCCCAAAATAGAGAATTTCAGGTTCCTGTTGGAGCTCAGTTTGAGTCTCTATCGTCACCTTTTGAGCTTTAATGTTTCTGATCATAACCTCATCAACAAAGGGAGCATTGTTTTGGAGATTGTTTGCGTGATTCACCTGAGATTTAATGACATTTTAAGGAAAACGACCACAATAATAGATGTGAAGGTTAAATGTTAAAGCAGTCATTAATGATAATAATACTGTATTCTATATTGTTTAAGCTGTTTATACATCCTTCAGTTTTAAATTTCACAATAAAAGCATAGAAAACTCCTGAAAACTATAGGAATGCCACTGAGATAAATGAATACATGATCAATTTAGAATGAATTGTTAGCCATATTGTAATGTTATACATATAGTTGGAGCAGGACTCCTCCCGTGTCCCCTGACTTGTATTTAAAGGCCTCATGTTGTCCCTCCAGTGCAGTGGCTCATAATAAAAGGCCTGCTTGACTTTTCAATCTCTCGATTCCAGCCGATTACTTCTATTGTGAGCGCCAGCTTGCGCTGATTTTCTACCCCAATAGAAGAAGAAGAAGAAGAAACAGTCTGTCTAACGAGCCCTTTAGCTGCTTGTAGTCTCAAAGGCTGTCTTGATTTATTTGTTGTTGTTTTTTTATTATTTTCCAGCGTATAAGGTGGCAGTGAGAGGGCCAGCTTGCATTTGTTTCCTTTGGGAAAATTATTTGAAATTTGAAAGATATAAATCTTGGAAGTTTATTAAGATTGTATTTATGTTAGGAATAAGAGAGAATCAGATATTCAATAAAAAAAATAAAAAAACATTTCCACGTCTAGTAGCCGAACATTTTAATTATTTTTGTTCACCTCTCTCTTGAACATCCACACCAGCTTCAGACTGAAAAGCCTTCAAACCTAGTCTCCAAATAAAGAGCAACACCTCTCCTGACTACCCACTGACCACCATAAGCACGCATGTTTTAATAAAGGACTGCATCGTCAAATAACTACGATAACACCACCTCTCCCCACTCCTGCACGCACGCGCACGCACACACCAAACTGTTACAAATGGTCGGCCAACAACAACAAGAGCAGCAGCAGCAGCAGCAGCACGCCACATTTCCACTGCCTCCCATTGAGGCTTATTCATTAGGATCCTCACACCAACCCATTTGCTATTCATGGGAGACCTCTCTCTCTCTCTCTCTCTCTCTCTCTCTCTCTCTCCATCCAAACAAACCCGAGTCAAGAGTGGCAGATGCGTGCCCATTATTGCCCGCGGCCCGGTGGAAGCTGTTTTATGCGAGGCGGAGGCGGGTTAACCTAATCAATCATGTCGACTAGTTGTGTTAAAGACGATGCGCATAGGAGGAAGACAACATATGGCGCAGGGGCGGCAGCAAAGCTTTTCTTAAGCACGCAGCCAGACCGGGACCTTCTTGTGACAAGAGGCATTCAAAGCCGGGCGAAAGAATGGGAATAAAGGCAGCTAATTGAAGTCACGGCACTTCCAGGCTGAAAGCAGGGGTCAGCGATTCAACAGGGCAGTTTTTTTTTTTTTACCAAGCAGAGCTGTTTTTTCTTTTTGTGTGAGGGGATGAATATGTTATGTATTTGCTTAATCTCCCAGGACAAATCCCCATGTTGTTATATTCTTATGAAAAGGCATAAAGGAAATTAGCGTGACTTTATCGCATGGCATTCCTATGGTGCTCACAGGCCATATTAACAATATATATATTATATATTCATGGATTTAGATGTATATGTTGTGCTCCATATTTTCTGTTACCTTCTAATGAAGTGACTTCCCCTTTAAGTCGGTGTAATAATACTATTCCTTCCAATGGGTCACCCTTCATATCTTTCATTTGTGGTGTTATTATATAAGTTTATGCACAATCACACAGGCAATCGCGCCGATAGCTCCTTTGAAATATCATATAACCTTTATTTACATAGATGCTGATTAAATAGAATGTTACAATAAAATTATCGCATATGGATGTTTGATCTATGTACAGAAAAGTGTGCAGTCGATAAGTGACGCGCCGCGAACAGGCCTGCATGCTTGCAGAAACACTTCGCTCAGAAAAAAAAACAAAACAAAAAAAAAAGATTAATTTTACACTTCAGGAGGGATGGAGTGACACATCGACTCCGGGCTGCGCGTGTAAAAAAACAACCAAAACAAAAAGGTGATTTAAATATTTGGCAGATCCGATTCCTTTAACAGAAGAATGCTAATAAATGGCAAGCAACAATAATTGCACAACTTTCCACCTCCCCCCCTCCCCTCCCTCGTAAAAACGGACGTGAAAAAAAAAAAGTTCACACAATTTTTCAGTCTTACTGTACCATAACAGTTTGGGTTGTCTGACAGGAAACCGGATATTCCTCAAATACGGTGGAGAAACATAAACGACAGACTTGGAAGGATTTACAAGTCCGATTAATAAATTAAATAGAGGAAGAAGAAAAAAAGAGGAGGAGGGGGGGATAAAAAAAAAATCTTGAAATGTTTTTAAATGTATATATTCTCCTTTTTTTTGTTAACATCCGTGCAAAAAAGTTTGGGAAGAAAAAAAACGTCCCCTTTTTTTATATTCTTTTTTGTTGTTGCTTATGAAAACCACAGGCCGCCTTCACTGTCAATCGTCCACCTCGATCTCCTCGTCGTCCTCCGAGAATTCATCCGTCGTTTGGTCTCTGGAGGAGGAGGGGGACTGAGGGAAGGCCCGGTGTCCTTGGGAGGTCGGGGAGACGCTGGGCGACCGGGCCTCGGGCCCCTCGCCCTGGGACTCCTCGATGCTCTCCATGCTCACGAGCTTCTGCAGGGTCTGCGGGTTGATCTTCTTTAGCGACTCCACGTCCGCCTTCATCTCCTCCAGGTCCCGCTTGAGCTTGGCCCTGCGGTTCTGGAACCAGGTGATGACCTGCGCGTTGGAGAGCCCCAGCTGCTGCGCGATCTGGTCGCGGTCGGCCGGGGAGAGGTACTTCTGGTACAGGAACCGCTTCTCCAGCTCGTAAATCTGGTGGTTCGTGAAGGCCGTCCGCGACTTTCTCCTCTTCTTCGACGTCTGCCTCTGGCCGAACGCGTTGACGTGCTCGCGACCTTGGAAGAAGGAAACGTAGAAGAGGAATGAAACAACCGCGAGGGTCACTCAATCCACCCAAAAACTACAGCAGCAACAGAGGACGATCCACAGGCCTGTCCTCGGTTTACACGCGTGTTTTTATTTTTTATTTCCCTCGATTTCCTTGATTTTAGGAACTTCCCTGAACGCCACTGAGCTGGTCATTTTAAAATGTCACAAATATAGAAAATATCACAAAAAAATAAATGATAAAAAATGGCGAAATTAGCACCATATTTTGGGCCAAATAATAATGTTTACACACTATTAACAATTGTTACGTTACTGTGTGTGCAGTATAACAGATTTGCCCATTTTCATCCAACACAGCTCTGCATGGAACACAGGCCACAGTGTCTGACCGACTCTCCGACAGCACGCTGAGCATATTGGACATACATCAGATCATATGCATGCACATTGAACAACGTGCACGTGCCATTCCCCATTACGCCTTCCTATACAGCTGTCCGAGCGTTTCCACATCTAAAGTCTCAACAATCTCAGCCACGCCAGCTGTGAGTCAGCTGTGATCGGGTTGCTCGCCTGTCTTCAACAAATATGTTTTCCATCTATCTGACAGTGTATTGCATTAAAAGGAAAACCCCGGACGTGTTTACCTTCCGCCGCCTGGATAACGCTGACTTCCAGCCCCTTGAACGTTTTGCTGGCGAGCTCCTCCAGCGCGCACAGCGGCGACGAGGGAGTGGTGATCCCGTTGCGCGCAGAGTTGGAGCCCGTGACTTTCTCCAGCACTCTGGGCGGACAAATGCTGGCCTGCACCGACTTCTTCACCGAGGGCTTGTTTAGGATATCCTCAATGCTGAACGGCGTCAGCGGCTTGTTGGAGTTGGCCGGCGGCGGCAGCTGGTCCAGGGGAGCCCGTCTCCTCTCCTCGCCGCTGGACTGCAGCACAGAACCCGCCTTCATGTCTTTACTGGAGGTCATCGCAGTCCCGAAGAATCGCTGCTTCCAGAAAAGTTGATTATTTCATTCAAATGGCAGTTTGAAGTGTTTCCTCGGCGGTTCTCGAAGCCCCCCACCACCACCTCGTTGTGTTGACACTCAAAGCCCGCAACTTAGCTCGCCTGAGAGCTTTCCTCCAGAATAACCATGCTCCGGGCGGGTTGAACAGGCAGCCGGACTGTATTCCCCCTCAGAGAGCCGCAGTTCCTCTGCCGAGCTCCATGTAGATCTTTAGGAAGTAACAGACTGGAGGGGGTGAATCCCTGCAAGGGTAAAAAAAAAAAAGAAGCTGTCTCGAGCAAGAAAAAGAAAGCGACTGCTAACGAGTTATTGTTGATTGGGCGAAGTTCAATTAGAGTAACACTACACTACTTGCTGACCCGCTGCTGCGTCTTAAAGGGCCGGGCCATAATAACTAATTGGACGTGGGGGATAGGAGGAGTCTGTGGCTGCCGAGGAGGAAGATGCCCTGAATGTTTATGCATCTGTTTCCCTCTGCTGGTGTGTTCTGTAGAAAGGGAGAGCTGATGGCCGTTAAAACACAGCCACCAGCATATCTGCATTATTGGAAAAGTTTGGAGGAAACAGCGAGCCTCCAGTCGTGCTGTTCATTTAGTCATTTTCGTGCGTAATTACGCACGGAGCGTTTTGCGTAAAGTGCGCATTTGGCGCGGTGTTGCGGGATTCTTAGGCTTAAAATAAGCACAATGAGCACATCCACGGACCCGACTGTGAAGTCTATTAAACTGATTTGCCTACAAGTAACAGAAGCTGTTCAGGTTTAACCCATTGTTCAACACGAAGGGTGATGGATTCTCTTCTTCTTCTTCTTCTTCTTCTTCTTCTTCTTTATGACAGCAGATTGGTGATACATGCTTCTAATCTGAAACCAAACATGTATGTATGTTTAAAATATGGCTCATATTTATCTCCTGTTTCACTATAATACTCACAACGGTTTCATTTCTGAGACTGAAGCCAGATTTTATTAATATTAAAAAAAAGAAAATAACATTTCAGGGTCGAATTTGTTCATTTCCTTTTTCTTCATGCTGTTTATTTATGTCATATTATTTATGATTGCTATATCAGCCGCGCCATCGTGACCCTGCAGGTACAATCCACAGCTACAGTTCTGTAATGTACAGTTCGGGTAATAAAGGTGACGCCGTGCTGTTGCTCAGAGTCTGGGGACAGAAAATAAAATATTTTATTTTGACTGATGAAGCTTTTAGGATGTAACGAGAGAAACGGAGTGGAGACATAACGGGGACGCGCCGGACGCCGAGCAGAGCCGCAGGTACGTCTGATGAGAGGAAACACTCCGTTTGTTTATTCCAACACTTTAAGATGTTTGACCACGTGGGTCCTTCATTCGTTTCAGTGCATTTTTAGAGATTGCACACAACATGTAGGCGGAACGAAATATACATTTATCAATTAATGCAGAAGAAGTAAACTCACATTTTATCCTCTAAATAGAACAAAAGCGTCTTAACAGTACAATAAAAATAACTTCATTGAGCCAATAGCTTAGCGTCTGAATTATATTCTATATGTGCCGATGATTGATAAGCCAGAGACTCAATACAAATGGGGAATTACATTTTTAATACAATAAAATTATTCTGACCCTTTTGGAGGAAGCTTGCCGCTCCGGAAGCCACTGCGGAGCGTCTCGTGCCAACAGGAGCATATGGTGACATTGGTTTAGGGACAGAGTTATTAAACAGCAGGAAATTCTATTAGCTACCTTGGAGGTCCACCCTTTGTGGCTGCTTTGAATATATATTTCTCCATAACAAGCAGGAGTGCGCGGGGATAAATTACATTTGGGGAAACATGCATCGTTTTGATAAAACGAGCATGAAGCTGATCTGAGATGTGAGGTTTACCTTGATAAGAGAAGAAAAAATGTTTAGGGAAAAATAATGTGGAATACAACACAAACTATATATATTTTTCCACATAAAGAAAGGAATACTTATTTTCAAAATAAAAGCATTAATGAAAAAGACATATTTATTTTTTCTGTAGATTTTAGTTTTCTTTTCGTTTTACTGGATGTTTGATACAATATATAATAATATAACTAGAGGACAACATGATATACTAGAGGATACAATGATATAATAGAGGATACAATGTTATAATAGAGGATAACATTATATAATAGAGGATAAACTGATATAATAGAGGATAAAATGATACTGCTTTGCCTTTATCCCTGCAGGCCTCTATCCTCCACACTGCGCTCGTGATTATGAGAGAGGGAGGAAAACCTGCTGATTTCATTTCACTGCCAATTCTAGATTTGCATGTCCAGAAGGATAAAAGTGGATCTGAACCCACTGCTGTGGATTATTAACCTCAGGTGTAGTTTGCGTCCCACAGACCTCCTCCCCACACCACGCGCCACTGGTTCCGAGGTCTGAAGCCTTTCAGCAGGTTCGTCCTCTTCTTGCTTCGGCTTAATTTAAACGTTAATTAGAAGCAGAGTAGCTGACATCATCAATCATCAGCTCTTGAGGGATTTAATTGGATGATTCGCTCCTATCAGTATCGGGCTTCCTTACTCCAAAAAAAAAGTATTGCGTTACATTAAACCACTTCCAGGGAATATGATTAGATCTTTTTTTGATCCTCTTTGTGAGGAGCAATTCATCAAACCAGCTCTCTTGCATTTAAAAGCCACTGGTCATATTCATAATCAAGGATTTTGCATATGTGCAGCGGTCGTGTCACCCTTTGGCTCCGTGGAATCAAAGTGGGAAAAGTCCCACCCGGATAAAGGTCAGCGAGCTCTCAGTCATTAATCACCAAATTCATTCTGAGCGGCGGGTTTCACGGAAAAGTGTCCGATTCCGATTGGAAGAAGGTGGCGACACGACGCAACAACTGCAATAATAATAATCCTGAACATTTCATTTGTTACAGCCTGTAACGGCCATGCTGAACAGCTGCGAGGCTCCCGGCCCCCGCAGGTGGGTTCACATCAGAGGAGACGGGTTTGGGTGGCGAGATTCTTTTAGATTCATTTTCAGATTTTTGATTGTTTTAACAGCGTTTGAAAAAAAAAAAATAAGCAGAAATATTTAGAGGCTGTACAATAAAAATTACCAAAGAGGTTTAATGGTTTAATTATTATTATTTAATACACACATTCCTTTTTCTTTTTTTTTCATTGATAAAAGTTCTCTAATATATATATATATATATATATATATATATATATATATATATATATATACATACACATATATATATACATACACATATATATGTATATATATATACAATCAAATTATTGATACAAAATATAAATATATTATTTAATTGATTATAATTCTCTAATATATATAATATATAATGATATATAATATATATATATATTAGATCAGTATAATAAATTAAATAATATATTTTGTCAGGTTACAAAAAGCTTTCAATAAAAACAATTCTTAAAAGGGATATTAATAAATATGTTATATTGGGTGCAAAAAGCAATAAAATATCCTCCAAGGTCACCTATGAGTACCATAAATAAATCTCCATAGCAATATATAAACATAACAAGTTCCACTGGAGACAAAAATAACAGAGTTTGATAAGGTCCCAATAAAATCAGCATGCACCTCAAATCCTCTGTCATTTTTTTTTCTGATGTTCTTTTCTTGGAAAATGTTCTTTAATTCTGTCCCAAATATATATGTCATTTAATGTTAGATTAATTATGATGTAGTTTGTGCCGTATTGGTGGCTCCACTCTGCTGTTGTGGAGCGGCAGCTCTCAGCGCAGCGGTTCGCCTGTGTTATGGAGCTAAACAGCTGTAAACGCCTCTCGCTATAACACGATACAGGAGAAGGCTGCCCAGGGCGCTGTGGGTGTGTTTGTTCCCACTCTGCGCCGGCTGCTTTCCACTGTAAAACACACTGCGGCTGACTGGATGAAAGGGCCGGATCCAGGGGAGCTGACGAGGCTCCACGGATATTCTGCTAAATTAATATTATTATTTATTTTTTAATTTACAGAAAATAGCTTCTAGTCAACACGTGAAAAAATATATAAATAATGTCAAAAATAATGTCATATATCTAGTGACAGGCAGGCTGAAAACCACATCATAATATACATATATATATATAATAAATATGGAAATAAATTACATTTTTTGGGGACTATATATTTTATTGAAACAATAAAAACAATAAAACATATTTTTTGCGTGTGCATTCTTACGTCTATTATCGAGCCAATATCAAATCACGACATTGTCAATGGAGATCATTTATTTCCAAGTTGTCCTCGAACGCACCTTCGTGGCTTCGACGCTGAGCCGCTCAGGTGTTCGTCTTCTCAGCAGCCGAACCGACGACGTCACGCCCCGTGCAGGTGACGTCGTCGCTCCTCATTGGCTGTCAGAGGCCTCGTTCATGCCCAGAGTTCTTTTGTTTCTGCAGCTTTTTCCTGCTTCTGCTCTTCAGATGTTTCTGTCGTTAATTGGATTTCTGAGGAGAACGTGAGGAGCAATTACTGTTGACGGACAGGATGTTATTGTGTGAGCACGTGCAGCCCGCCAAACTCACAATGTTGCTCCTGATGATACATTTTAAATAATTCTGTCCTTTTTTTTTAATAGCCCATTTGATCTTTGTTATAACAATGAATTCAATCAATTTGGACTCTCAGGTGTTTAGTGCTTAAATCCTACCAGATAAATAAATGACACCTACGCTGCAACTGTTTAATCATCATTATCAATTTATTTACAGATTGTTTTCTTGATTATTTCATTTTGTCTCAGAAATGTCAGAAAATCTGAAGGCCGAAAGCCAAAGATGTTCATTTTACATCAGGAAGGAAACACATCCACAATAAAGATGCTGGAAGGAGAATTATTGTCATATCTTCTTGAAAAAAACTATTAATCAATGTTTAAAATTGTTGTCAAATGTATATTATGTTAACTGACCGTTGATTAACTGACCAATCCCTTGACCTCTCTTGCCTTCCATAAAGTATCATGAGATATTATAATATGTATAGTGAACATGACATATCTAACAAAATGAAGAGCATTTAAAAATAGAAGCCTTCATGCCAAAAATCACTTGATTTGTAATAATGTGGTCCCTGAATGCAACACGAGTCAAACAATTAGGAAGCTGAAGGCAGAACTGGAGGAATGTGGTTGTCGACAGACATAAGAATTATTAAAAAGTGGTACCGGATTTTGGGTAAAATCTTAGATTTGAAAGAAATCCAGCTTTTGAATCATCCTT
>CM042216.1:28231442-28466442 GCA_023566465.1 Cottus gobio | reverse complement strand
GTGCGGCGCCCACGGCCTCCGAGATCAACCCATAGCCCTCCTAGCCCTTCTACCCAGTCTTCCTCTCCCTCCTCACATCAGGGTTTCATTAAGTGGTGAGCAGAAGAAGAAAAACCCTCGCCCCCTCCTCTCCTCTCCACTCCATCACCACCACCACCACCACCTCCCCCCCCTCCTCCCCCCTTTGCTCTCTCCTGCGCCACTCGGCTCCCAAACCAAAATGAGGAAATAGCTCGTCTGGTCGCTGACAGACTTTCGGGTTTGGCCGTAAAGATAAATGACCCGAAGCCTTAAACTTTAACACGTTGACAAAACCCACCTGATCCGGGGGATTAATGCAACAAAAAATCCATCTCTGGAAAAAAAAAAAAAGAAGGGAGGAGGGGGGAGGCGATGAGGAGACACAGGAGAGGAGAAGGTCATCGTGAAGGTCAAACCATATTTAGGATAAGTACACTGAGCTGAAGATGTGTGCTGCGTCACGTGTTCGGGACTCTTGAAGCTTTATTGGGTCACATGACGAACACGAGGAGCGCTTTCACCCAAACACACATTCATAAAATACACATTTATAAAACACACATTTATAAAACACACATTTATAAAACACACATTCATAAAACACATTTATAAAATACATATTCATAATCTGACGTCATTCGGAGCAGAAGATCTGTTTTTTAAACGTTCCACGACAAAGAAACTTGAACAAGCCAGAGGAAAATAAGAGTATTATGACTCATTGTCATATCTTATTGCATTAATTTGCCGCCGTTACTACATTTTGTTACTTTTAAGGTGTCTAAAATGTAATTTTATCATATTTAATATTTTTTTGTTTGTTTTTTTTGACGAAAAATGCTGTTTCAATGCATTTCTCCCCTCAAAATTGCCTTAAGGAAATGTCTTTCTCATTTATGGATACTTAATATGCACAACACATTGGCAACAGGAAGCTTTAAACAGCTTTAAACAGCTTTAATCAGGTTTACAAGCAGGACAATGTATGAGTCTAATGTAAATATGCATATCATCTTAATGAGGTCATCTCTTGAGTGCATCATCCTTTCGTCCTTGATTATTACTGGACGATCCCCACGGGGACGCCGGGGATCGAGTTGGTGTTATCTTCTATTTAAAGTGGGGGTGAAAGGTGAAGGCCGTGTATACTTCTACCTGTTAACGCCCAGCATGTCACGTTGGTCACATGACATGTTGGTCACATGTCACGTTGGTCACATGACACGTTGGTCACATGTCACGTTGGTCACATGACACGTTGGTCACATGTCACGTTGGTCACATGACACGTTGGTCACATGTCACGTTGGTCACATGTCACGTTGGTCACATGTCACGTTGGTCACATGACACGTTGGTCACATGTCACGTTGGTCACATGACACGTTGGTCACATGACACGTTGGTCACATGGCACGTTAGTCACATGACACGTTGGTCACATGACAGGTTGGTCACATGACATGTTGGTCACATGACAGGTTGGTCACATGACACGTTGGTCACATGACACGTTGGTCACATGGCATGTTAGTCACATGACACGTTGGTCACATGACAGGTTGGTCACATGACATGTTGGTCACATGACAGGTTGGTCACATGACATGTTGGTCACATGACACGTTGGTCACATGGCACGTTGGTCACATGTCACGTTGGTCACATGACACGTTGGTCACATGACACGTTGGTCACATGTCACGTTGGTCACATGTCACGTTGGTCACATGACACGTTGGTCACATGTCACGTTGGTCACATGTCACGTTGGTCACATGACACGTTGGTCACATGTCACGTTGGTCACATGTCACGTTGGTCACATGACACGTTGGTCACATGACACGTTGGTCACATGACAGGTTGGTCACATGACACGTTGGTCACATGACATGTTAGTCACATGACATGTTGGTCACATGACATGTTGGTCACATGACATGTTGGTGAGTGCTCATCCTGTCTGCTCGTGGAAATGCGGCTTTGCTGAAATGGGGATCTTTTCATTTATATCAATTTCTTTAACAAAACCCAGGATTGGGGATAATGTGCAGCTCAGTATCAGGAGACGAATGATTGGAAATCATATAAAATCATATAAAATCATACTTCTCAGTCCAACACATGTATTGTGGCCTTGTTTTGGTGCAGTAACACTTTGTATGAATTATGTTTTTTGTGACCAAAACAAACACAACAACGGTATCCTCGCTTTGCTCGGCTCACAAAAACAAAATAATGACACACGATAAGAATAAATAATAATATTTGAATGAAACACATAACATACAGACAACAGACATGGGACATAACTTCTATTTTTATGAATTCAATGCTATTAATTTAATTGTGCCTCTTTGTATATAAGGCCAATAATTCAGCTTACTCTCTCTGTGATGATCTCATGGTATTTTACCTCCATTATGTTGCATTATACGTCTTTAATTGTGTATTTAAAGGTTTCACATAGCTTTTCATATACAGAAGTTTGCAGTAAATGAAAAAAAGAAGACATTTTGAAGTAAATGATCATTATTCATTCCAGACTGAAGACGCGTTCGCCTCAGATTGGACGTCCAGCAGAGAGCAACAGGTGTACAAATGATTAGCCGTGTGTTTGTTTTGCCTACTTGGGCGACCAGATGGATGCAGCTGCCAGCAGTTTTAATCATTTTGAAAAGTAAACGCAATAATATATGTGATTGAGACCGAATGTGAAATCTTGAATTCTCCTGATGCAGAAAGCAGCTCTCACCTCAGCAGGAGAAAACCAACACTGGGATGTGTTGGCAAACACACACATGTCCACATGGGTGAAATATAAGCCATTAAACATGTTTGGATGCTTCACGACAGCTGCTTTAATTGTGATAAACCTTAGGATGATAAGATAAATATCCAGAAAATGTGATGCTTTCAAGAAAATATGCAACAAACCTTTACACAGTCACTGAAAAGCACTGATATTCAATGATTTATTAACCTTTTGGTGGAACTTTCTTCGTTCGACGAAGCCCGCGTACTTCCCCTTTAAGACGTACGTTCCTTCGGCTTCCTTCGTTTCTCAGATTGAGATATTTTAATGGGCAGAAAAACAGGAAACGTAGCAATAGGGGAAAAAGGGAAGCATAAATATTAAGGGAGTGAAAATACAAAGCGAGGTCTTGGCCCCGATGCGTGTCCATAACTTATTCTGTTCGCTGCAGTTCATAAATATGAAGGGTAGGCTCACACTCATGGAGGAAAAACCCAAAACCTTTTATGTGTTTTATTTTGACTTTCCAAGTCAGCATCGAGGTCCGAGTCTGACTCCAGAACCAACAGCCTGTTGCATGTGAGGATCATCCACAGCATAATTAATCTCATTTGGAGTGTCAGTTTTCGTAATTTAGGTATAGACTTGAACCCCCCCCAACCTTTTCCATTTAACACTGTCTGCCTGCATGAATACAAAGACTCAGACATGCTTCACCTTCCCGCTCACGCCCAGCCACTTCCTCTAGGATTTTATTTCCTGCAGCACAACCCTTTTATTAATAAATCTCTCTATGTTTCTTCTGTTTCATTTCATGTATGAGTTATTCTATTCTCGCCATGTTTTCCATGTCATCAAGTGCGTCCCAGTTGTGGAATTGCTGGTCGCGTTGGTTTTGCTGGTAGTTTGTGTGGTTGTTAGGTCGGGCTGTGGATCACCCCATGAACCTTCCTGTGGGAGGAGCCTCTGAAGGAGCAGGAGCAGTCTTATTGGTTGGGTGAGCCAAAGAACTTCAGTTTTTATATTAGACTGAATCAAGTGGAGGAGGCAGAGGAGAGAGGAGGAAACTACAAAGGTGTCATGAGTCCTAGCACCCTTGTTAAAAAGCGAAAAAACACAGATTATCGGCCTGTAGCTCGTCTTACAAACTCAGCCTCAGCCGAAAAAAACAATTCTGCTCGGCCTTCCAGCTAATTCTGCTGATTTGATATTTAGTATTTCACCTCTAGATATACATATACATCTTTACTTACATTACAAAATAATTCATGGATGTGGAGCTTATGGAAGACTTAACCTCACTCACACCCCATAATTATCTTTTAGCGCTTTATTGAGGGAACATGCAAAAATATGGTTATCAATATTTAAAGATATATTCAGTATGAATGTTCTAAATCCAATAAGAAAATCAATTTTCGGTGGTTTGTGTGTCACATGTTCTGTTTTGCTTAACACATGCAGCAAAAATATATTTTGTTTTTTCCCACTTTGTGCACTAAGTGAGTGTTTGTATCCTGCATCCTCTTGTGTGTATTTCTGGCTATTAAAATCTATATTCAGGGCCGGTTCACTAGTGATCTGATCACCTCTGATCCATTTTAGGAGGATCAGATGGATTTTAAAGGCCTCGGAAACGTTTGCAGAGGCAGAAACTCCAAAAATGCATTTTCCATGCAAACTACCAGTGAATTTAAAAAGGACACACAAAAAAAAAACTAAACAAAGAAACTTGAACACATCCGTCAACTTTGTGTCCCATTTATTCCCCCAGAGGATCGGCAGTCTGTGTGCAGCGGCCATGGCACACCCCTCCGTGACCACATCCGCCGTAAGCAGCCGGAGACGAAGCGTTATGGAGATTATCGGGACGAAAAGCCTCCCAGCTTGTCACGGGATGCAGAGCGTATTGTACATCCACATGTATTGAACACAAACCTGTCACCGTCTGTGACAGCCCCATTCATCACACACAAAGCCAATCCTGTCAGCGGCACAATGCGCCCCCCCCCCCCCCCATCCCCCACCCCCCCACACACACACACACTTCTAAGTGACAGCGTTGAAATGAGCATTAGGACACCCGGGTATGTATTCAAATGATTTGTTGTTTTTTTTCTTTCTTTTTCCGCCTCCCACTGAAGCCAATTTCCAGAGGCTAATAAACCTGGGAATTATTTCATCTGGTATAAAGGAACGGGCTCAGTGAGACATCCAAAGGTCCCGCGGGTGGTTGCAATGGAGGTTGCAGAATCTGTCATTTCAAATCCAGAAGATTATTACCCAAAGAAAGCAAGAATCTTTTTGTGAACTAAAAAATCTCTCGGAGTTCAAACAATGGGATCTACTGGAGCATAAAATGCACCTTTTTCTTACATGATCTTTCACGAGGATTGTGGGTCATCGTCCTAAACAGCTTTCATCAGAAGGAGCGTCCTCTGTTGGTGTGACTCTGAGACGAAAGAGTTTGAGTCTGTCATTCAGTAAAATACACTTTCTGCTTTGCAAACCTTCCTGGTGTCAGAGTGAAGTCTCCTGCATGTCCGTGTGTCTGTGTTCCTGTGTGAGCTGTTTGCATGTGTGTGTGTGTGTGTGTGTGTGTGTGGTTCATATGGGTGTGTGTGTGTGTGTCCTGAGTCAGCACAGTCCCAGTAATTACCCATGGATCCAGAGGCAGAGGGGCTTTGCGGCGCTGACAGGGAGAGCATCATTTCCCGAGTGTTCCCAGGGAGCGCAGACTGCAATAACACCACTCAACAGGCCTATCAAGTTGATCCGCATCACATTTCCACACAACCGCAAACGGCTAACCCGTTTATGCTGCAAACAACGGCGGCGAGCTCATAAGGCAACTCATCGCTGTTTGTGGATGTAATCCGATGAAGTGCCTTCTTAAATAACGTCTCTTTTACTGTACGGGCAGAGAAACGCTGGTCCCAATATGTGTTTGATGAACATAATGAGACTTTTTCAATAAGGCATTCATAAAGAATGGATGACTTCTGGCAGGACCGGAGCCGTCGCGGTCGACGAAGCTCCGCCAAAAATGTTGCGTTCACTTTGCGTCACCGTTCCCGGTGGAAGCTGAACTCGCCTCCAAAGCATCTCAACGCCGGCGTTATCGATGGCGACTCCCAAAACCTCATCACGCGGGTTGATGTGACATCTTATCGACATTTAAACATCAGCCGCTGTTTGTCTTGAGGCTGTCACTCCACAGACGCCGAAGGTCTCCAGGCTGAATGGCGTTTCATTGGATAACCTCGGGCAATGTTATTGCTTGTGTTTTTGAAGTTATTGTATGAGTTGATGTTTGGATAATCTCGTTTTCATCCACTGTGCAGAACATTTGAGTTTAAAATCGGAGCGTCACTCATAGAAACTCATCAAATCCTGCAGTAAACACTGTAATACTGTAGATTTGATCATATGCTGGACACACATTGTCTTAAAGGGCCGGAGGGCAGAAATGGAAAATAATATTCATATATTTTCCTCAGTTTGCAATCACTTAAAAGTAAGAATTGTTGTGTCTTTGTTATCTTTGAAGGAGTTGCTTATATCTATAAAGGGAGCCCAGAATGGACAAACCAAACAGTGGTTCAGAGCCTTTTGCGTTATTACATTACTGGAAGGCCACTGTAGAGAAAGGACCATTATTAGGAGCACCTAACCTAACCTTGCTCCTGATAATGGTCCTTTTAAAGAAAAAGTTTTATTTTAAGACAAAAGACCAAACCTCTGTTTGAGCTCACCGGCTCACGTTAGCACAGTCTTGGATGCCACTAATCCTGCACACTGTCCCTTTAAGAAAAAACAAAAGTCTGCAGAATATTGCATCACTTTCTGTGAGTTTATGCTTCCATGACTGCACAACATAACGCTAGGCTAACTAGCATGCTAACAATATGTCCGGCTGACTAGCATGCTAACAATATGTCACTCCTATCACTCTCTTCTCGCCTCCTTCTCTGCCTCTATCTCTGCAGCCAAAAGCCTGTTCTACCAATCCAGAATTGAATCTTCTTTCTCTAACCCCAAAAAACTCTTCTCCATTTTTTCCAACCTCCTAGACCCCCCCTGTCCTCCTCCTCCCTCCACCCTTCTACCGAACCACTTTGTCGACTACTTTACTAAAAAGATAGATGACATACGCTCCTCATTCACTGATCCCCTGCCCATAACTACATCTCCATTAACATTATCCGCCTCCCCTTCACTTTCCTCTTTCACCCCTCTGTCCCCCAACCAAGTTCTTACCTTGGTATCCTCTGCCCGCCCAACCACCTGCCCCCTTGACCCCATCCCATCTCACATCCTCCAGTCTATTGCTCCTGACCTTCTTCCCTTTCTCACCCATCTAATTAACACCTCCCTCTCAACTGGTTGTTTCCCTAACTCTCTGAAGGAGGCAAGAGTTAACCCTCTCCTGAAGAAACCCACTCTCGACCCGTCAGAAGTCAACAACTACAGACCTGTCTCTCTCCTTCCCTTTCTTTCCAAAACCCTGGAGCGAGCTATCTTCAACCAAGTCTCCTCCTTCCTCCACCAGAACAACCTTCTGGACCCTCACCAGTCTGGATTCAAGGCAGGCCACTCAACAGAGACTGCCCTCCTTGCTGTCTCAGAGCAGCTTCACACTGCGAGAGAAGCCTCTCTCTCCTCTGTCCTTATCCTTCTGGACCTTTCTGCTGCCTTTGACACAGTGAACCACCAGATCCTCATCTCCTCCCTCCAGGACCTGGGTATCTCAGGCACTGCGCTCTCCCTCCTCTCATCCTACCTCAGTGATCGGACCTACCGGGTAACCTGGAGAGGATCTGTGTCTGAACCTTGTCCTCTCACTACTGGGGTCCCTCAAGGCTCAGTCCTCGGTCCTCTCCTCTTCTCCCTGTACACCAACTCTCTTGGCTCCGTCATTCGCTCGCATGGCTTTTCCTACCATAGCTATGCTGATGACACCCAACTGATCCTCTCGTTTCCACAATCGGAAACACAGATAGCAGCACGAATCTCTGCTTGTCTGACTGACATTTCACAATGGATGTCCGCACACCACCTGAAAATTAACCCTGACAAGACGGAATTACTTTTCCTTCCAGGAAAAGTCTCCCCCACTCACGACCTGACGATTACTTTCAACAACTCAGTCTTGGCCCCGACCCCGACTGCCAGGAACCTCGGTGTGATCCTTGACAGTCAACTCTCCCTGACTGCCAACATTACCGCAACAACTCGTTCCTGTAGATTCATGCTGCACAACATCAGGAGAATACGTCCACTTCTCACCCAGAAGGCAGCACAGGTTCTCGTCCAGGCTCTGGTCATCTCGCGTCTAGACTACTGCAACTCCCTCCTGGCGGGTCTACCTGCTGGTGCCATCCGACCGTTGCAGCTCATCCAGAATGCAGCAGCTCGACTGGTCTTTAACCTCCCGAAATTCACCCACACTACTCCGCTCCTCCGCGACCTTCACTGGTTACCGGTGGCCGCCCGCATCCGCTTCAAAACATTGGTACTGGCGTACCGTGCTACGAACAGATCTGGTCCAGTCTACATCCAGGACATGGTAAAACCTTACACCCCAACTCGTGCGCTCCGCTCGGCTTCTGCCAATCGGCTTGTAGCTCCGTCACTGCGAGCTAAACACTCAACAAAGTCTCGACTGTTCTCTGTCCTGGCTCCTCGATGGTGGAATGAGCTCCCCATTGACATCAGAACAGCAGAAAGTCTCTACATCTTCCGTCGCAAACTAAAAACACATCTTTTCCGACTATACCTTGAATAAAGGAAGTAGCACTTTAGTAGCACTGAAATGGCTCTTACTGATAGCACTTTGTAGTTGAACTTTTTGTCGAAATTGTACCTTCTTGATTCTTGTTGTTCTGATTCTTGTATGTAACCGTAGAATGCACTTATTGTAAGTCGCTTTGGATAAAAGCGTCAGCTAAATGAAATGTAATGTAATGTAATGTAATATGTCCGGCTGACTAGCATGCTAACAATATGTCCGGCTGACTAGCATGCTAACAATATGTCCGGCTGACTAGCATGCTAACAATACGTCCGGCTAACTAGCATGCTAAAAATATGTCCGGCTGACTAGCATGCTAACAATATGCCCGGCTGACTAGCATGCTAACAATATGTCCGGCTGACCAGCATGCTAACAATATGTCCGGCTGACTAGCATGCTAACAATATGTCCGGTCATACTGTTAGCATGCTAGTTAGCCTAGCATGATGTTGTAGATAGTAGTGTGGCCTTTGCTTTGTTGTGTTGATTGAGGGTGATTTCCTGGCTGTTGTGTGTCCAGCATCGTGCTGTCAGCTGGTGAAATTGTAGTTGAATGTTAATACAACACACTGACCCTGTAAGCCTCCTCTGTGTTCATTGAGAGGGGCCCACCTGATGACCCTGCACACACATATTCAGTATAATACATCGTTACTTTATTTGGTGAGACAGGTCCGGACATATAATTGAAGACGAAGTCTCTCAAAGTGAAGAGGTGATACAGTTACAGGATGAGTGAAGGACGGGAGAGTGAGCCTGATGACGCTGCTCCTGAGCAGATGCGATATTATCCCCGTCATGCAGCCAAGTGTCGGAGGACGGGATTCAAGCGCTTTAAAGGTGCACTTTATGTCAGAGAAAGCATGATTTGTTTCGGATACAACGAATAACCATTCGTTAGACTAGTGGAGCGACATAAGTCGGGGATGACGGCTGGATCAGCGAGCGCGCCGCGGCATTAAGACAATACTTCCCATCAATCCAGTGGGAACCAGCCGCGAGGGTTCAGCCTAAGCAGATACAAGGCCGGGTCAAGCCGCCGAGCTCCCGGCTCGGGTGAGAGAAAGAGTTAAAGGCAGCTCAGAGGCGAGCTAGAGGACAGCGTGGCCTGTCACGGGCCCCGGTAGATTTATGGCGACGCAGCTTGATAGCTGCTGCAGGGCCCAGTTATGGGCGAAAACGTTATTTAACATGAATACTGGGCTTAGCTTTGGGCACAGGGCCAGTTCCTTAAGTTTTAAACATGATCATTTCCATCTGTTATTCATAACTAGAAAGAACCAGGGCTCACCTGGTTTTTTTTTAATTTTTTTTTTATCATAAAGAAAAAGCCTCTTATATTTATTTCATTGACTGCGTTTCCACTAAGCTGTCGGACGGAGCTCATTTGGAAGCCGGTGCGGTTTTCCCTGGTGGATACACCCCCCTGCCCTTCCCCCCCCCAACCGCCCTTTGCGCTTTTTATTTTTAATTAACCTCTCAAAGATACTCTGTTGTTGCTTCCTGTGTCTGTGCCAGCGAGGTTAATGATTTCACCGGTCCGGGGAGACGCTGCAGAGGACAGATCAATGCACCTCAATTCCCTGCGCCTCATGTTCAGTCTCACTCGCCGGACCACAGTGAAAAGGAGCAGAGGGCCGGTACTGATTGTGTAGCGCCTTCCCTCTGACACGTGTGCCGGGCACTCTGCATGTCAACAAATGGACAAGCGCACAAACACGCACACAAACACGCACTCATGGCTAATTCAGGACACCGAGAGCATATTGAGTAGCTTAGCAGGGGCCACAGGGACGGAAACACCAGGATCACCGGGATGTTAACAGTTTATAGTCTCAAACTAACACAAAATAAACAGTAAAAAAAAATAGAGAAAATGTTTGATAAGATTTAATTCAGGATTTAAGACAAAATTGAAATACTCTCTATATCTGAATTAAAAAACAAACAATAAATCGCTCCAAATTCATCCTAAAATGTTTCAGGCTGGTAAAGAAATATGAAAGTAAAGATTTGACAACATTGCCAATTAATTTGGCATTTCTATAATAATTAAAGGTGCTTTTAAACTCATCACTTTAAAAGGTCACCTTTCAACTAACCAATAAAAAAAAACGATTTTATTGTACTTTCTGTATAATTGGATGAAAAACCGACCACTTGTTCACCAAAGCAAGGTAATCACCAAAAAAAGGTACGATGAATCACGATGTAACTCTAAATAAACACCGCTTTAAACCTTTTATGAGGACAACGGAAAACATGCTCTAATTAATTGTGAATCTGTCAATACTGAGTTGCAAAGCGTGAGCTCGTGTTTACTCATTTACTCTTTCAGGGACGGATCATTGACTCCTTTGTCAACGTGGATGTTTATATTTCAATATCGATCCCGAGGTAATAATGACCACGTCTGAGGAAACGTGCCGTTAAAAAAGTCACATTGACGAAGCGTTGAGAGGCTTTTTCTTAAATATTTTAGTGAAATATGACAATGTGCAAATCCCTGAGAAGGAATAACATTGTATTTTTTCTCCCTATATTGCTTTTCCATGCATACCCTGAGTCAAACACACTTTGCACTTTGCATGTTCACCAATAGTTTGTAATTATGTTCATGCACCTCCTGCAGACCTTCCCCTCCACATTCACATGCATGAAGTTACCGGAGGAGAATATCAGCGTGTGCATGAAAACCAAACCACTCGCTGCACCTCCCTTTGGATGGGAACAACCAAACTTTCATAAAAAAACATTAATACATTACAAACCCCCGACACTCAGCTCTAATGTGCACACATACCCCACCAGAGATAACTACACAATCCCAACAATCAAAACAAGCTATGGTTGAATGGATCATATTTTCAAAAACCCAGAACAAAGCTAGCTTAAAAAAAAAAAAAAGTGAAGCGACACTTCATGGCTGTTTGCACTGGATCCTAGTATGTGTTACTAAATTTGACTTTTATTTACTCATCTATCCTTTTTCCTTCTTTTATCAAAGCTAGCTTAAAAAAACATGTGAACTGGATGCACTGGATCCTAGTATGTATTACTAAATTTTACTTTTATTTCCTCATCTATCCTTTTCCCTTCTTTTATCTGTTGTTTTGTGTGTTGATTTCCTCTTTGTTATATGTTTCGTGTGGACCCCGGGTTCTGCATCAGCTAATGGGGATCCTAATAAAATCCCCAAATCCCTAAACTCCGCGCAGCAGCACATGATAGAGCCGTTAAAGCAGCAGAGCTAACGTTGGCCTGCTGACAAGAGGACAGCGGCTTCCCGTTGCGTTCATCTCAGCACGTCTCCACGACTATCTGCCTAACACTCACTCTTCCACTCACAATAGCCTCCTTCCATCTCTCCGCTCCCTCCCTCCTTCCCTCGGCCTTGATATGTAACAGAACTCGGAGGGAAGATGGAGTAGACGTCCATAATCAGAGCCGGGCCTCCCCCATTGCGTCTCCATCAACCCACTGGCAGCCGTGACCATCCCCACTATCCTCAGCTCGTGAACACCTTTGAAACATCAAATCCGGCCGGCCGTGGGGAGCCAGGACGTTAAAGACGTTCACGGTGCTGCAGGTATGTTGGCCCGAGCTCTGAACCGACCCCACGCTGGGCTCCGCTCACATTTGGATGTCTCTATCTGTGGAAAATTCATCCCTTCCCCGCCTCGACCTCCCCCCCCGCCTCCCGCTAGCGCAGAGAGCTGGCAGCCAGGATGCATCAATCACTGCACGCCAGGGGGATGACATCATGGCACATTGGCAGGGCTATCTAAGCGGGGACAGGGAGTTTTTTCGAAGGCCTAACAGAGATAAATAGAACAACTCATGGTTCCATCGTTTTCTCCGTGAGAACCTTATTTGTTGTTTTATCAAGAATCGAGGACGACGATGGCGACGAGGATCCGCGTCCTCGAGCCGTCGGCTCCACGATCCCCACTTTTCCTTCCCATATTCGGCAGCCCGGCGTTTAACAAGCGTCTGGCCCGCGGCTCGTGTTTGTGTCACGAGTCTGAATAAAGTTTAATGGCGCGGGAGTGCAGCTGATTTCTGCTATGTGCAACGCGATCCCCGAGGACCCACCAAGATGATCAATAAAATCCTTCTTTGAAATAGCTGGCAAGCGCTACCCATCGTCAACACACACTTCTGGTCTAATGGTGGACATTACAGTGGAGTTGGATGCTTTTTGATTTATCGAGTTGTCAGAATAGCGGCTGCAGTATTTTTTCAGCCGTGTGGAGAGCGAGTGTCTAAACATTTGCCAGTTTGTGTCACAGAACAGCTGGAATTATGTTAATGTGAAAGCGTAAACAGCACAAGATATTATCAGTTGCCTGGTTTCCAATGAAGATGGTTAAGCAATAACCTTCAGTGTCAACGCAAACTAGCTTTTACATTTCAATAAAAAAATATAATGGAATTACTTTATTGTGCATAAAGGCTTTAGACGTCAGAGCATTATAACTAACTCTAATCTCGGTAATCTAAAGTAACGATACAACACACCTCTGCTCCCGAGCACTCTCATAAGAGCATGACTGACAGAGGAGAAACTGATACGGGAGAGAAAATCTGGTTTTGCTTTCGCCCCTCGTCTCTCTTTTGGCCTGTGAGAGCCAATAAATCCCATATCCAGAGCTATTAGATTGACAGAGCTGAGCGCCGTTTGATGTTCAGATGTCTGAGAGCGGCCTCTGCACATTCCAGGGGCCAAATGCGGGTTTTGGCTGTCATCGGCAGGCCCACTTTTTGGACCTCGGTGGCATGCACGTCAATTATCCGTGCCTTTGACAATTATGTGTCCAAGATAACGCTTATCTTTTCACCTTTTCACCTTTTCACCTGCAGGGCGGCACCATCGACGAGGTGCTAGATAGCACTCAGGGTGCCTCCATCTGGCCTCGGTTGTTGGATCGGCATGCAACATTAATCTTTAAAGGTGCTACATTTGAAATTCGGATCTGTAACCAGCTATTTTCTATCTAACTATACAGTGGAGGGATTGAAGTTTCTCTCCCTCTGTGTGTTGTAATCTGAGCCTCTCTGTGCTTTGCTTACGTAGCCACTAGCTAGCTAACGGCCGTCCGGTTCCCCTTTCAGGTAAACTGTGTTAGCTCTTTTGCTGCTGTTAGCAGCGTTAGCTTCTGGCCCGCCGGCTCAGACACATTGCTAATTTCCCTCAATTAAAGATATTCTCTGAATTTGCACCTTTACGATACACACTACTGTGCAGCCTCGACTCACAACCAGGACGAATAGGAAGAAAGATAAGAGAAATTTAGGAAAACTTTGGGGCTGATGCACGTTCTATAAATACACTGGTAATGGAAAAGCAATGCACTTTGGCAGAAAGCCAACATGACAAAGAGGTTAAACCAAACAAGCAAATAGTCCTTTAAATCAAGATAAATACTCAAGAAAAGACAAATCCTTGCAAGATAACTTCTAATAAAGACATTAAGTTAATACGCTTACATTCGAACGTTTGATAGATGAAAACTACATTTTATCTTCAACGATTGAACTGTAAGTCGTACATTTAAAGATAAATTCGGGCTCTTCAATGTCGAGTAAAAACACATTAGCTCCTCTAAAGTGAGACGCTCAAACCTCTGCTCCCAGCGTCTCGTCCGAGCCGGACATCACGCTGGATAATAAATTACCCTCTCAAGTACACCGTTGAGGTTTTAAGCACAAGGATGAGGCGAGGGGAAAAAGGGAAAATGGCGTGACCCGGCGACCTCCAAACTCTTAACCCCTGGCCTAAGTCCTGGGTGCCTCCCTGAGAGCTCTCAGAAAAGCCTGAGTCAAACATCACATTTGGACTTTGTCTCCGTGACCTTTACACGCGCTGTCACTCCAGGTGCTCGCTGTTCTTCTTCATTTCAATACATCTGGGGGGAGGGGCCGAGGGGTGGGGGGGCGGGGCTACTGAGGATGGATAGTCTTGATGATTAAAATGAAACAACCCCTTCCCCTCCAGGAATTTCTTGCTGATTCCCATTATTTCCGCATTATTTATTATTATTATTTTTTTCTCCCTCCCTTCCTTACTCTCTCGCCTCTCCTCTGCACACACCGAAGTCGGGGAGAGGTAGCGGACGAGTGAGAGACATGTTGACAAGAGGGTGCTAAGTGGATTTGAGTTATGGGCAGTTGGGCGATGTGTTTGTTTAACCATCTGGTAGCGACTCCCTCTGTTTTGTGATGGAGTGCCTGTGGAGGGAAGGAGTCCAGTCCCAATATGGATGCATGCATACACATGCACTGTTGATGTGACAGGGTCAAGCTAAAGCGAAGCAGCCGGCCTGAGCGATGCACTCCTGATGAGCTCATTTCCCCCAAAAAACTACACAAGACTTAGTTTGAAAATGACAGTAACCATTAATTACCGTAAAAAAATATCCTTCAAATCAAAGTTGTTCCGCAGTGGACTCCTTCAACAGCCATATTTTATGCTTTTTAGAGGACATTTTCTCCATAAATTTAAAGTGAAATATATTGTTTTGGGAGAAAATTATTAATTTGAACTTTTAATAATAATAAAACGGAATGAGATCACCAGAAACCCAGAAGAAAGATGTCAACACGAGGCCCCCCTTTGATAACAGAGGCGCATATAGATAGATGAACACACACAAACACACACACACACACACACACACACACACACACACACACACACACACACACACACACACACACACACACACACACACAAAAGCAGGCTATTGTCTCCAACACCGTGTCAAATAACATGCCGGTTATCGTTTTCCCGAGGTTTGTGCCGTGGAGGGCTCCGTGCCGCCGGACCTCTCTTTGTGTGCACGGCTTTGTTCATCTTCCCCAATTACACGAGAGGTGGCAGTAACCAAATTAGGCGCCTCTTATTGAAGCGGTGACATGGAGTTCTGAAGTAATTACACTGCCTTTTAATAACGCGCCCAGCAAATTCACTTTTTAATCTCAGCATCCTGAATTATTAAGCAGCTGTTTCCCATCTTCTCGCTACAACACTTCCTGCCCGGCGATAGGAGACGGGCCCGAGATGCTTTCTGACACGAGCGTCACTCAGGATGCATTTACGCCTTTCAGCGACTTAAGAACAACTTAACTCGGCTGTCAGTGGTGGAAAATATTGCTTTAATCGCAACAAAACAATGTAAAACATTTTTTTTTTTTAAAACATTTTCAGCAGATTTTTTATTATTATTAGCCACGTTTGTGACCTTCTCAAGAGAGGAATATCACAAATGTGTGTAGAAACAATTTTTTTCCTGATATAAGCTGATTGCAGCACGTCACTGAAAGGGTTAAATATCAGGACTGTATTTCATAAATGGCAAATAATGTCAACGAGGTGAAATTTGCATTACTGATTGGTAATAACATGGTAATAGTTTAATTATAAAGAGGTAATAATTAAGTAATACCATGTTCACAATATAAAATCAACTAAAATGATGTCTTTAAATGACAAAAAGGATTGTATATTATTATTTTTGCACTATAATGTGGTAATATTTTGACTTCCAATAATCTTCATGTGATTTTGAATGCATTGCGCTCATAATATTTTTGGAAAAATCAACCCTGCATTGTCTTATTATTAACTTACTACTAGATTACTATTTTAAAATTCAAATATTGCACTCATATAACCCCATTGTTATCACCAAAGCTTACCATATTGCTTCGGTAATTACAAGCTATTACTTAATCCTTACCTATGAATTATCTAAACATGTTCTTGGAAGTTTAGCTATAACCTTAAAGGTAAAGGCTCTTTAACCTTAACAGTTATTGGTTTTTGAGAAGGGTGTAGGTCAATAGAATTTACGATAAACATGAATCATACAATATCACATATAAAACAGACTTTTATCTCATCTGTCCGATTTACCTGTGTAAATAACTGCAGTACATTCATAGGCCTGCGCTGGTCTTAACAAGTTGCTATTGCTTATATGTTGCCATACAACACGAGAGCACAACATACGTGAATATCCAGAGTTAATTTGAACTAGATCAGCTGCAGGCTAACAAACTATAGGAGTGAGTGAAATATGAACTCTTCCTTCTCTTACTTCTTCACAGTGGGGTCCTTTTGGTTTTTCTCACTGATATTTAACTAGAAAGTTTAAATGATGAAAGGATTTTGCTAGCATGTTCCTCTACTGAACTTCCACTATGATGCCATAGTCAGACAGTGAAAGAAAACAACGTCTAACCCCTTTCACTTCCCGGGAAAGTGACACAAAAGCTAATAAAAACTGTAACACGTCTGCAGAGAGAGAGCAAGTTAGTTAGTGTTGGCAATCACAGAGCATCGACCCTCAGTAAAGTCCAGGAGTTTGGATCGATGAAAGTCATTCTCTAACGGGGGGGAGGGGGGGTAGGGTGGCGGGGGTGGAAGTTGAAAAATCCTGATTTCTGCTTTAGCGCCCCATTCTGTTTTATTTTTATTTTTTCCCACCTCCTCCGTCTCGGAGAAATGTCAGGAGAACAATAAATGTATGAAAAGGTCAGCGGCGTACTAACAGACCCTTCCAAGCTTTCATTACGTCTGCTGCCGGCTGTAGCGGGGGGGCGCTGACATTTGGTTTGTTTTTACACCGTGTTGAGTCCCCCACGGTTGTGGCTCCTAATAATGTCAGAGGGAAAGATCTCGGGGCCGCTCGCTTGTGTTTATTGCTACCGCAGCGGCGGAAACGACGAATCACACGCCTGCCTTCAAATGACGATGTCCATGTGGCGCACAGGGAAAAGGAAAAAGGAGAAAAGGTCTCCAGTAATTTATCGCTCCTACTCCGACCATATGAAGACATCAAACCCTGCGGAGGCTGGACGCTCCACGGTGGGTCAGCAGCTAGAAGGGAGGCTCAGCCGAGACCCCCCGATGACGGATGAGATGACGTCCCTTTGAGCTCGGGACGCTCCATACGTTAAGCTTGGTGTGTTTGCACGTGCATCCCCTACAGGAAGTCCAAAGAAGGAAACGAGGCACAAACAATTCGCTCAGATTTTGAGGCCATCTTTTGCGGCTCGTTTCACCAGCTGATCCAAGTGACTGCAGGTTAATAAAGTTGAGGTTGCAGCGTGTAAATTGTCAATTTGCCTTGGTTGGGGGGGCTCGGTGGGTTCAAGGGGGGGATACAAAATTAAAAAAACACAGTCGGGTGACTCAATTGACACTCCTTCCAGGTCAGAGGTTAATGAATGATTATTTCTCTCTCCCAGCAGGCGCTGCCCACTCTCCCGTGGCCGGGAGGGTGAAAGAAACTCAATTTAGGCTAAGATAAATCCCAGGGAGATAATTTGCTGTGATTTAATCAGCGCTGAACTGATTGCTGTAGACAAGGAAAACATAACCAAGAGGAATTGGTTTATTGATCCTCCTACAAAAACACAAGGACTTCAGTGGGTGTTAGTCCGTGGAAAAGGGGTTTAATGGCCAGTGATTACCTCGGTTATCTGTAACTGGAAACGATTCCCAAGAGGCACTGAAAGGAAAACGGTGGATCAACAGGGACTGAGCTACTTTGTTTTGTGTGTGAAAAACAGCAATCTAAAGCCTGTTTTTCCCCCTAAGATATAACGCACTTCACTGAGGTTTCCTCGCACCCCCTCGACGCAACAGCTTTGAAACACATTATTGTGTGAAACTGTCTGCGTGTGTGACCTGAACTCAAATCACTCCTCCTGACTCCTGACCCAGAACTCCGCTCACGGAAAACTGCCGAAGCAAAATGAGAGGAGAGACAGAGTTCAGGATAGATTTGATTTCACTCCGGGGCCAGGTGTGGGCTTTGTACTTGCCACGAACCGCACCGGCGCGGCGGCCTTCCCGTCCAGGGCTTTATTATTTACGCCCACCTTTTGGAGGCTGCGTGACAACGTAATTGCTAACTGCTAAATCAGAGGTGTGCAGGAGGAGGATGTCCACCAGACCACTTTCTGCAGCACCTAAAGGGCCTAAATGCTGGAAGTAGTCAAGGTTTCACGGGAATTTAACATTTGTCGGACCTGCTAAGTTTTTTCGTTCGCTAATCGCTGAGCTAACGCAAACATTTAAGCTTTGAGAGCAGACGAAAAACTACAAAACACATTTGAGAAATCTTTTTTTTTTTCAGTTTGAAATCTGCTTTCATAACTTTGTCCAGCTGTTTTGGCCGATTCTCAGCACATGAGAGCCACATGCTAACCAAACCTGTTTCACAGCGAGGAAGGAGTTTCCACAGCTCTCGGTTCTCGTATGAAGAATTCAAACTGCTGAAGAAGGCAAAGAGTCCCCTGTTTGCTGTCTTTTTATTTATTTCTCATGTCCCTACTTATTCTAAAAGTTTGTTCTACTATTAGAAATTGGTCCCTGTATTCTCTCAAATCATACAGATTAATACGCATTTATTAATAAAGCATTTGTGTAACAAACATTTGTAAAACTTAAAGGATGCTTCATCAGAAATTGTGAAGATGTGTTTGAATGCTTGTACTGGACGGTTAGGTTGACTGCCTCGTGTTTCTCATTTTGTCTGGTAAAGTAATTGATTCATTTAAAATAACCAAATTTACTTGTGAAAATGTTTTAAGCGCTAACTTGTTCTTATTTTTGAGTAATCATATTTTAATGACAAAGACAGGAAGTCTAATGTTTTGTAGTCACAAAATCTTTTTTTAAGCAATCCACACACTATTGAAGACTTTATATATGACATCATCGTTTTGAAGCCGCGAGTTCAGCATTTTGGCCGTCGGCCATCTTGGTTTTTGGCAGAATTGACACAAGAAAAACAAATGCTGAATAAAACATGTATGGCTGACCAAACAGGTTACAATTAACTTTCATGACCTGAAAAGACAATGTCAAAGGGTTAAGGTTTTAAGATTAAAAACTCAGAGACATTGTTTTACTGACCTGTCAATCACAAGGTAGCCCCGTCCTAAAGCATAACCTGTTTTATGATCTATTTTATAAAGGGAGCATAATTTACAAAATAAACATCATCCTGTATTGAAGAAGACTTGAAACTAGCAATTGAGACCATAAACCCATGTCTGCAATACATACTGAGGTAATAAATCAAGTGAGGAGAGTAATTTCCTCATAGACTTCTATACAACCCAACTTCTTTCTGCAACCAGAGGAGACTAAGTTAATACATGTGCTCCTCCAGTATTTGTATATGCAACGTCTGTGATTGTTTTGGAGTTGATATATTAATCCAAAAAGCAAGATATGTATACTGGCTGCACATATCTTTGTTATCTGCTCCCTGAATCCCCGATGAGATCCGTAGATTTCGGAGCAAACACAAGCACATTGACTCCCACCAGCTCCAAATCTTCTGCAGGAACTTCATTTCTCACGCCGGCGGTGGACAGTTGTCCTTCGGGTTAATGGCTCACTGAAGACCTGAATCAGACCCAGATGAAAGCGACCTATAGGGCCCTCATTTTTCCCCATTAATCATCCTTGTTTTCTTTAAGGTGATCTTTTCACCCTGTTTTTAAGTACCTGTCTGTTTTGTGGAAGGGGGCTCGTCCGGGGTCCAAGGGGCCAACTGGAGGCCCGTTCGATCCCCGTCCCCTCCTCCCAAGCAGTCCCAGGAGCTCTGAATCAGGCCCCCAGGTTTAATGGCTTTTGTAATGGCAAATTATAAGCCGCTACAAGGGTAAGATTAATTGAAGGGCGGGCCGCCGCTTGGCTCGGGCTGCAGCGTAACTCGAGACGCTCGCGTCGCACTAATAAATGTGGCCGGCTGTCTACCCGACCAAAAGGCATCAGAGACTCGTGAACTCTCGTGACATGACGTTTCGCTGAGGCCTGTATTTTGGTTGCCCGGAGGGGCCGTCTGACTTTAAAAAAAAAAAATCATTATCATTTGTAAAATTAACCAATTGTTTTGTCAGATTTCTCAGCGCCGCCGTCATTCCTGCGCTAATAGATGTGCTTTGAGTCAGCGGGCCACTTACTTCACTCCCAGGATATGCGGTTACAATGCTCAGTATTATAAGTCGACCCCCGGAAAAGCGCACAACTAAAAAGATTCAAATCCCCTCTGTTACAGTAAAGGGTGGTGATTTGGATTGCAATATATGGGGGAGTGAGAGGAAAAACAACTACAGGCTCAATTTGTCAAAAATAACCACAACGGGTCCCGAGACTGTTCTCATTAGTCTCAGCGGGACGTGAAACAGGGCTCGGGCAGCAACGAGGCCGAGGCTGGAGCCTTTAAGTAGATAATGACTCCCAACACTACGCTCACAGCCGTCCAGGACTCTCTTATTTTCCTTCCTTCTTTTCCCCCTGATGTGTTTTCCTTGGAAAAGGATTCGGTAAGACCACAAGTTAATGAGAATATTGTCTTTAATAAAGCTAATCAGAACATGAAATGTCAAGGTAATCGCGGCTCCGAACCACAATATTACCATGTGTGGATGGACTTTACTCAACAAGTACTTGGAGCTGCGAGCCTGCCAGGACACACTCAAACACAGATTTTGTCTCTTTATTTTTTGTTATTGTCTAGAGGGCTTTTAAGCCTCTAACGCTGTCAAGATACTTATCGTTGTTGCTGGATGTGGTCTACTTTATTTTAGTGCCGGTTAAGATTTCGAGCCACAGTGCGATATTTAAGTGTGTTGTGCGCTGTTAATGGCCGTCCGTATCCCGGCTTTGTATTATCATCACATTTGCAAGCAGACATTGTCTCCTTATCGTATATATATATATATATATGTATATATAATCTGGAAAATCAGTTGGAAAACCTCCGTTCGTCAATCACTTGGTAAGTGGAGCTAATGAATTGTCTCACGCTGAACATGAAAGAAAGACCTCGCCGCACGAAGGCCACTAAAACAGTGTGAGCTCCACCTTTTCACACCTCCGCACCAGAAGCTCGCCGGGTCGCAGCTCGCCGGCCGCCAAGAGCCCGAGCGGAGAGAAACGGGGCCAACAGCTCGGACGTGTCGACACTTATCCGCTCAAATCCGTCCACGTGGATCGAGTTTTCGGTTTGCTCTTTGATATAAAAAAAATAAAAATAATCGACAGCGGAGTCTTGGCAGTGTTTGCCTCCGAACAGCATTTGACCTCTTCCAAGAATGCGATGGAACGGGTGGAGGAAAAAAAAGAAAAAGAGAGAGAGAGAGAAAGAAATGCAAACGAAATGGGAGGCCCAAGCGCCCCGCTCATATCTCATCTCTATTAACGGGTTTACGGGTGACCCCAGGGATCCTCGTAAAAGTTTACGTGGAGGTTTCAGTTAGAGTTCCCTTTAAAAGAATGAAAGAAAATTGGTTAGTTTATGGTTAGCCTTCAGAATTTTATGGCATGTTTTACTTAAGTTCCCATTTTTACAGATCCTGGTTCCAATTAGCGGAGTAGCAGAGCAGAAGGCTGAACTGAGCCGCTCTCTACTCTCAGGGTAAAACAAAAAAAAAAAAATGAAGGGGCACTTAATTGACTGTTGATCTCTGAGGACACATTCAGGTCAAGTGCAGAGCTGCTGCCTCTTTCGGTGACTAAAACTGGAGAGGAAAACGTAGACCCGGAGAAAAGCCATCTCCTGACATGGAAAACTCCCCTGAAAGCTGCAGCCGTCCTTTAAGTTGTTCTGTACCTTGTTTGTGTATTTTAAAAAGAAGAGATGCATGTTAAGAAGTCCTTTAGTTTACTTTTGTGCGGACTTTATGAAGTACAATAACACAGTCCAGTCTATATGTTGCTAACGCTAATAGCTATGTGTTAGCAACATATGACTTGTCTCCATGCATATTTAAATATTTTGTAACCAAGATGGGGATGGGCGGAGCAAATGGAGATAATGTCGGAGCTTCTGGAGAATGCCGGTTTTCCACGAGGAGAAAGTCGCGATTCCGTGTTCTCGCGGGAAATATTTAAAACTCGAAAACCAACGAACAATGTAGCTTTTCCTCTTCACTTTGAGGACTTTGGATGGCACCATTCTGGTGCACTGACCACTGAGTGATCGCATTTTACTGGTACTTCCTATTCCAGCATATGACAACAGGATACAACGGCAGATCACTCAAAATTCCTGGACATTTTGGAAAAATAGGGGCTTTATTTCAGAAGTTTTGCAGCAACTGTTTTCGCGATCTGAAGGGACACCTGTTGCTGGTGGATTTGATCAGCTGGAGCCAGCATGTGGTCGCATAAAAAGACTGTTTAACGGGTCGAACACACACACAAACACACCTCCTCTTCCCCTTGTCCTAAATATACCTCCATGCTCTGTTTCACAATCCTTCGTTATATTTCATTTTTAGCATTTTGGTCAACTGTTTGTCATTCCCTCTCTTTTTTTCCACTATCCATTAATGCATAATAGTTTTGCCACATCTCATCTTCTCAACTTGTCCTTTGTTTATGTTGTTATTTAGTTGATACATCTATGTGAATGATACAGGTATGTGAATGATACAGATATGTGAATGATACAGGTGTGTGAATGATACAGGTGTGTGAATGATACAGGTGTGTGAATGATACAGGTATGTGAATGATACATGTGTGTGAATGATGCAGGTATGTGGATGATACAGGTATGTGAATGATACATGTGTGTGAATGATGCAGGTATGTGGATGATACAGGTATGTGAATGATACAGGTATGTGGATGATACAGGTATGTGAATGATACAGGTGTGTGAATGATACAGATGTGTGAATGATACAGGTATGTGAATGATACAGGTGTGTGAATGATACAGGTGTGTGAATGATACAGGTGTGTGAATGATACAGGTGTGTGAATGATACAGGTGTGTGAATGATACAGGTGTGTGAATGATACAGGTGTGTGAATGATACATGTGTGTGAATGATACATGTGTGTGAATGATACAGGTATGTGAATGATACAGGTGTGTGAATGTTGCAGGTGTGTGGATGATGCAGGTATGTGAATGATACAGGTGTGTGAATGTTGCAGGTATGTGGATGATGCAGGTATGTGGATGATACAGGTATGTGAATGATACAGGTATGTGAATGATACAGGTGTGTGAATGATACAGATGTGTGAATGATACAGGTATGTGAATGATACAGGTATGTGAATGATACAGGTGTGTGAATGATACAGGTGTGTGAATGATACGGGTGTGTGAATGATACATGTGTGTGAATGATACATGTGTGTGAATGATACAGGTATGTGAATGATGCAGGTATGTGAATGATACAGGTGTGTGAATGTTGCAGGTATGTGGATGATACAGGTATGTGAATGATACAGGTATGTGGATGATACAGGTATGTGAATGATACAGGTGTGTGAATGATACAGGTATGTGAATGATACATGTATGTGAATGATACATGTATGTGAATGATACAGGTATGTGAATGATACAGGTATGTGAATGATACAGGTATGTGAATGATGCAGGTATGTGAATGATACAGATGTGTGAATGATACAGGTGTGTGAATGATACAGATGTGTGAATGATACATGTGTGTGAATGATACAGGTATGTGAATGATGCAGGTATGTGAATGATACAGGTGTGTGAATGATACAGGTGTGTGAATGATACAGGTATGTGAATGATACATGTGTGTGAATGATACAGGTATGTGAATGATGCAGGTATGTGAATGATACAGATGTGTGAATGATGTGTTGATACAGTGAATTTTTCTCAAACAATGTTTTCTATTGTTTTGTTTTTACCAAACGTTGATGATGCATTAACTTAAATGTCAAAGTAATTATCCAGTTAAGAAACAACAGTGTACATTTCACAGAACCAACATGGGAATCAAATACTCAGTATTGCATGCACTTTACATGTGAACATAGTTTATAGAACAATATTGCACAAAGACAAACACATGAAATACAAGCGAACACATTAAAGCCCAAAACAATCAGTTCTTGATAAATGTAAGTACGAAGCCATCAAAATGCTCATACACACTTCTATGAACACACACACACACACACACACATCCTGCATATCTCCTGTGTGCCTCTGTGCCAGGCTTTAGGAAGGAACTATACCCGCAACACAGTGGTCGTTTCCTGCCTGCAGGAGCTTTAATAGGCGACCGGGCCGCTGACTCACCAGGCCGGCGGCGGATGTCTCCCTTCAAACGTGACACTTACAATAGGCACTTAGTCGGTTTGAAGGTTAGGAGGCACGGCTCACTGTATTTACTTTAGCTTTTGTGGGAGGCTGAAAAATAAAAATCGGTCTGATGAATCCATAGAAGAAAAAAACACCAAGTACGAGAGAGATCACATGCATCAAGTTATTTGTGTTTTGGCTGCAAACTTGAGCAGGTTTTTAGTGCTTAAGTAACTATATGCAGTGATTATTGTGAGGATTACTTATCTGTCATTCTAGGCAAGGCAACTTTATTTGTATAGCACATTTCAACAACAAGGCGATTCAAAGTGCTTCACATAAAACCATTAAAAGCATCGAAACATAATGCAAAATAAAACAAGATTTAAAAACAACTAAGAACATTCATTAAATCATTTAAAAACAGTTAAAAAGCACAACAATTCTACTGAGTTTGGTGCCACTGGCATCAGTTTATAGGTGTTTTATGTCATCTTTGTTCTGTTAAACATACAGTAGATCACTCTCAGCTGACCCCCTCGTTCTTCTTTGAAATCCATCACTTCCTTTGTTGTTTAAAAAAAACAAAACTTTCAACAATGCTACCAATAAAAGTTTTTTTTGGCAGCTCTGTTTGGGCTCGACAGCTGACAGGCCTCGGCCTGGCGTCCGGGTCTGAGGCGATGCCTGTAGCCTCGTCTACCTCCACCCCAGATGGGAGGCAACAGCTCTGGCTTTGTCCGAGTGCCGCCTGGCCTCGGCGGTTATCGGCGAATCCAAACTGGAACCCGGAGAGAAAAGCAATTGGGTCCGGCTGGCCGGACACAGAGGAGGGCTGGCTGCTCCTCCGGAAACCAAAAAAAAAAAAGGCCTGTTGACTCAGACCGCATGCAAACGGCAGCTGGATCACCTGGAGGCGCAAATCAATGTTTATGGCTGTCATCGATTTGTTTCTTATGTGAATCCTGTGTCATGTCTGGATTTTGTAAAGTAACAAATGCAACTGTAATTTACAAAATGTGTTTAAGTGATAACAGCTCTGAATCTTTTTTTCCTTTCTCTTCAGTCATCTGGAAAAGAAAAAACTAAATGATGCAATCGTACAATAAAAAAAAGAAAGTTTTTGAAAGTGCAAATCGTGTAAAATTGTTGATTTCCATGCACATAGCGTTGTATCTGTTGCACCAGTCGTTTATTTAAGTTAATAATCCTCTAGGAGCCACCCATTTTCCAGCCAAAATTGCAGATGCTTATTTATCTCATATTAAATCTTGATTATCTTCTCATTCACAAGGTCTATTTGAAAAATGTAAAAGGCTATAATATAGAGAATACCCTTGTGAAGATAGATAATGAGACCTTCGTTGATGATAGTACACAGAAAAAAGAAATGTATTTTTCAAATAAAAATTCAAAGTACATTTTTATTATCTTACATATATCAATGAACATACATATAAAATAGCCCAATATTGTAGGAGTATCTGTGCGAAGTTTGGCTTTGATTGAGTGAAGTTAAGTATTTTCTATAATTAATTTAGTTCAGACATGTCAAGAACTCATGTCAACTCCGCTCAAGCTAGAAAGTTCCCACAGTCCTCGGTGGTCCCTGAACGGGGCTCGTTTCACTGCAGCAGGGTGCTCCGTGGCCTTAGCTGTGAGGAGGGAGCAGGAAGGCCTGGAATATTCATATTTCAGCCATAAGTAAGTACATTTTCATATTTTTTGCTGGACTCAAATTACATTCTTGTGCGTATCTTTGCGTTGCTTTGTATGAGAGTGTAACTCTGAAGGCTCTAAGGTTTCCAAAACCGTTAAGTTTAGCCTTCTAGCTAGTCCTAACTTTTTAAATCAGCATTTCTGGCACGTGTTGTTCGATCCGCCCGCCTTCCCCCCACGCTGTCCACTTCCTCGCTCTTTATGTTGGCTGGATATAACACACAAAAAGTAAAAAATGTGGATTTTAAGGAATGAACAAAGAAAGTGGCTCAGTGTTCACTCACCATTTGGTAAAAAAAAAATTGGACTCTAAATGTTGGAAACACCCAAAAAATGTGGTCATCCAGTGTGATTTTGTTTAGCTGCGTGTTAACCAATAATTATGTATCTAGATTTAACACATACTGTATATACAGCTGCATACAGTGTGAGCTCATGTACAGGCATGCTAATGTAAACGCATCTTGTTCATGTTTCCTTCAGCATCAGATAAGAAGTCAACAAATATGACAATTTGAGCTGTTGTATAACACCAGTACGGAGACTGTAGGATGTCTAGAGGTAGAAAACATAAAAAAAAAGCAAAACTCTCCATTTATGCCGGTCAGAAGGGCGAGTGAGGAGGAAGAAGGTGAGAGAGATGATAGAAAATGGGAAACAGAGGCGAAGAAGAGGGTGAGACATGAATAGGCCGAGGTTCAGAGGCAGCAAGTGGAAGAGAGAATATTGAGGGGGGGAAGAAAAAAAAAAAAAAGAAATCAAGTAGGGGGAAAAGCCGAAAGGAGGGAAGCGAGGCCTGGCTTTATTATATCCTAATATGCCTCCCATACTCAGCCAGCGAGCAGAAGAGTCCCGAGACATAATTACATCCCCTCCCCGGGCCGTCTCCCTGTATTAGCGTCTCCTCTAGTTCACTGGCTGCGACAGAGACAAATGAGAGAGTTTTTCCAGCAGATCATTCTCATCCGTTACTGCCAGTTCCGTGTGATAGATCATCTGAGGCAAAGCGGGGCAATAGATCACGGCGTAAAAGAGACTCGCTGGCGTACCCCGGCTTCACAGATCATCGCCCACCTAATGCACACGTGGGTTAAGAGTCAAATCCCATTAGTTGTAGTGTGTGCTCCCCCTCCCCCTTCATTCTCCCATCATCTTTCACATCCTTGTCTCCCGATTAAGCCGGAATAAATGAGTGCAATTGTCCCGTTGACCCCCGAAAGTGTTGCAGTGTCACAGGTACTAGTTACTGCTGCGCCGGTGCTTTGGGTGAATACGCTGCTGCGATCGATAGGCGACATTAACAGGAGGTGTGTTAATTAAAAGAAAACACATTTGTATGTTTCTGTGTCACAAAAGTGCTTACAATGAAATTCTGTTTTTTAAAACACAGACAGAAGCCTCTATTAAACAATTTTAATTTCATATTTTAGCATGAGACTCACCTGTCTGGTCCTCAGTCTGTCTTGTTGATACCATACTGTGCACTAGAAAAACTTAACTTGACATATATACATTTTATTTTTATTAATATATTTTTCTCTCTCTTTCATTGTGATTTGTCAAATAAGAAAATTAATTCTGGACCCTTGAGTCTCAGCTACATTTCACTGGTTAAAATATGTTCAAAAACACAAAAGGGGAGGGCTCCGTCCTGATTGACAGCATGCACTAATGAGTATCTTAAGCCCTTCATCTCTTCTCTTCTCATCTTAATTAAAAGAAACAAGGTGGTTGGCTGTGGGATTAACCTGAAAGTTAAGATTTGTTGTGCAATATCCCTCTAGTCTGTCAGCCATTGTTCAGCCTGGTTGTCCTGGTGTTAGCTGTGTGTTTGTTTCTGTGTGTGCATTGAGACGAACAAGAAACTGAATCAAATACCTTGTAAGTAAGTGAACAGCATGACATTTAAAAAAAAATCTACGTTTCGGACCTCAGATTTGGACTCGGTGCTCTGGTCATGTCGATATTGTTACCGCGGTGGGCGGGACCTAAAAGCAGACTCAGAGGCAAAACCTGTGAAAAAAACAAGATTTACTGACGGGCTAAAACACAGGAAAACCACTAAAACACAACCGCTGGTACTCAGAAACATTTGAGACCAACTGACAAGGCACAGGTGGAAACAATGAGGGCGGGGCTTGCAATCACACAGGGGGGCGGAGTCTGAAACGAGAGACAAGGTGAGTGACAGGCAACCAACAGACCGTGACAACAGGACTACCCAGGGGGTCTGGGTGTAACAGAAATTGTGCTTTAATTTAAAAGCTAAACAGTCCGGCCTTAGCCAGGGTCTATTTGGGCTATTCAAAGCCGAACATGGCCGCTCAGGAACAAACGCCGCTCAGAGGAATTAACGAGACATCATCGCTCTGACGGTAATCCACACAAACGATCCGTCTGAATGGAAACGGAAAGAGCAGGTTGTTGTGTTATTGTTGCGCGTTTTGCAGAGGACAAGGCTAATGAAATAACTCTGCACACACACACACACACACACACACACACACAGACACACAGAAGTGATTCATGATCCATGCGTGCCTGTCTGACTGTCTTGTGCAAGTAAACTATTATTAACACCAGTGTTGACAATGTTAATCCATTCTCAAAGACGGCGGTATCAGGTAACATGTACATTATGAACGTAGCGGCGGCTCGGAGCAGAAGACGGATGGAGGCGGGAGCTCGTTTGTCACCAGACGAATGGAAAGCTGCGAGTGTTTGTTTTGTGCCTGCTTAATTAGCATTACACAAATGGAACAAGCTTGTTTAATTTGTCTGTTTTATAGTTTTCTATGATCTGAGAGGGGTTGTGTGTGTGTGTGTGTGTGTGTGTGTGTGTGTGTGTGTGTGTGTGTGTGTGTGTGTGTGTGTGTGTGTGTGTGTGTGTGTGTGTGTGTGTGTGTGTGTGTGTGTGTGTGTGTGTGTGTGTGTGATGTTTGTTTCCTTGTTCAGACACTCAGTCATTATTTCTCGTTAGCATTGTTAAAATGTAAAAAATCAGGTGAGACTTTCATATACTTATCAATTATTTTGTGTGATTATTATTTTTCATTGAGGCTGAGAAGGTAAGGTGCCGTTCAGTGGAGTTTGGGGGCAGGAAGCATTATTATTATTATTATTAATAATAATTTGTGTTCCTTTTGCTTTAGTTTAATTTATTTTTCTTGATTTACCCAGGATTAAAATTTTTTGCTTCTGTTTTTTTAACCTATTTTTTGTTAATAAATGCCACCTTTCTTGAATTACTCTGTCCTACTGTCACCTATGTGTCTAGTTAACAGATCAATACATGCAAATATGTCATTGTTATGATAATATAAACCAAAATGATGGATAACGTGAAAGATAAACTGAAACTACCTTTAAATGAGGATGAAAGGTTTCTGTAACTCAAGGACCTTATGGTGCTCAGTCACAAGAGGAATTTGAATTAAATCCTTTGCATTTAATTGGACCGCTCAAAAGTGGGCGGGCTTATAATGTCGTGTGACGCAGATTGGCTGCAGATTGATTTGATGGATGGATGTCATGATATTATTGGTTCAGATTGGTCGGTACTACGTAAAGATGAAAACATTTTGACATGAAGAAATGTATTTTTTATTTTAAAAAATGCATGCATTGGTAAAGAGGTGCACAATAAGATCTAAAAGGGTTAAAAAGGCCTTTCTTTTTATTTAATCTCGACTTTCAAGGTAAATGACCAAATGAGTTAAGTAAAAAGTATTTAAACGTGTTTATTCGTGGTGGCCGTGGCTACATAACCTGCAGACAGCAGCCATCACGGCTGCAGCGTACAGCTAAGTGTTTAGCCAGCGTCTCAATCAGGGCTAGTGAGTAGACGTCCCTAAATAGCATAATGCTTCTTTATATGCTGCTAGTAACGCGGCGAATTAGCGCTGCTGCACAACATAACAGATTTCAATTAATTCTGATCAGCACAGATGTTGCATCACTCTCGCACGAGGCGGCCTCATTTTTATGTAAATTGGAGCTGTTAGACCAAGAGAGGGATGCGAGGGAAACCGTGAAAGGGACAAAAACGATGCACGGAGAAGTTTTCAGGTAATTTGCACCGTGATAGTTTTGCCTCACGCCGCATGTATTGAAAATTAAACGCGTGTAATTTGAAGTCTGGTAAACTAGAGCTCGTAATTCATTAATTAGTGGATTAAAAAATAGGTCACGATTCAGCGTTTTGTGTTGAGTTAATCGTCCTTTTCCGTGCGAGCCGACAACACGACAAGCGATGATGTCATTGTAGGCCGGGGTGAGTTTAACGTGACGCGTGAGACAGGGATGTCCACCGATGCTGTTCAAGGCCTAGACAGGAACCCCGACAACCCACCAGGGGTCAAAGTGTGCGTGACCCCCCCACTCCCTCACACATCCAGGATACGCTTCAAGAAGGACGGGGACTTCTGTAAACCTGGCCGGCTTTTATTGTACAAAAAGAAAAAAGAAAACGTGTCAAAGGACTCATTTTTCTTGGCGGAGGTGTGGGAACCAAGGCTGCGGCGACGACAGCAAACGCGGCATCGCTTGGTTCGATGAAGTCACCCCATTGTTCACGCTGATAAATCGCTTTCGATGGTTGTGACCTCGTCGGACGAGGCCTTCCTTCTATGACTTTGATGTATGAATGTGTGAAAAACAGAAAGGGGGGGGAGGGGGGGGGGCGGGGCTTCACTGTGTTGTTTTGACAGCTTCCCCGTCAGACGTCCGAAAAACTGAGACTCCCCAGAGGTGGGGAGGTCTTGAAAAAACACAGCCTTCAGTAAATTAAGTTCGTGGATCGATCTTCGGTTTTGCAGATGACACTCGTTGGGATTATGTGCCTCCTGAAAATATAAGCTTGACTTTATATCCATTTTATACCATACTTAAGAAACAACTTGAGGAATTTTGCCTTCTATAGGATCCGTGGTTGGAATATTCACAAAAAACGTAATTTATAATACTTTATTACAGACGTACAAAAATGCTAACAAAGGAACATAAATATCAACTTTTGCCATCTTTGTAATATTTTACTGTAAAGAAATAGGTCTTGGTTGGCCTTAAATCATATGATAAATAAAACTTTTTTTACATATTAAGCTTTCTTACAAAGGTGGCATAATTTATCTCTTATTTAATTCCTGCACTGTTTACGACTCTGAATTTAGAGATAATGCATCACTAACAGGATTATTAATGCTTTCAGGGTTAATGCTTATAGATTACAAGCTTCCCCGCTCCAGTCTCCAGGGCAGAGCGAAGCCACCATCTTGGCCTCGTCTCCTGTCTTTGCCTAATACCTCGGCTCGGAGCGAGATTCCCCACAACAGGTGGAGGGGTCAGCAGCGGGGTTGCAGCTTTCACATTTGGCTTGCTAAAGACTGGCGACAAGAAACCTGCGGCTAGAAAAGAATCCAGGATACTAAAGGACGTGATTTATCACCTCTGCCAGGATTCTGCCAAGACGGTATGAAAAACGGTCACGAGGGTTAGAAAACAGAGTCTGTTGTCAATGTTTTAATCCCAGTGTGTCCACAGAGTGTCAGGCTTTTATGTTCCTTCTCATACTTTATTACACAGACGTACAGAAATGCGAACAAAAGAACATAAATATCAACTTTTGCCATCTTCTTAATAAAGCTACTGTGCAGTTCCATGACAGATTTTACTGTAAAGAAATAGGTCTTGGTTGGCCTTAAATCTTTTTTTTTTTTTTTTTTTTTTTTTTATACATATTAAGGTTTCTAACAAAGACTTTTACAATGTTGCAATGTTTCTACTATTTTAACAAATAGTATAAAAAAAGGTAAACAGGCGTATAAATAGCTCATGAAACGCCATGTCGTTAACGTGAAACCAACGCAGTGAGGTCGAGGCAACAAAACCACATAGTTAGGGTTAGAAAATCGTCATGGCTGGGCAGAGAATATGTAAATTAAGTAAAATACGTACTTAAACCGTAGACTGTATAAAAGAGGTGGAAGTAGTCATTGTGATGTCATTCATTGGTTTGTGGACCGCCGGTTTGAAGCCTGAAGTTTGGTAAGCAAGTTACCATATTTAGAATGTGGAGGAGTTACGTAGAGACGCCTTATATGGCTCTGGTAGAGACCTGTCAATCACAGTAAGCCCCGCCTTAAACTCTGCTTTATGGTCTGTTTGACTCTAAATGAGCTTAATTTACTAAATGAACATCATGCTGTATTGAAGAAGGCTTGAAACTAGAGATTGAGACATAAACTCATGTTTACAATGTTTACTGAGGGAATAAATCAAGAGAGAAGTAGAGTCATTTTGTCATAGACTTCTATACAACCAGACTTCTTCCAACCGGAGAAGTCAGAGGTAAGTACCCGGTTTTGCATTTGTGAGCATCACTATGCGATGACAACGCGTTGCGCCACAGGGATCCTTGCTAACTTTGTGTATCTTATTGCGTCACATGCTTGTTATTCATCGCTTTACGCCGCAGCCAGTACGGACTAAACGCTGAGACACCGCACGCCAAAAGCAGAATTTGGTGAGACCAGGCAGCCCGGACTGTTATGAATAATAATTAGTCCTGATGAAACAGATGAAACAGATTAAGCCTCACATCACACTACACGCACTACAGACACACACGCGTACACGTTGGCAAGTGAATTATCTTGGCTGTTACGATGATGAACCTTCAGCCACAAAGTGACATTGAAAGATTCAGCTGCAAACCGACTGAACACACACACACATGTCTGGACCTTCTCAACACCCCCTGCAGCCATCGAACGTCAACTATCCCATCATGTGGGGTAGGGGATGGAGGGGGGATGGAGGAGGGGGAGGGGGGTACCAGACGGAACAGCCAACCAAATAACTTCGAGCTGTCACCATGGAGCAAACCCCCCCGACGGCTGCCACCCTTGCCCCTGTCCCCCAAACGGCGGCATACGGCTGTCATCGCCCAAAACAAGATGTCGTGTCAAGGCAGGAAAATTACACAATAACGAGGCCCACTTGAGATTAGGCTAATGAGAAAATCAAAACACAATTTAATTCTTGTCAGCGGCGAGGCGTCTTTAAATTACCTCTCGCACTCGCATGCTGATTAAGAGAAGTCTGCCACTCTGCCTGCTGCCCACTATAAATAGCCCCGGGGCTTTTTGGACCATGGCTGGCTTTCTTCATTGCAGGGGATATTAAATGTAGACACACACACACACACACACACATAATGACACACACATACATGCACTGAGCTGCCTCTATTTTTGAGTTACTTGTATTAACATTTTTTTTTCTCCAGTATCACAAAACATTCACATTTCATCAGCTTTCATCAACTATTGCTCAGCAATGAATGGAAATACACGTGTAAAAAATATGCTATTGATTAACATATCAATTATAATCAACATTATTATCCCAACCATTTGAATTATTTGGATCTGTAGACTAAAGGAATATAATATATATGTAATTATTATATAACATATCTCAATATTATAGGAGTATCTGTGCAAAGTTTGGAGTTAATTGAGTGAAGTTAAGTATTTTGAATAATTATTTTAGTTCGGACATGTCAAGAAGTGTGGAAATTCAGAAAGTTTTGAAAGCACCACAGCTCGTCCTACGGTCCTCAAATGCACCTCGCTTCACTGCAGGTCAGACCTACAGTTTGCACTCAAACACTAACGGATTATCCATATTTCAGCCAAAAGTAAGTCAATTTTCATAATTTTTGCTGGACACAAATTACTTTCTTGTGCATATCTTTCCAATGCTTTGTGTATTGGCGGATTCTGGCGGTTCTCAGGATTCCAAAACCGTTAGCATAGCATAGAGTATAGCATTGTAGCTAGTCCCTACCTTCTTTTATCAACATTTTTCAAAAACAAGGGGTGCATTTTGAGTCAGTTTGGGGGTAACTTTGAGTAATTTTGAGTCATACTTATGATTTATGTTAATTTGTATTGTGTAATGACACAAATGACTTACATTGAGTTGTTGGGTCAGGATCAGACTTTTTTGGGGGGATTTTCTTTTGGATTTTTCTTGTATTTTCTGCTATGCTTAGTCTCAGAGGCTGAACCCTCGACCTCCCCATATGTGGAGCTATCGTGCTTATAACGAAGGCTGTATCTTTTAATGCTCTTCCCTCTGAAGCCTCCCTCCCTCCACTGTGAGCTTCTTTTTTTTTCTCCTTTCTACCAGCGCGGCATCTGCAGTTCGCTTCCAGTTTTGATGTCATGATGGTAATTAACTGGCAAAATGTAAGCTACAGCATGTCACGATATGGCCGCGCCGCTATTCCCAAACAACCTGCGAGCATATGGCACCAAATGTTACATTTCCCTAATAGCCCCTGAGAGCGTCGCCGCCGCCACGAGAAGGAGACGCGAAGGCTGCGTTCAGGCCCGACGGTGAATCTGAGCGCTGTCAATTCCTCCTGCCAACAGAGTGAGTTCGTATAGGCTCCTGCAGCACCGGGAGGTGCTCAGCTTTCACGAATTAAGAGCCGGGCAAGGAACTAAAGTCACAGCAAACCCCCGTGTAATTAATTATAATCTTTTTCCACTGGCAGAGGCAACGTACTGGAGCACTGCCTTGCTCAAGGACATGGAAGCAGTGTGCTGCACCTGCGTACCTGTGTGTTGATTGTGAATCTAGAGGCAAGTTTAAGTCCATTGATATATTATTAAGCATGCATGAAACAGGTTTTTATCAAATATTTTGTCTTTTTCTTCACTTTATCGATTGATAAAAATCTATATTTTGGACAGCGCCGCATCAGGATGCAAGGACAATCATTTTACATTACTCGGAAATGTTAACGTTCGTCCTATCAAATAATAATAAAAAAAGACTCTTCAAGGGTAAATGACTTGTTAAGGTGGATATTTCTCGCCTGGTCACTGAGTTCCCTCGAAGGAAATCAATTGGAAAAGTCCGCCCGCTCAACAGATCAAACCGCTCTTCCACCGTGACGTTGGTGCCCGAGCAGAGTGACCCGCCCTCGTGACCGTCTCCGCCCGCTCACATCTTTCACCGGTTCACCGGGACTTTGATTGCCAGCATTGAGCAGCCGAGCGGCTAACACCATTTCCACCTCTTTACGTGCTCCGCTGCTCTCCTCGCCGCCGCTCTCGCCGAGCCATATGGCTCATGGACGCGCTCCCCATTTTTCAGATAACTTCTCAAGCGAGAGGACAGGGCAACGAGCGCGAGGAAGACGTCCACCCAGCCGGCGCTCGCCCGGCCTCCGTGTCCCGGAGAGAGAGGAGCGGCCGTTGGAGGCGGTCATGGCTCTTTTTTGGGGGGGATTTCCAAAGGGAAATTGAGTTTGAAAGTTAAGCTGATGCAGGTTATTCAGCTGATGATTACACAATTATACTCAATGGCTTAAAGGACATTTAAGAGACATTAATGTGTTTAAGAGGCTGAAGTATGCCGTTTTAAAGCATGATGGCGTGGTCATTTTCGAAGGCGTCTCACTTCAAGATATGTGGATGAAAAAGGCTTCCATCGTTATCCACTAGTCTCATTTGTATATGCTAATTGTATTTATTATGCTAATCCCATGCAGTTTGTGACCAAAACGAATGTAAAATGAGTTTTAACCTATTCTAAGATTGTGTATTTGAATATATCTGCATACTATTTCCATCTCCTTGGAGTGAGATCATTCTTTTTAAACCGCTGTATAAAATGACCTCAAGGAATTTCACATCCTCATTTTTTTATCCATTTTCAACACTTCACAAATCGTTGTAACAAATGTGACAAAGATTTCTGCAACAACTAATGACAGATATATGAGAAAGGGGATGGCATTGTGTACTTGTTCTTAGCCCTTATACACTCTAATTATTAAAACATTTGAAGTGGAGCCAAGCCCAAACACAATGTTTATCACAGATATATAACTAACCTGAGTTTTGTTGCATCTCAGATTAATCAGGTTCCCAGTGGCATGTAATGTTGACTCTTAAGAAATGATTTAAAAATAATATATTACAGTGGTTCACAATTGTATTCAACATTCTTGCGATGATTAACTCAAATACCCCTTCATCAGTTACGAGCTGTCTCACATTCACTGTCAACACATGTCTCAAAATAAGGATATATTTCTTTTCAAATTGGGCTTCAAATGACTTGTGTTTAGTTTCCACTACACCCAATAAACTACAGAAGTATCCCTAGTTGCATCATCGCAATCATTGATATAGATGTACACTCAAAAACTGCCAACACTAGCATTTTGGTGCATTTCACGTTTTTGCAAAATCCAGAATCTTATATTTTTGAAGCGGCTTTCTCGAAGCCGCCATCAAACCCTGTTGTTCTCTGCGTTGTGACGTGACGTCTGCCGTCAAGCACATCGACATCACCAACAGACAAGCGTAGGAGAAGCGTGAGCGCCTCCGATACTCCACATTATCCACGCTTCCCATGTTTCAGCCGCTTCATCCATCCTCTGCTCCGAGCATTCCTTAAATAGCTGCATCCTCCCGGCTCCTCGCGGGGCTCCGCCGCCGAAGGAGTTAAGACCTCCTCTCCTGACTGCCCGATGTTGGCGATGCATGACAGCACCGGTTGACAGCGCCGGCTATGGATGACAGATGACAGTGGAGGAGGGAGCGGTTCGGTGTGTGTGTGTGTGTGTGTGTGTGTGTGTGCGTGTGTCGGGGTGATTATGAAGATAACGTGTGGGACACCTCTCAAACACATGCAGACACCCTCAGTGCATGCAGACCTATAGACGCACATGCAAACACACACACTTGCGTGCGCACACACACGTTCCTCCCAGGCATCATCCCATCTATTTGACACAGTAATTACAGCACACACTGATTCCAATGATGGATGAACTCCCAGACTGGGATGAGCTCCTCTCCTTCCTCCCACTCTCTCATCCCCTCCTCTCCCTCGTGTCTCACCACATCCTGCAGCCGTGTTTCACACACACTTTAACGTTTACAGGATATTGTTGTATTATTATTATTATGAGAAAACTACCTGCATTTAGTTTCACACATACACTTTAACGTTTACAGGATATTATTGTATTATTATTATTATGAGAAAACTACCTGCATTTTGTTTCACACACGCTTTTAACGTTTACAGGATATTATTGTTACTGTATTATTAGTATTATTATGAGAAAACTACCTGCGTTTTGTTTCACACACGCTTTAACGTTTACAGGATATTGTTGTTACTGTATTATTAGTATTATTATGAGAAAACTGCCTGCATTTATTTCATATTTTCAACCATTATGCTGTTTTTTCTGAATGTATTTCTAACTTCTAAATAATAAATGTAATAAATCAACCTCCATAATTTCAATATTATATTGTATTTCTGTCATTCAATACAAATAGTATGTTTATGTACATAATCACTGCTATCTTGCTATGTGTGATTTTTTGCATTAACCTCACCTTGAGGATTAATACGAATGTCAGGGAAGGATTAGTCTCTCTCTCTTTCTCTGTTGTTGTGTCTCGCCCCCTCTTAGTCTGAGAAACGAGGGAGGACAGAGTCAGTAAGGTGTCCATGCCAGACCGGCGTAGCAGCAGATGCTTGTTGGCATTTAATTGAGTTGTTAATGCAGCACACAAAAGGAGAGGCCCCTCCCGATTCAATTTGGCTCTTTTCCGTCTCAACCGACTGCCCTCTCTGTTTCATTAAGGGGACCCGGGAACACCTGGTGGGGACCCGGGGAGCCACCGTCACCTTGGTCTGCAGGCAAGGTGACGGACTTCAACTCCGGGGGTGACAGTGACGGGTCCAGCCCCCGAGCTGCGACTCATATTTTGTGACGCTTTACAAGCCCGGGTTGTATTTATAGAGATCTGTCTGAGGTTCAGGATAAAGACAAACTGTCCAGGTGTGTGAACATGAAGCCACCGCATGTACAATCAAGTTAAGATGCTACGGAAATTAAGCCGAAGACACGGACACGCCAGACTTTAGCAATAAATATGCCAAAGAATATAAGAAATGGGGATAAAGTCAGGGACAGAACTCGTATACAACGTTGGGATACAACACATGAAGTCTGGTTATACTTGCTAAAAGCTTCAATGAGAGGCACTAAGATCATAGAACAAACATAGATTATTCATTCGTTCACAGAGGCGTCTGCATATTTTGTATGAAAAATAAAGATATAAGGAACGCGGGCCATCTTTAAATTAATCAGAAAGTTGTAGACTTGTTGTGAGAGAGGAGACTTGAATGTTAATACATAACAAAACCTCCAGGTTTCTTTTTTATTCCAAAGAGTTCTGTCAATCCGACCCAAATGGCTAACGCTAATCTTTAGCTAACGCTAATCTTGTTTGATTGCACACGTGTCTCAGATGTAGCAGCCTTCGCTAAAGCGAGCTGTCTAAAGTCAGAATATTGAGCATTTTGAGCGAATTAACATGTAACAGTGGTCGAAATAACACGAATAATATAACATATTAACCATGACATAATTGAATCTGAATGTCCGAATCCGAAATGTTAGTTTTGTTTTGCCATTCGCGTGAATGTGCCCGAGAGCAGACCGGGAGGCGGAGTTAAAGGAAAACCGAATATGTGGAATATCACTCGGCAGTCAAGCTATTTTTAGCACTTTGGACAGTTTCCTGTTGTAATTAATTAAATGGTTATGATAACTTTTAGTCTTCTCTGGGCTGTAACTGATTATTTTTGTTCTGTATCTCATTCATAAAATGTATACATATTCAAATATTACACACATAAAGGTTATTATCACTATTATTGTAATTGAGTGGTAAGGGTGCAGGGAGGGAGGAGGGAGGGTGGAGGAAAGGAGGGCTGTCGCCTCAGGCTGCGAGTGAAGCGAGGCCGTATGAAAGGTCCGCCATGCCCATCCCCGTCCTCGCTGCCCGGCCGGGGAACCGAACCAGCCACCCCTGACGCATCAAAACCTGTCAGAGGGAGCGGCGGAGACACGCCGAGGTCACGGCGGACGGGATGGCCGACCTTCTCGACGCCTGCTGATGCCTTTTTCATTAGTCGCCGAGGGGAGGGAGGGGCCGAGGGGGAGGGGGGGGGGGTTGGGTGTCGAGGGCTGCCGATCCGGTCGACTGCCTTGGAAATGCAAAGCAATCGGGGCTAATGTCATTGCCCACACAAATTAATGCAAGTGCCACAACGTTGTGAATGTTGCTATTAATATGGAGGAGGCCCTGCGAGGAGTTATCTAATCCCCTCATGCATTTCATGATCTATGTAAATGAACGAGGAGGTTGTAACTAAAAGGATGATTAAACTGTCAAAAGTTGGACGTGAAATTAGCTTCAGCGCTGGGATTCTCCGCCCGGCTGCAGACTCGTTTTGCAGCTTTGCCGGAAGTAGCTGCTGTCGGGAGGAAACTGTGTCCGTGGACTTCTTCACGGACAAGGACATACGTGTTTATTCTTTAACAGATTTAGACGTCCAACCGAAGCGTTTGATGAACACAAACTAATGCAGCGTCTCGTTTCCTCACATAGCTAACGATTAGTCAAGGTAATTGGAGGCTAATCATTGATCTCAGATCAATCAATCAAAGCAGCGTTTTAGGACTCATTGGAGCTCCATTCTTACTTTAGTTCCTGCAGTTTGTGCTTTTTCATTCAAGTAATTACTCAAGACCGTGTTAAAATGTACAAAAAAAGTATACGCCGACGATGCAACCCAATTTAAAGGCAAATAGTTGAGTTTGTTTCTGTTGAAATACAGTATGATTTAATAATTGGAGGAGAAAACAACAACAAAGTCATGTTTTTGTCATAATAATAAAAGTAATACATTTATTTTGTCTGGCACTGGTAGAAACAGAAACAGTAAACAGTAAACAATAAAAACAAAGCAAATAATTGACATTATCACACTAAAAAGACAATAACATTACATAATTATGCATCAATGGTTAAAAGCAGATTTAAATAAGTGAGTTTTCAGTGAGCGGCGTGAGGGAGAATAATAAAGTTATTGCAGCTTTTGGTTAACATTGACAATTCCCTCCAATGTTTATTTAAATGTGTATTGTCTGTCCTCTTTGTACACTTTTATCCGTCCTAGAACGAAGCTAAATATCAATTTCTGGCCGTATAACCGAACCTTGAGGGAACACCTTGGCTCTGTCTGCATCCATAACTACATAACTGTTAATGGTAGAGCTTGGCATGAATCACAGCCACACACAATGGTCTGCCGGCCCTCGTATAACTGAGGCCTTTTCCGCCCCCGAAAATATTGCAAGGGGCTGGGGAAAGGCTGCCGCTTCCAGAGAGGATGTGAACGTGGGCCGTGGGCACGCTGTTTGGCCTTGAGTCTCACCGCGATGCCGTCTTCCAGGGCTTCTGGCGGAGTTGGTAGCTCACTTCTGTGGTTTCCTGTTCGCAGGGCTTTTTCAAACCTACAAGACACCTGGGACCTGAATATCCACGGGAGGCGAGCAGATCCCTTCTTGACGTCAGCAGCGTGCCGAGGGGGCTGAGGAATGGGCCAAAACATTTGGGAGGGAATGGAGGGAGCGACTTCTGAAAGACTGCAAGGCCAAATAAATAGAGCGCCCTGCCCTGCAAAACCGGCATCTGCAATCGTAAAGCTCATTTATTGGCGCTTTTATTCATCTATTTTATCGGTGGAATGCAAAGCACTTGGTAGCATTTAGAGGATTATTTTTTATTGATATGAAAACTTAATATGACATATCGATGGCCAAACTCGAAGTGCAAAACTTTCTATCTGCTAAATGATCCAGGAAAAGTGGGGAAAGAATGTCTTCTTTTTTTTTGTGTGTGTGTGTTAAGTATTAAGCATCCTTAACAAATAGCATTTTGCAAAAAAAAACATTATTTTTTTTTTATTCTCAAAAAGTGCATTTTTCCAGAGGTTTTGCTTGCATGAGTAGACACCGGTTTAAAAACTAAGTTGCGATCGCTTCCCAGACAGCCGCCATGATTAAATCAATCCTAAATCCCGATGTTTTCCCTCTCAAATCTCGCTCGGGAAGCTGCCGTTTTATGATTTCCACAAAATCTCCTCCTAATGTCAGCGTTGCATAAATCTTGGCACAATTGTCATCACCTCAGGAAACGAAAACATTTCTCTGGCTCTGTATGCTCGTCATGTTTGCACATTGGCATGACCCCCCTATTGTTGCACGGAGGCAGAGGCGGCTCTTTGATGCGCTAAGTGATTTACAAAACCTACAGGACATAAACAAATGGTTCATTCAGGACTCCGGGCAGGAAGCGCTCCTGCCACTTCAAACGGGGTGCTCCCGAAAAAAGAAAAAAAAAAACAATAGCCCGAGGTCGATTTCTCTCCCGTCACATTATTTTCTGTCACTGAGCTCAGCAGCACAAACGGCATCGGACTCGAACAAGAACGGCTTTGTGGGTTTTCATGTCCTTCCTCTGCGATGTCTGTCAATGCCTATTATGAGTCGTCATGACTCATTTGACATTTGATAAAAACCCACTGTGCATGAATAGGGAAATAAATACATATTCTGTTATGAATCGGTGATAAACTCCTGTATATTTTATGCATATTTTATACTCTATGTCAAGGAAGAAAAGGTTGGGAGAACCTGAATGACCTGGTGATGCCAGCTTTATTTAATCAGATAACTGATATCTAACATTTTCATCGACATGTGATAACAATTTGTGTGATTCTGATATCGTTACATAATCATTTATATTCCCATAAGCGTCTAAAATGTGCAGAGAAAACTCAAAAATAAGAGTCTCATTGCGCAGCAGGTCAGAGTGGCTGCAAGTAATACAAAGTCATAATAATCGAGTAAAAACATGAAACATTGCATTATTAATATCCAATGCAATTTACACGATTATTACTTTTTTTTAAATATAATCTGACAAATTTACATATTTATTATTTTTTAACCAATTCCCTCCAAAAAAATGACCTCCAGTTTGCAGCAGTAAATATATTACATCTCATAGTGGACACAACAAATGTATGACTAATTATCACACTTTTAAATGAGTGACATGTACATAGATCTCAATGGAGAGAAAAATCATTGCGTATTACTTTTTACATTGCAACAATGAGCAAATATTAGTGAATATTATGAATATATGTGCTAGTAAACAAATATTATTGTTGCTAATACACACGCACACACTTTCTTATGATAAGTAAATGCACTGGTATTCTCTAACCTCATTAACTTATTCACATTAATGGCAATTATCTCAATAAATGGTAATTAGATCAAACACACTTTCCATTTATGCAGCACCAACGACTCGAGGCATTACCATGAACGAGCCCTCACCGTCCCAGGTGGACGCTGGAGCTCATTAATCTTCATATAACGGCATCATCAATGTCCGTTTGAGTCGGGGGTCTGACCCCCTCACACCGGCATGCGCCGCTGAGGACGCTCCCAGTAGAAGGGGGGGGGGGGGGGGGGGGGGGTTGCCCTTTTAAATCGGCATCCTGTTGTGTTACAAAGTGAGAAATAATCATTCATTAACCCCTCTGACCCGGCAGAGGGGGGAGGGGGGGTCTGGATGGAGCCCCTCATTGTGCCGGCCGCTCTGCAGCTGGGTGACGATGTAAATAATGATCTTAAATGGATTAACTGGACAAACACGCCCCAGAGTTCCCTTTTCAATTATGAACGGAATCGGTTTTTATGAAACGGAGCCTGGTATGGATAGCAGGGACCAGGAGACCCCCAGGGAGTACAGTGTGTGTGTCTCATGCAATGAGAGAGAGAGAGTGTGTGTGTGTGTGTGTGAGAGAGAGAGTGTGTGTGTGTGAGAGAGAGAGAGAAACGGATAAAAGAAAGGTGTGGTTGCAGCCTTTAGGACAGGCTGGGACTCACATGGAAAGGTGTTTTTTAATGGGAGAGGCTAGAGAGAGTATTTGTGTGTGTGTGTGTGTGTGTGTGTGTGTGTGTGTGAGAGAGAGAGTGTGGTTGCAGCCTTTAGGACAGGCACATGGAAAGGTGTTTTTTAATGGGAGAGGCTAGAGAGAGAGTGTGTGTGTGTGTGTGTGTGTTTAAGAGTGAGAGAGAGTGTGTGTAAGAGAGAGAGAGAGTGAGTGTAAGAGAGAGAGTGTGTGTGTAAGAGAGAGAGAGTGTGTATGTGTGTGTGTGAGAGTGTGGTTGCAGCCTTTAGGACAGTCTGGGACTCACATGGAAAGGTGTTTTTTAATGGGAGAGGCTAGAGAGAGAGGGTGGGTGTATGTGTCAGCATGTGTGTGTGTGTGTGTGTGTGTGTGTGTGTGTGTGTGTGTGCGCCTGGGGGTCTCAGACATGTCATCTCTCAATAAGCTCCCTGAGGTACAGAGTTTATTGTCACAGTGAAGAGCCTGACAGACAAGTTAATCAATCTGGCAATTTGGTGTTGCAAGTCTCCCTTGTCGCCTCTCCAACAACCCCCCTCCACTAACACACACACACACACACACTGTTTGTATTGCAATGTTCTAGCTTCACTTGTTAAACAGCAGGTGGAAAATCATCTCCTCGTTACCTCGGCCTTTCCTCACAGAAATGAGTGAGCTGAACACAACGAACATCTGCATGAAAAGTGAGAGGAAGACGTCTGCACTTCCTGGAGGGATTAACACGACAAACAGGAAGTAGTTTGACACTGAAATAGAGTGATGAGAGCGACAGTGCTGTGCTCAGGTGTACATGGGCTGGTATCTGTTATTACTGCAAACAAATGTGCACACAAAGAGCAACGTGAGGGTGACGGTGGGTGAATGATCGGTTACAGCTGCAGTGGTTATTCATCCACACACAAAAAAATAGGTAGCACTTTATAATAAGTAGACACTATTTAGCGTTAGTAAAGCATGAATAAACACTTAATTAATCATTTATAAAGCATTATTCCAACATGCATACTCATTAACTCATTAGTATGCAACTAACACTTTACAAATGATCTTATTAATCATTAATCATCTATAAGTCCTTAATACTTCATTTATAAAGTATGAAAACCCAAGCTTATTAATCATGAATGAAACTGTATAACTGTGTTTATGAATTGCATACTAATGAGTTAATGAGTGTTGGAATGATGCTTTATAAATGATGAATTCAGTGTTTATTCATGCTTTACTAATGATACATAGTGTGTACTTATTATAAAGTGCTACCAAAAATGATAAATACTGTGATGCGTTCAAGTGATGCAAACAATCGTTCTGTTTTTAAGCGTTTGTTTCAGCTTGTTCATAAGATCAAGACCAAACAACCATTTGTGAATAAAAGATAATAAAGTAATTATTTTGCATCTCACATCTGATTAAACAATTCAAAAGTTCAGTTTTTTCTTTTTTACTCAAACAATCACCAATAAAAAAAGAAGAAAAAAAGATATAAAGTCAATAAATATGTTGCTGACATTTGATTAAGAAAATAAAGACTTCTGATTATTCATTTCTTTGGTTTATTTATGATAATATCATTACAAATATTTCAGGAAAGTCAAAGAAGCAAAAATGATAGACAATTTTGAAATATGAATTAATACAAATATGTTTACTTATTTGGGGTTGTTGGTGGAAAAATGTGTACTTTAAAAAATCAGAGTATTTTTCAGTGAAGTTTTTATATTTTAAATGTGTCATAATTCTGCAGTAAACCAATAACCTTGCTTTGTCCTTTGCGTGTTATGCTGATGTCGGCTCTGGATTTTCAGATTTCCGCGCTCTGAACATTGAGTACTTAAATGCTTAAACGTAAATGCAATAAAACCAATGGATCAATGATGCTGATCAATAACCGCAGAAAATGTTGCTGGAAAAAAAAAATGACGTTGATATATGGAGCACAATTGAGCTGCAGAGGTTTACACAACACGGAAAAACAATATGGAAGGAGGTTTTATTTTACCAGTACTCGGTAACGTGATATTATTACCTTCACTCCATAAGGAACTCCATAAAAATGCAGTAATTCCTTAACACCCCTTAAAGGTTTTGCTATCGCAACACTGTGCTCAACACTCTGTTCTAGTCCTTAAACACGTGTGTGTGTATGTGTGTGTGTGTGTGTGTGCTTGCCACACATGTCTGCACGCCTCCTTTGCTGCACGTTCAAGTGTTACATGATCTAAGTGGTTTTCGTTGGGTTGACCGCAGCGCTGTGCTGTGCTGTGACAGCTTTGATTAATTTGATAATGATGACCTATTGTGGCACTTTATGCTAAGGTAAGCACAGCTGTCTGCCCGGGTCACGGGGAGTAGGAGGAGGTCGCCGTGCACGAGAGTTAACTTTGTTAACGGAGACACGGCCGAAGGGGAGACTCGGACCAAGGACAGCGATCAATGAGGGAGCCTTTTAATGAAATGGACAGTAACCTTGAAGGGGATGGAGGTCATGGAGCCGGCACCGATGACTCCGGCCTGCCAGGCTCTATCCTCTGTTTCTGTATGTGCACACACTCATTTGCTTTATAACCTTTTGTACAGGTATGTTCAAGCTTTTATTTTTGGATGTTTGATGTTCGTAAAGCGAGGATGACGTCACAAGGCAAGGCAAGTTTATTTGTGACGCACATTTCAAAGTGCTTCACATAAAACCATTAAAAGCATAAAAACATAATGCAAAATAATAAAAAAGATTTAGAAACGCCCCGAATGCCCCCAGATTGGAGGCTCTGGGTTTGACCCTCTGAGACTGATTATAGCAATATACCACTAACACATATATGGCCTTATTATCTATCTTCACAAGGCTTTTCTGTATATTATAGGTTTTAAAAAATTTAAAATCCTTGTGAATGAGGAGATAATCAGGATTTAGTATGAGAAAAACCATTTGCAATTTGGGCTGAAAAACATTAAAAAACAGTTAAAAAACAGTTGAAAAGCAAAAAAATACAGAATTTAATAAAAGTTGCATTGCAGTTTAAGATATAAAATGCAGGAGTGAGATGCATAATCTGGTTTAATTAAAGTCAAACAGCAAACAGAAAGATCTTTTTTCAACTCATATTTCTCTCTCTGTCTCTTTATTTCTTGAGCCCGAGTGGAAAGCTGCTACTTCCCGCCGACTTTTACCCGGCGCTGGGAGAGTTGTACTCCTTCCCTCGCCGCTCGCTCTTAACCGGGCTGAGACAAGACACCCGATAGCCGGGCCGGACAGTGAGTCATCCTTTTCCAGCGTCGACTGGAACTTGAAACTTTAATCCCGAGGATCTCAGAATCCGGAGAGTTGCAGATTCCTTATCATTTACATTAATCTCAGGAATTTGCACCATGCCACGAAGACAGAGGCTCCACTTACTTAACTGACACAAAATAGGGTAACAGCTAAGATGATACTGGACTGGTTTTAGCCACACAACCGTATCATGCACTTGGTTGTAAATAATAATTTAATAAGACTGGCAGGGCGACGCAGATGTTTAACGTAAGCCACCATATTGAATTTTTGACGTATAATGAGCCTCATTGACAAATTGTGCATTTGAAAAACCTAAATTATATTTTCTTTTATTACCAAGTTCAGTTTCTGTCACACTATAAACGTAATCTCGTAAAATCTGAAATCAATCAGTGGAATGACTTCATGGATTACCAATAAGAGATTTACACCATCCCACTTCGATTCAGATGGCAGAGCTCCTCAGTGTCGGGGTTTTTATTACTACTTCTGCAGCGAAGATCTGCAGCTCTCACCTTCAGCTAAAAGTTCAACCTTGTCTCTCGCCAAGTCCTTTGAAGTGGTCCTTTCAGAAAGAAAAACTCCAACAACTCGTCCATAAAGCATGCCAGGCCCCGAACCAATGCCCATATGTGTAATTAATACCTGTTTCAAAACTAACCCCTTAAAACGACCACCACTTACACTCGCATACCGCGAATCCGTCTCCTGAACTCTGCGAGGCTTCGTCGTGAAACAATCAAGACAAATTGTAAATAAATCTTTTGCCTGCATTTGTGGAAAAAAGAAAAAAAAAAAAAATCTGGACGAAAACGACGGCGAAAAGGAAATCCAATCCCGTCCGTTGGAAACGCCGCATCGGGGTAATTCAAGACCACGCGGCAGCTGTACGGATGACAGAGATCGTTTCGAAATACCTCTTTTTCCACTTCTCGATATCGGACTGCTGTGGCTGCCGGACAGATTTCTTTACCAGGAACCAAAGGAAGCGGCGGCTTCTCCCACGGAGCGCCGGGCGTTTGATCACCACCACACGGCGTGCAGCAGAAGCCATTTGTTGGATTTGTTTTTGAGTTACTGCGCCACTTTAGACTTCGATGTCTGGCCCGTATCAATTCTTACATACATCACTGTGACAGTCGCAAAGCCCAAAACCCGGAAGCGAGAAATCCATGTTTATTTTTACAAACTAATTCTCGGCAGTGGATAGAAGCGTTTGTTCCCGTTTTTTTAAGCGGCATTCGAACGCGCATCGAATCCGAAGTGTTAATTGCTGTATCAAGAGCACGCACACATACAGACAGCTTTACGACCTGCTTACATGTTCCTCTCCGTGACACAATACACTGAGCCAGGAATGTTAAGTCGGCCTCGGTTTGTGGAGGCAGGAGGCCGGCCCGGGATGGTTCAGGCTTCCCAGAATAGTTGAGCTTTGTAATCGGCATGCACCGGCTGCAGAATGTGTTGAGTATTTGCTAATGGCGAGGGCGATCTCTCCCTCCCAGCAGGTACCGCCTCCCATTACGGACAACAAGGTTAAACATGGAGGCTTGTTAGGATCGGGAATGTCCTGCCGCTGCTTAGACACAGAGTAGGTGTTGTTGTCTTTGCTCACACAGGAAGCGTTAAGAGTCAACTGGTGCGACAGAGGGAGGCCGGGACAAAACATGAGTGTTAGTAGTAGAGGACCTTATTGATCTTAAAATAATATGATGGTAATATGTAGTGGAAATTAAGCAACTACATTGTGGTTTTCTCAATATCCAGAGATGAAGATTACAATCACATGCGATACAATAGCTTCACTCTGATTAATATTGAGGGGTCAATATCCACAGAATACAAATAGCTTGGCATCTTCCTTGATAAAGATTATTTTGATGTTGTAAACTGAGCTGTTGAAGCAAATCTAGGGGTTGTCATTAAAATATGCTTTTCACTACTTGAACCAAAGGTGTGGACTCGAGTCACATGACTCATAAGCTCACAGAGTAAAGAGTAGTATATTTCCCTTTAATTCCTGAATAAACTGCCGTTAATGCTTTATATTCATTCCCAGTAAGTCAACACCAAAGCCGTGTTTCTTGATGCGGCTCTTCAGACTACAAAGCCTAAAGTGTAAGTTTTAAATATGATTGGTTGATGACGTTTAAGCTCAGAGGAATCAACCTCGTTCCGTTTTATGAAAATGTCTGTTACCATAAAAGAGCAAATATACATAACTAATTCTCTCTGTAAAAAAAAAAGTTGAATACATACATTTATTAACTTGTAGCCCACAATCCATGACCAGCAGAAGCAAAAAAATCATGTCAAAACTTACTTTTCTTGGAGGCAATAAATTACACAACAACTGATTTCTGAAATATTAAGAATTTGAAAATTCAATAATACGGGTTTATACTGTACTGTGTTTCTTTGTCCATCTGTGTTAATAATGTAACCAGCAGCAATATGATGTAACTCTACTGTCAGTCTGAATGGTGCATGATGTGAGATGTTTTTTACTCAGTAACAGTGAGGGGGCAAGCGACCCTAATTTTGGAAACTCGGTCTCAACACAGGGACCAAATCTCTGAACATTCATCATTTGATTTGCGTTCTCATTTATCCTCAAATGGAGATTCCTAAATTACTCAAGAAACCTTAATGGTCATTGGGAAAGCAGGTTAAACCCAAGATGGAGGGCCAACCTTAAATACGAAGCAGCAGGAGATGGAAGAGTTGGCTTTCAAAGGGAGATATACGGCCAGCACAAGACCAGGATCAGTTGCTTTGGGAACTTAAAACCTTGGATGACGGTGAGAGCCATTTATAATATTAAGATGAATAGGCTCATCCTGGCACCGTGGTTGGGAGTTTGTCTCGTTTGATGCAAATGAACCAGATCGCTGAGCGTTTAGAGGCTAAAACTGTGTCGAATTGCACATATTGGGCTTTTTGGCTGCGTCCTGGTGGGTATCCACCTTGTTGATTTTAGTTTACGGGCCTAATCCTGGACTGATCAAGGGGTATGAGCGTCTGCCTCACCTCATTTCGGGAGTATCCCACTGTGGCAGGTAAAACCTCCCAAATCAATAGCACATATGGTCCGCATTACAGTGGGAAAGGCCTCCAAAAAACCTCTTTCTCCAAGAGTGGCTCCCACCGATGACAGACGCGTTCTGATTCCACATATGTTGAAATGTAGAAAGCGTTACATGGCCTCTTTGATACGGGATGATTTATAGGGCCTTGACACCAGTTGCGGATGTCTTCGGCGAGGGCACGGGGAGGCCTTAGTGTCGATCAAATCCCATTCAGGCCCTCAACAAAATGGATTGCATTTCCACTCTGGAGTTGTTTTTTTTTGGACCCACGTTGGGTCATTGTCGTCAAACACCGAGCCGACCTCTTGTACTTAGATTGAAAGCAATGCCAGAGAGAGACAGGTTGGATAAAAACTACATCCTCATGGATATTCAGTGCCTTCACACTTGACAATGCCATCTGGAAGGAAAGAAGGAATTTTAATCTAACTTCTCTCAGTATTCTTGTTGTGCACAGATTTCATGCTCCAATTAGACAAGGGCTGAGGCAGATACAGGCGGGGGAGAAAGAAAAAACAAAAACAGCAGAAAAAAGCTGGATGAAATCTGCCCAGTATGCATCAAGGAGCCTGCCAAAGTGCTCCGAATTACAAAATAAGGTTGGCCAGGGTCACCGTCTCGCGAGGTATAATTATACCGTAAAACTAAGCCTCTTGCTTCTACGTAATGCTAGATAAACATACTCAGATTTGTGACACTTCTCAAGTTCGAGCGCAGACCGATGCAGCTATAACTCAATTAGCAAACGTGGGATCAGGCAGCCCCTTAATAGGGATCGGTGGGGATGAGTGAAACTTGTTCCCGAAAATTAATTACATATCACATTTCTCGCGGTCATCAAAGTAGCAACGGCTCGGCTAAATCCATATTCAGCCGAGTGCTCGTGTTCCGTAAGAAAACGCCAGTCCTTCGCCTGACGGAGTAGTGCAGGGATGTTCGGGCCCTTCAAAAAGGGCCACGCATGCAAATGAGGGTCTTTAGCTGTGTCTCTGAGACGAGGTAATTTGGTTACGAAGGCATATATAAATATTAGAGTACAAACTGTTGGTCACTCAGAACACCTCTAAACAAAAGGTAGGGGTACAAGAGGGCAATTAATAATGTACAGTTAGACCTGACAACCCCCAGAAGGGCGTAAGTGACAGCATGCAAGCAGGGGCTTAATGTCATTTTGCATCTCCATTACGCCGCTTACTTTATCGAATAATATCTCACTGACAATCAGCCATATGCGAGAATAAATCAGTCATGAACTGTGCGCACACACCCACTGCTTACTGTCCTGCTTTTACTTTAAACGCTGTTCGAACAGCGTCTTTATTATCGCATCTTAGCGATCCAAAAGTCTCCAAAAGTCCGGGATGGTTTCAGATGTCTTTTGAGTTAAAATATTATTTATTGTGCTTTGAGTTAAGCAGTCTGGAGTCTTTTTATTGATGAGCTTAAAGTTTTAAGAATTGTTTACATCTTCCATGTTTTGTTGATTGATGGAGAAAAGCGTTGTTTTCTATAATAATTCCACCATATTATAAATGCATAAATATTGCAATACTTTCATCAGTGGGCCATGAGCTCAGTCACTATTGTGTTACCTCCTTCAGTGTTAGATAGTGACAACATCAACATATCATAGATTGACACTTTATAAGAAAAATAAACAGTTATTGATCCAATGGATGAAGGTCCTTTATTAGCTTGAGGTTTCTGCTTCTAACTCTTGTTGCTTCGTCACCACTGAGACATTTTTAAAATGTTCATATTTTATGATTTTCCGTGATTTATCTAATCTCCTAACTTCAGGATTCAGTACAGTCTTGATTTGGGACTTCGGTGTGACTTCTGAGTCTGTTTGTGAAGCTGATTGCCATTTCCTGTCTATGTTACAACTGCTTGCACTTATTCATCTACAAAGAAAAAATATAACCAGCTCCAGTGATTGGCTGATGCTATAAGAAACATTAAATTAGGGCTACGGCCACAATTCCATTTTTTACGCTAAAACAGTAAGAAGTACTATTAGGTTTGTTTGAACCCAAGTAGTACGGGAATTACATGTTTCCAGAGAAATGTTACAGTATGCAAACACTGGACAGCACACCGAATACATATCCCACAATGCAATAGCATTTGTGTTTTGTATGCTCCAGTTTGCGGTGATCTTACTGATAACCCTAGCTCAGGCTCTAAATATATAGTCGGTTTAAAAGTTGTTTGCAAAACATTTTAAATCTCTAATGTGACTTTAGACATCTGCAAGATCACCCAAATTAATTTAGAAGATGAAACCTGATTATAGATGAGAGGTGAGAGGTTTAATTTCCCCTTATAAGGTTTGTGACTGAATCATGAAGTAACACACACAGTGTTGAGGTCATAAGGTCACAAGTGTAAAATAACAGAAACACAAAGCCTGTGCTGTGTCACACTGCACAGTTTAATTAGCTAATTTATTATTTAGTGTGAGATTTATACAACCGGCCCCTCGTTATTTATCATTACAGACGTCGTTTCGGGCACATCCCGGGCCCGAAGCGGTCGGAGACGGCTTTACCATGGGGGTCACGCGCAACTGGTCCGCGGCTCTGGGCGCAGTACACAGGTATGGTATGGCAAGCGTGTGATAGAAACATGAGCCTGCACCGTAAACGTGCCATGAAGGCTGGGGAATGCGAGACCGGGTGCTGGGCCGAGCTGGATTGAGTTTTCAGTCAGAGGGTGCATTCATGGATCCTGTCAAGAGTCCAGCTGATGAAATACAATCGGGATGAATGCCAGTTAAGCGCAGCTGAAATATAACGATTATTTGTCTTTTCCAAACAACACCAAGTTCCCCTTGATGTGTCACTGAATATAATATACAGTTGCTGGATGTCGTAAAGTATAAACTTGGAAGAATTGGACCTCATTTGGATGTATTTTAGGAAAAACAGTCACCATGCTCCTCATATGCACACTAATAGATGAGCTGTCAAAATGTATTGCATCTATTGAATCTATGGAAATATACTTCATTGCAATAGTAGAAAAGAAAACAACTTTTCACCCAATTATCCCTTCATATAATAAGTTTATGAAGCAAACGGCCCTTTTAAACATAGTTTCCGAGCACTGTCCCTCAGATGAACTCGTGCAGCCAAAATCACTAAAATAAGTTGTTTACAAGAAGAAGTACAGGAGGAAATACATTTAACTCTCACGCTGACGTATGAGTACAGCACTTTAGCAGACATCAAACAAGCGAAAGCGCCCAAACCGAAGCCCGGAGCTGTGAACACAATGTAATCTTCACACGGGCGGGTTGTTTGTTTACACGTGGCCTGAGATAATTAGCCCAGAAGTAATGACTACTCTCTGATGACAGCCGCTGAAACCCGAGCCCCCGGTGTGACATGCTCTCCCCGTCACTCTCCCCTGCCCGACAACTGCGACGGGGTTATTTTTTGCCTCGGCTGCTAGCGGGGCTAGCCTGGCGCCAGCCCCTGGGACCCGGAGGACTAAGGGGTGGGGGGCGACGGGGCCGGCGCTGCCATTCGCCCCTTAACCTCCCACGCCCCGCCGATGCCAAACGGCACCGGGGGAACCCAACACTGAAAACACTGTCATGGCGTCTTCCAGTGACGGGAAGGCATGACAGAAATATCTGAGCTCTGCGCTGATTGCCCTCCAGAGTTTGGACTGATTTCAGAGTCGGGTGGTGTCGCATGGTGGAGGTAGTTAGTTTAGAGAGTCACCTTTTTGACATCCCAGGGCTGTTTGGATTTCGGCGACCATTAGATGTTTTTTTTAACTTGTTTCCACTGATCAGAAACTTTATTAGACTTGTGCCGTTGCCTCCGTGTACCGGGATGCATTGCGCGCCATAAAATCTTGCTAACGCCAAATGCAGCCAGAGCCTCGGACTCACTTCCCTGCATTGTTTTGCCCATATATATATATATATATGTGGCTGAGGTTCCAGGTCAGCCAAAACATGAAGTATTCTTGTCCATAATTTCCTCGGTACTCATATTTCAGAATGAGCAAGTTTGGTTTTTTAGCGACATCGAGAGCACCCTGGCTACGCAGAGGTCAAGACTAGAAATCCAATCAATTGCCGCTGCTGGATTTAGGAAGGACAACAGATGTTTTTGCAGCTGAAAACTACATTTTCCCAGTCAACACAGTACAAATTGTTGATTTCATTGCTTCAATTGACTACATTTCCATTTTTACCAACACTGATTGGACATCCCTATTCACATTTTCTCTTTACAGTTCATTTTACTCATGAATTATCTTTGTTTTCATCCTAAATGCAGCAACATATTTAAGTGATGACACTGTTCTAATAGTCCAGTGTTTGTGCCTCATGATTAGTACAAATCTTCAGGATTGATTATATTTGTGAAACTTCAGATTTTCCACACAAATGTATTTCAAAGTGTTTTTACTTGCTACATTGGTATGTTTTATTATTTATTCAAGCAGGGAACCTATATTTCTATTTTCTTCAATAATGAATGAGACACATCTGGATTCTTCAATACCTCCGCTGACCTCCACTTCTTGGGATGACATCTTCTTGACCACGTGTCCCGGAATCTGGGTTGCAATATAAAAAAAAGGCCTCTCAATGGTAGCAGCCACCCACTGGGACGCAGCTTAACGAAGGCCAGGCGGCTTGATCTTCCTCAAATCTTAAATAAACAGGCACGATGTTACAGCCATGCCACGCTGGTGAACTGCAGCTTTAGAGGGAAAACAATGACTTTCCCCTCGAGCAGCTATCAAAGCTTTGCTGCCCGCCAAGTGCAAAGGCCTCGCAATCCGCCGGCCTCTCCGAGGGCGAGGAGCCAACGGGCGAGGGACTCGCTGCAAGATCCTGCAACATTCGTTGGTCCTTTTCCAGACCTTTAGCTGGTCAGAGCAAAGCTTCTCAACGAATTTAAAACTCGCAACCCGTAATCTAAATTTAGAGGCCATTACTCGAGAAATTTCGACTGCTCAAACTACAAGGAATGGCATTGCTCGGGCAGCAAAAAAGACGGCATGCCAAAGACATACGTCTTCCTTCTGAAGACGATCCAGCGTCTCCGGTTGTCAGTTGTTTTTTTGTGTCCCTGGAAACATACAAAGACGGATCCTAAAAGACACTCGAGTCGTGTTTCTGGTGCTGAAACAAGAAACTGTACGTATACTGGAGGTGTATTTCAAATTTGTTTATTGAGCTCGTCATAGTGTTGTGTATTTCGAGACACGGGGAGTTTGATCAGCTTTCACGCTGTTTGTATATCTTGTTTTTTTTTGTGCTTGAATTTTTTTTTTAGTGTTGAGAAACATTGATTTGAATCTGGGAATCTATATCTATCTATATTTGTAGCTGCCACAATATATTCCCGGTGATTTATTAGGTATAAATCGCAGGAGCTTAATCACTCCCAAGTCATAATCAACGGACATGAGGGCAGTGATGTCCAAGGGGTATCTCTTTTCCTCTCAAAGGTTTAGAGGTTGCATCCTTGCTCTTGAGAGGCAGACACTAACATTTAAAAGGCCTGAAGGACTGAAGGGTTGCCACTTGTGACCTCCAAATGATATTCATTCCTTGTCGGGTCTTGTGTGTGAAACATTTCTGTTGACACCCTGCAATGCGGCGTTGATGAGTTAATCTAGCAGCTGAGTGTGTCCTTTAACTACTCCCAACCCCCCGTGGATTTTCAGAAGAAAAACACCCCTTATCTCCACGGGAGAGGAGGGAAAATAGGGGCCCCGGTGGCCGTAAATTTACGGGATCCTGGGCGTAAGAACGCCAAAACGCAGCTTTGTTTGTGTACAGAATGTCCCGCTCGAGGGCTGAAGCGGTCCCTGGTGTTAATCGGGTGTCCAGTTTAACTCAGGACTTATGGAGCGTGGAGTATTTCGTATGTAGGGGTGGGGGTTCTATAAAAGGAGAAAGCATTCCTCTTCTGGTGGAGCAAAAGACTGCAAAGACAAGTGAAGGGCGTCACGGAAATGTTCCTCCTCACACTTAGATCTCACAGAAAGTGAGTTCCCACATCCTGCAAGTCCCAGTGCAGGGCAAGCCTTAAAGGTGGGTATTACCATCCTGGATGGGCTCCAGGGCTGTCTGAGATCAGGACAACAAAAATAGGCTTAGAGCTCAGCCCCGAGTATGAAATCCACACGACGGCTTGCTGCCTTATTGTATGTGCGGGCCGCTCAGCGGATATCGCTTACTTCTCAGAACCGTCTTGTAACCTGGGCTTATTAGACAGCCTTAATAAGGACATCTGACAGCTGAGGCCAGTTCTTCTCCAACCATGCCGATGCAGGTTTCAACATAGCTTTGACATCATACATTGCATTATTGGAAATGTTTCCATCGGCTGAAGCGTTGTTGCCCAAGTAAGTTTTGTAGACTTAAAAGCAACCAAGAGGTCTTAAGTCTTAACGCAGGAGCTGATTGGTTTACCATTGCTAATAGCTTTCACCCTTGTAGAGATTTAAGCATATTCTGCTTTTGCAGTCTTTCTCTTGAGGCAAATACAGTGAAAGTTTGTGTCTCATAACTGGATGCATGTTTTTCACTGTGGGAAAGTGAGGCTCATCCTCAGCAGGGGTCCGGCTCTACAGGGAGGGGGAGTCTTGCATGCGAGCTGGATCTGAAGGTGGTAATGACCAGAGTATTCTTTCACACTGACAGCTCCTCTGACATCTTGGAATTTATCTCTTGCAGCACATTTTCACGGGCTTAAGACAGCACCCTGGTTGCCTCACGGGAATATCTCACTTACTGTACGGGCAGAAACAGCTGTAAACAGAGCCGGGTGTGAGAGGAACCGGGGCATTTGTTTATGCTTTGACACATCACAGTTACGAGAATATGCATCGTTCCTCCAGCGGCCTCCCGCAAGTGCCACCATTTTTCCTTTACAGGGAAATTGATTTGTTTATGTCGTACCGCGGTTGCAGTAAAAGCCTGAAGCCTGCTGAGTTTCTTACTGACAGTTTGACACCTACGAGGCAAAGGTGAACAGCAAGTGTGGCGCTATCAACAGCTTTAGCTTATTAGCCTGCTGCTTTGACACTAGATCCTGAAAGCTTATAATGAGTGCTGAGTAATGTCAGCCAGAATAAATCAATCCAGCCTTGCAATCAGGGGGATGTCTTTAATTGCTAAAGATTTGGTCTAAGCATGCACACATGCCAAAGAGACAACTATAAGAGGGAAGCAACTTGATATGCAAATTGCTAACTTTGATAAACAGATTTTAGAAGTGTGGGTGGGTAAATTATCCAAATTTAAAAACTAGCAATTCAGGTGGTTCAATACCCAACCCTCGCAAAGTGGGAAGTTTTAATTTCTGTGCAATGAATTCTCGGTTTTCTATGAAAAAATGGTTATTGATGGTGATTAATGAATAGGTTATTTGATATTGTCACATAATCCCAATGGATAAATGTATGTATTTAATTGTTCACCTAAACTTCGTGACATGTGCATTTCTGAATTTGTGTTTGTTATGTTACACCTATTTTGCATTTATTTTGTCTTCACTCTTGAGACCCAGAATTACTGACTTTCAAGAAAATAAACAACCTACATTTGCATTATTGTGAGTTAAATTGATATTTTATCCAAACAAATCTTTGAGGGTTTCCATTGATCATGTAATCAATGGAACCATTTCACATGTTAACTTACATTCATTTTAAGTAATACGTAAATTCACACACAGTAAAGTTCTTATTATTCTTCAGACGCTCCATGAATAATGGACAACGGCCAAAAAGTAAAGATAATGTATATCTGCTGCAGCCCAGTTGTTCTTGTCTTTAACACGCAGACACTCAAGCCACAACTTGAGCCCATTTGTTATCTGTTGCCTCGACACAAGTTATTTAGCCTGTCAGCAGAATGATAAACTCTCCCCCTGCCATAGGTGTCACTCAGACAGCAAGCTCCTGCATTAGCCAATAAACCCGCAAGGTGGACGAGAAAGAAGACTTTCAGCTCCAAAATAAGACATCAGCCGCTCTGAGAAGTGACGGCTGCTCTCAGAATGATCAATAACACAAAATGAAAACAAATTATGGTACCTTTTCAAGACTACAAGGCAGTTTTATAGGCTGTATCGGCTAGAGTTGAGAAATAGTGACTGAGGGACTTAAACAATTACTCAACATGGATGCACTGTAGTAGACCTCCTCAAATATTCCTGTACATTCTTTGGATTACAGCTCAAAGGCCTCGAGCTGTACTGAAGTTCTGGGTGTTGTACACAGAAAAGACTTTGTGCTCAGTCCTGCTATTAATCACACTTAACTTGACATTATAGGACGTCTTTATTGGAGGTTAGAGTTGGACGTGGGGTCGGGGGAAGGTCAAGGCGAGTTTCATTTCTGTGAATTTGTTGCAGCCCTTCCAGACCTCTTCTGAAATCCCTCTATTAAAACAGACCATACTCTAACCCTTCCCAAAGGTTTCCACTCACAGCAGCTGGTATCTGACTGAGATTTGTCTTTACTAAAACAAATAGTTAACTATTTTGAGATATTTCTTTGCAAAAAACTGTAATAACAATCTTTTTAAACAGGTTTTTGTTCCTAACAAATAGAAACCAAAGATACCTGCTTTGTGCTTTAACTTGGACCAATTACGAATTGAAAAAACTATAACCTGAATTTGTTTTTAAGTATACTTACATGAAATGTTCATATGTAGCCTGTAAGAGTTGGGGATGAACCCTGAAATATAAAAACAATACTCAAAGTTGTAATAACATTAACACTTTATTTTCCTCCCTAACCACGTGACCACGATGAGGTGGTCAATGGCCTCATCACTCCTCCCCATAAAACCATAATGGGATGTTTTGACAGTCGCCAATTGCCTGGAATTCCAGCTCTTTCATTGCCCTGCCTTGACGAGGTGATTCCTCGGATCCGGGCTCCGTGTTATTAGCCCCGGGGAGCAAGTGGTGCGTTACTCTTCATGCTAGCTGAGTGTGGAAATTGCCACCTCTGACTGATTAGCTTCCTGTCACCAGGAGGTTATGAATGAACTGCAACCTCCTTCAAGCTCCTCGGGAGATCCCGGCGAGCAGGAGGCTGAAGTAACTCTTTCCATGATTTCTCACAGTGTGCAGGAATGGGTATCCTGAGGATTTCAAATATGATGTCATAGGACATAACCTGTCATACCTTCTCTGTTTACTGGAGGGATATTTGTATCTTTAAGTATGAACTATCCATACATAGTTGGAAAGGTTGATTACAGTATATATAAGACAGTGATAATGATATAACAAAGTTTCAATGTAATATCATACGGTAAACGTTGTATAATATACTGTATATAAGAAGTGGGCCTACTCCTTGCGACGTTCACCCGTTGGTTTGTGGACGACCGTTTTGAAGCCTAGAGTTCGTCGATTTGGCCGTCGCCATCTTGGAATATGACCGTTACCGTCTTGGCTTTTTGGCAACCAATGAACAGACGTGACCATATTTGGAATGCGGAGGAGGGACATAGAGACATAGAGTATACAACTCTGGTAGCGGTAGCGACATGTCAATCACAGTAAGCCCCGCCCTAAAGCATACCCTGCTTTATGGTCTGTTTGAGTCTAAATGACCATAATTTACTAAATGAACATCATGCTGTATTGAAGAAGACTTGAAACTAGAGATTACATTACATTTCATTTAGCTGACACTTTTATCCAAAGCGACTTACATGATATACAGTAGACCGTAGACACAGCAACGGTGAACAATGAGGGTTAAGTGTCTTGCTCAAGGACACAACGACACAGACTGCCGGAGCCGGGGATCGAACCACCGACCCTCTGATTGAAAGACTGACTTGCTAACCACTGAGCCACAGTCGCCCCTCGATTGAGACATAAACTCATGTTTACAATGTTTACTGAGGGAATACATCAAGAGAGAAGTAGAGTCATTTATATAGAGACCATACGCTCATGTTTACTTCTCTCTTGATTTATTCCCACAGTAAATATTGTAAAGTAATTTTGTCATAGACTTATATACAACCAGAGGAGTCGCCCCCTTATGGTCACCAGAGATAATGCATGTTTTAAAGTATTCACATTGGCTTCACTAGGCAGAACTGGAGGTGGCCTCCCAATCCCGTGTCTTGCACCTTTACAAGAACAAGCTGTCATTTCATTGCAGCAGCATTAGAAGAGGTCTCCTGCTAAACTTCGAGGACTGGCTCATGGCACTGCCAAGTTCAGCTGTTACTTCACTTTAAACACGTCCAGAATGCCCTCAGTGTTCCTCACGGCACTTTGAATAAAAGTGTCCTTCAGACGGCCGAGACTCTGAGGAATTGTTAATCTTACACATGTGGAAAAGTGTCGGACCGTGCTGTCTCCACTTGGCAAGGCGTCCCAGTGCTGCTCCGTACATTTGTCGTGACCCCGATTCTGGCTGCTGCTTTCCTTTCCATGCTTCCTCCTCCTCTGCTGCTGCTGCTGCTGCTCTCCCCAGCTGGCAGCCGGGCTGGGACAGACAAGCTGAGGTCTGACCCCTGCTGACAGAAATGAGTTTCGTATTTAAGACCTGTTGCTGGGGGATTGCATTTTGGCGTCCGGGTCCGACTCCAGCCAATAAGATACAGTTTGCCTGATCCAGCATGAAGTGCTAAATTGGTTATTGTTTTCTTAAATGTTGCGATGGAGAAATAAATCCCTGTGCTGGAGCTGCGAACACGGCTGTGAGCATGTGTGCGAGTGTGGTCTAAGTTTGTCACACATGGGTACCCATACCCTTACATTCATTTATGTGCATATACATATTTCCGTGTGAATGCATGCATATGTTTGCGAGTGTATCTGTTTGCATTGGTTTGTGTACAAGCATGTATTATGCAAGTGTTGTTTTCGTAGCCTGTTGCCATGGTGTCAAACAGTTAAGCGAATCCTTTGCTGACTGACCGGCCACCTGCTGGAGGGAGAAACCCCACAGAGAGGAGGGGAGGAAACATGGGGGAGATATAAAGAAAAGAGAGGGTGGTGAGGAAAGGAATAAGGATGCAAAGGAAAGGAGACAAGAGAAGAAATCCACAAGCTGAGCGTCACATCTTCTATTTGCTCGTCGGTAATAAAATGGCCGACTCACATTTTCGCTCCACTTCTACGTGCAGCCCTCATGTTGTGTAGCGTGCACGCCAAGTGTGAAATGTCATTTGGCGTCTCGGCCAAACGCCGCATGCATTTTCATCGTGCTTTAGGGAAGAACTCTAAGGCTCTAATAAGCTCTTAAATTATGAATCTCAGACCAGTTTTCCAGATTCACACTGTGATAGGGGCTAAAGTTAAGCACGTTAATGAAGTATCAAAATTCATGTGTGTAATGTTGTCTTGCAGCAACATTTAATAGCATCATGAAGTAGTGTCCATGGGGGTCTTTAGTGCCTCACAGTGTCATTGAACCACTGAGTATATATATAAATATACATTACATTACATTACACATATACACTCTCGTTATAGCTCTGTTTTGGTCTCCACCAACCACTGAAAAAATTGCTTTGTCCTTTAGCTTGTTTGCATTTCCTCGTAAGCTAGCTGCTGACTTTGACCTCCTTTCTTTTTGGCTGGACTAGACTTTGGTACCAGGTCCTTTTTTTTATCTATTTAGTTTCCACTGTGGTAGTAACACCTGATTTTAGCCTCAAGGAACATGCAACGCTCTGTATCCTGTCTTTGGCAACCACACAGAGGACTGTTGGTCAATTTTAAGTTGCCGTTTTTAAGCTGTCTTATCTGGGTCGAGTGAATAACAAAATAAATGCTGTTGCTTTTAATGATAGCTTAGCTATTTTAAAAACTAGTGCATGATACCATATACGCTCTACTTGCCTGAGTTTGTTTTCTCATAATCGTTGATTTCAGTTTTTAGCCACGCTGGCAGCACATGGCTCGGGTGGAAAAGGGTTGGTCCACTACTTAGAGTTATGTAATTAATTGCTTGAATAAAAGTTATTGTTTAATTAAAAGAAAAATCAGATTTGAGCCTCTACTCAACTACGATTCTTCGCCAGTATAATAAATATAAAGAGTAATTCACAGATGAAGTCCAGATGTATATTTATTTTACAAAGCATCTTCAGCTGTGCAGCTACCATTAAAACAATATAAATGAAATGTCTGAACGCTGTCCTTGGACCATCAAAGAATATGTCAAACGAGTTCATTTACGAGGAAGATTCAGATCATCATTTGCATCAGCTCCGGTGCTCAGATCATATTCCTGTTCTGCACCTGTGCACCTGAAAGAATGGAAGTATGTCACACTTGCCTTTACAAATAGACATGAGCAGAGGCTGAAGAATGATTTGTCCTTTCAAGCCCTGCCAGCGTATGCGCTATTAAATACATGTCCTTTTGAACCGTCTGAAACTATGACGTGCATTACAACCATGTTCACTACAACTACACAGAGGGCTTAGCTGAGAGCTCACCATGCACCACCACTATGCTGTACTGCATGGCCGAAGCAATTACACAGCCATGATATGAATATTTCTGTCCTATTTTGTTACCTTTAGGAATTTGTTCGCGTTTCTTTTTTCATGATTACATGCGCAGCTTAATGCGATTTACCGAAGCATATTTGAAATGCATTTGTTGTGTTTGAGTCTAGCAGCTTGAGAGCTTTTAATTAAAATGTATCCACCAGTTGCATGAGCGAAGGCGTGTAACTTTTCTATATTTTATGTTTTAATTGCACTCTTGTGGTCTCGCCCTTCGAGGACACCTGTTGATTCTTGTTGCAGAGTCTCGCCCGTGTGCCGTCTGTTTCCGATCCCTCCGGACAGGATCTCCTCATCGTGTTTTGTGACAACACTAACAACGCGTTCAAGCCCGCGACGTCTACGTGGGCAACATTGTGACGGCTAATTCTGTAACAGCGTGGCTCGGTTATGACTTGATCCCGTGCCATCTGGCGACAGCTTTCAGCAGCGGTTGGCCAAGTTCCCACAACCTCACTTCCATCGCACCGGTAATGCTTACTGTCTATTTATACGGAGCGAGCAAATGGCTGAAGCAGGTTTTCGTAGCGCGGCATTAACGAGCAGAGACGTCCGAACAAAGGAGCCGATGAATATGAGGAGCTGTGTGTCGTGGGGATGTTTGGGATGACTTCCGCGTCCATTTCTTCTCATTGGAGAAAGAAGGGGAGGGTTTTCAAAAGGTGGGGTTTCTCATGTTCTTCATTTACCCCGGAGGGCTGGGCACATCCGGGGCAGTCTGCAGAGAAGAGAGTCTGTGCACCCCCCCCCCCCCTTTGCCAGATTCCACCCCGTCCGCGGCCCTCCTGGGGTTTGAACACAAGCCGGACCACCTTCGGTCTTCGTCACGCATTGTTCACCACTGTATTGCGACAGACCTCGTTTTACCACGGCCACGCCGGGACATCTGGTCCTGCAGCGGCTGCCACCTGTTTCCGAAGAGGGATCGTTCACAAAACTGGGATCCACGATATGCCCATTTGTCGGCTACATTAGTTGCAGCGCGTCATGTGATGTGACAGACTAAGCTCTGTACTCAGTACTATCTCAAATTTCCCATTAAAGGCGAACATAAAGAGTGGGAGAAATGTGATTATGTTTTTGCCGTTTCGCACAATTTGTGTCGCACAGTATCCAGACAGGGTGGGAACAAAGCGGCATTAGAGCTGTCCGGTTCGTAATTGAACTGGATGAAAAACGGCATTGTACTTGCTCATTGAGCCGTCCCGCTGCCTTTTTAAGCCTGTCAGTAGATAACATCTATTATGTATAACCTAATAAAGTACTTTTGCTTTACAGTGAATTCAAGAGTCAGTACCACCAACTGAGAGTTCACCATTTCTGAGATAAGGCAGTGAAGTCAAGATCCTACTTCATCCATCTGGCAAGAGTAAGGTATACATTCATAAATTACTTCAATAAGTCAGTGGCTGTTCGAGAACACGGAAGACAACTTATAGATCAAACCTACCGTGTGTTATTAATAGATAGGATTATATATAGAGTACTTAGCAAAAGTCATGGCCGTTGGCCCATCGCCTCTAGATTCTGTGTCCAGAAGTGCTCCATAAGAGCAGCCGTCGTGCTATCAGGGTGCCAAGACAAACAGGAGGACAGCCCATGAACACAATGCTGTATCTCAAGGAAGAAGGGGGAGGAAGACAGAGATGGAGGAGGCCGGAGACCTGGGCCACGTTCACATTGACTCAGGAGAAGCAAAACAAAGAGATGACGAGAAGCGAACGTGTTGAAGTCGTTTGCAGATCCAGCTCCAGGAGATATAAACCTGGAAAATTCCTATGATTTCAATCCCACAATGAGGAAGATGAGCATCTTTTTCGTCTTTATTGAGGTGTGGGGCGACTCCTCTGGTTGTATAGAAGTATGGTTGTATAGAAGTCTATATAAATGACTCTACTTCTCTATTGATGTATTCCCTCAGTAAACATTGTAAACATGAGTTTATGTCTCAATCTCTAGTTTCAAGTCTTCTTCAATACAGCATGATGCTCATTTAGTAAATTATGGTTCTATAGAAGTCTGGTTGTATAGAAGTCTATGACAAAAGGACTCTATTTCTCTCTTGATTTCTTCCTCAGTAAACATTGTAAACATGAGTTTATGTCTCAATCTCTAGTTTTAAGTCATCTTCAATACAGCATGATGTTAATTTAGTAAATCATGGTTGTATAGAAGTCTATGACAAAATTACTCTACTGCTCTCTTGATATATTCCCTCAGTAAACCTTGTAAAAATGGGTTCATGTCTCAATCATAGTTTCAAGTCTTCTTCAATACAACATGATATCCATTTAGTAAATTACAGGATCGTATTGGACCATTTATTTCTGTATTTGTCTATGAAATAACATAGAGGCACACATTAACATAATTAATGTAAACATCTGCTATCTGTGTGTGTGTGTGAGTGTGTGTGCATATGGGAATGTGTGTTTGTGTACAGTATACACACAAGTGTGTGTTGCTCAGTGTGTGCGTGTGCACTGGCGAGAGTGAGTCGTAGGGGGGAAGTGAAGGAAAACACATCCAGCTTCCTCTCTGTAAGTAAAAGGCCCACTCAGAGGTAGAGCCACTGGGTTGGTGTTTCCCGTCAGGGGGTAAAAACAACCAAGAGCAGGAGTTCCTTCACACCCGCCTCGTTAATTAGCTTCCCAATGGCGCTCGGAAAGTTTTCTCCTCACCTCGCTCAGCAGGGAGGAAGAAGGAAAATGTCTTTCAACTTTTTAACTTCCCGGGAAGGACTAAAACCAGAAGAGTTATCGCAGATATCATGCCAACCTCTTAGACAATACAGCATTAAAACAAAATGTGTGTGCATATTTATATATACTTTCTTTTCTTTCAGATGCATTTATCAAGCTTTATAAAGTACTTAAAGGGTTTTGTGTTGTTTCATGTGCGATCAATCTTTTAGTGAAAGAAGACAAACCAAATTCCAGTTTCCAATCCATTTATTTTTCCAACGAACCAAGTATGTTTTTAAACTTTCGCCCGGTCCCCGTTGTCGTCCCCCGGGTCTTGTGAAAGACTCTGCAGTGTCCCAACATTTCTCCGGATCCCCTTCCCCTTGACTCTCCTCATTGTTTTTGGCCCGAGCAGCTGCTCAGAGATTCAGATATCATCGTTCAGGCTCGGCTGATAGGACATCAAGACATTTGCTCCGGGGAGCCTGCAGAGCACGGGGAGGCAGAATGTGAGATGTGTGTGTCGGACACTACTTGATAAAGAGTCTGTGAAGGAAGTGACAGCGAAATGCCTCCCGAGTGAAACCTCGTGCTGCGTTCGCTGGCTCCCCAAACACCGGAAAAACAAGCCTCCCAGGATTATTTTTTTTTAAATCACTGGACGTCTTGGCAGGACAAAGTAAAAACTACAAAAACAAAAAGAAAGAAATGAAGCATTCTCATCTCATAAATATAAAAAGTGCGTTTATCATTTCTTGCCAGGATGCATATTTTATTTAAAAAAAAAATGATGTTACCTTTATTTAACCAGGCAGATCATTATTAACAAGTTCTTATTTACAGTGATGGCCTGACAAAAAAAAAAAAACACAAACATGTGACGACATACAAAGACATAAAAACAGGGTTAAAAAAACAAGGATTGAATATAAAAAAATATAGTTGTAACTTTACAATAACGTAGAAAACACATTAGAAAAGATCATTTGTGAACAGCCACATATTGTCAGCATCCGTTCTCATGTGTGTAGAACATGTGTCCTTGATGATGTGTTTGCACGTGCAGGAGGCTCACATTGCAAATGCATGTGTATGAATATTATTTTGAGGCAATTCAGGCAGCGGCAGTGCGAAGGTGTTGCATGTAACCTTCTATTGAATATAACACAATTTATTTTAGCGCTGTAGCTCAATTGGATCGCCTGTCTCTTTAAATCAGACGGTTCACATTCATGTTTTCTTTCTGTACGTTCTCCATTGATCAAAAACCTGTCTGGAACTTCATTGCATCTCTGCTTATTGCATTTCTTCATTTCGTTTCCCCAACGCATCGTGGACGGACCCATCGGATGGAAATCCAAATCAATTTGTCAATTCGCGTTTGACCGACTCATTACTGGCGGCTCGATTAAAACGCAGAATGGGGCTCAGGTGACTGACAGGGCAGCTGAAGCCATTTATGCAGAGGTTTGGGATCCCGTCCCGGGCGTTGGGTTTGGCCGTCCGAGTCCAGAGGCCTCCTGCAGTCATCCATCATGAGGAATTTCATTCCGCTCCTTAATGCGGGGCTACGTGTTGTTCTGGAAGCCGCAGAAATGATCCGAATGCGGCCAGCTTGGGGCGTGCTCAGTCATTGTTATCATCAACAATTATTGTCTTTTATTGATTTGGCAGGAAGCGAGTGACTGGCCATGTTTAAAAAGGGAGAACGGTGCCAAACACTGGGCAAGATCAACTCCTCGAGACCGGCTTCCTTTGCCAAGGACGGCAATTAAAGCACATTCCACCGCCGAGACTAGATCCACGGTTTTGAATGTCTCCAATAGCTCCTTTTTTTTTAAAACAATTGTGGAAACAGTTTGGATTATTAACATGTGTGTCCACTCAGTCCAACTCACAGAAGAAACGGATCGCTCAGCTTTGATGAGAGCTCTAATAAATTACCGAATTTGTCAAGAAACACATTCCTTTGAAAACTCGCGTTTTAAACTCACTACTCCAGTCCAGATTTCATGCATAAACACAACATCGTATATGCGCCATAGTTTGGCTTTTCAGTCATGCAATCCTGCAGGGCTTCTTTTTGCGTTACCCGTAACTGAACGCGAGTCCACCGGTGCAGCGTTGTGTAAAATGTAACACTACGCCGGGGTGCATGTACACACAATGCAGTGAAGGAGCCAGCTGAGTCCCTGGCCTGAGATTATCTTCTCTGTGAAACATTACTTGGAAACCCACCGGGATTAATAATGGCCTAAATGATTAATTGCACTGATGAACACTTACAGAAACAGATCTGTTCGTTTCCAGCGGACCATCTCGTCGGCCTCGACTGCAACGCTCGCCACGCACGGAGAGCGCCTCCGTCAACACCTCAAAGAACACTGTGAGTGTGTGTCTGAGTGTGTGTGTCTGAGTAACTACACACTCTGAGTGAGGTAGAGTGGGACCTAGATTCATTTTAGGCTCTCGCTGTTGGATCTGTTGTTATTAGTTGTTTTTAAGTGACAATTCCTCTTCCCAATAGGACTGATTCAAAAAAATAAAAACACAAATCGAACCTTTTCTTTCATGATGAATTTGCAAATGCAGGTTTTACAATTTGTTCTATTATTAAACCTTTATTTAACCAGGAGAGTCCCAATTAGAATAAAAATCTCTTTTTCGAGGGAGATTAAGACAATTAGGCGATTTATTTTTATGGTTTTAGTACGAAGAACTCGCTGAAAATAAAAAGTTTTTTTATAAAATAAAACTGTTTTAATGAGTTGGGATCAGAGCCCAGGTGTTCTAGGCTCAAGTTAGGTAACAATAATGCTCACTTTTCATGCATGAGACACGTTATTAGCCTTCACAACTAAAATGGCAATTTTCTATTTTGTTCTGTCGTCTTTTTCTTCTTATCTTATGGCCATCTTTTGCTAAAATGGCCAGATATCCCGAGAAGGATCATTTCTTGTTTTACCACATGTAAATTCTTTTTTAAATAATTTTTTCTAAGTGTTAACATTAATTTGCCAAATCTTGTGTTGCATCAGATCTCTAAACACGTTAATGTCCACCATCACTTCCGTGTCAAAACGCGGTCGTTATGCCTTTATAGGTTTCCTCGCTCTCCGGCTTTACTTTACGGCTTCAAGAGGCTTTTATTAAGATGACAAATGGATCCCGGCCACAACCAGCTGTAATTATCACCATTACTGTGTTTCCATTTCTACCAGGACTCGGGGCTTCTCCTCAGATCTTCGTCACGGGCCCTTAAGCATTTGATACCCAACATCATGCTGTGTTTACGATACCGCCAAAGCCTTTATAACTGTCTCGGCTATCTTAGCAGTTGGGGGACAGAAAGTGGCGAGCAGGCCCTTTTTAGATGGAAGCACATATGCATGGTGATGGATGTAATCCTGCTCCCCCCCCCCCCCCCCCCCCCCCACCCCTTGCCCTCTGTTAGCCATCCCCTCTGCACAGCCCTTAATGGCGACGGATCCCCCCTTCAAGGCTGTGAACCCACCCTCCGGTCTGCCTTCATGCTTGTTGACTTCAGAAGGTTCTGATGTCATAATGAAGGGCGCTTTGATATGGCTCTTCTGGAATTTCATGCTCCCTGTGTTTCGGACGGACTAAGACGCCCAGCTGGCAGGTACAGTAGAAATTGGAGTTTTATTGCCTCTGCCCGGGGGGGATTACCAGCCACCCCTTGAGGCGGGATCGGGGCAGCCGAGGCGGCGGCACCAGGCCCCCTTTGCTCCCTTGAACCCTCAAGTCGTTTTTCTCACGCCATCTTATCTGAAAGCGCCGCTCAAATCCTGCTAAGCTCTTCCGAATACAAAGGGATTCAGGGTGGTACAGCAATTACTCCTCCAGCGGCCTGTTCCAATGGTTAATTGGTAAATTGTGCTATGGTGTGATGAAATGTTTTTCATTTGGGAAAAAGGTCCCCATTTACGTCCATTATAATATATATGAAAAGTTGCATTGTTTGTCGTGTTTCTCAATTTTTTTTTTCATTTTTTCCATGATTAATTCTATAATATAATGATGAAACAATGTCCTCTGTATGGCAGAGTCATGCAAAGAGAAATGAAGTAAGAAGAATGTAAAATGCAATAGCCGGCCGATGCTCAATGGCAGAAATGGTATCTGCTCTTGCCAGAAACCATTTGCAAGATGCAAGACTGTAGAGGAGAAAGAAGCAGGGAGAGGATGAATATGCATTTGTTTTTATTAGGCAGACACATGTTCAGTGTCTGTCTCTCAGCATCCATCTTTATTACATCAAACGGGCTGCTCCACGTCAGAACAATAGCAAGAACAAAGCCTAAGTCATTTCCTCCGATACCTTTAATGATGTAATGTATTTCGCCATCAGGTAGCGGGGAGCAGCAATCAGTCGGGATATATGGCGTTCCTGCACGATTCCCGGAGCAGATCGTCAGCGCACAGCCGCTCATGACAGGGGTACAAATTTATCATTTGCTTTACGATATCCCCCAAATCAGTTCAGAATGCCTTTAAAAGGAGGCCGCGGGGACGGCGTGCAGAGACACATGTGAGTCGTCAGCGCACCAGCGAGCTCCTCGCGAAACATAAATTGTGAGCTTCCACAGCGGCTCGGGCCCGAAGCGGGAGCGGACATACTTTACTAATAAAGAGCAGTTTCCCCGCTTTGCTAATGGCTCGGAGGGGCAGGGGTTGACTTTTGTTACGGTGAAAACTCAAAGTAATAATGATGTTTTGGAAAAAAAAAACTCCTTTGATATAAAACAATGGGGAATTCATGATTTTTTTATTGTTTTTTTTAAGATTACTGTTTTACATATTCAGCATATGTTGAGTCTTTCCAGAGGAAAAAATCCTCTCATGCACATGAAGGAAGGCCAGACTTTTACATTTTTACAGTTTGTTTGGAATAAATTATAGATATGAATGGCTTCCTATAAAAATAGCATTGATAGCCACAGTAACGGAAAGAAAAGGGAGACGAATGCAACCATAGAGATGAGACTCGTGCTGTTAATAATTAACAAAAATGCAGCAACGATAAAAACATTTTAAAAAAAGTTCACTGTGGGACGTATACAACTTGCACGACACCCATCGTACCGCAATACTCGCCTGTGAACGATCACGGTAATTAGATCAGCGGCTCACACACCCACATGGGAATCGGATCCAAATTTGTTTTTAATCCCTCTTTTATTAAACAACAAATCAGCGCCGCATAATGCTTATTTACCTCCTGCACAAAGCCTCAGCCACAGCTGACAGGGGACATTTGCATTCTTGCGGAGAAATTTTTTGGAGGGGAAAAATGACAAGATAGCTAAATGCATTTCTCATCTTCCTGGCAATAACAAGATTAAGTGATGGATCGGCCTCTTGGGAAACCATTCTGTACGCAGGCAATTACAGATTGTCTCTTCCCCACACGCTGCTCCAACAACACCGTGTCAGATGACAATTTCATTAGCTAAGATTAGAGGCAGATTGTAAAAAAAAACACAAAAAAAACGGACAGTATTCGACTTTTCTGGCTGAAGGATCTAATGTGCGGTGCTTGACAAGCGCTGTTAGACGTCTCCAGAACTGGGAGACTTTGGGAGAATCCTGAAAGAAAGCATTGGCTGTCTTAAACTGGACATATCAGAGGTTTTGCGTATGCATTATTGAGATATTGCAGCATAAATTACCTGGAAACGTGCACATTTTAGGCTTCAAAACATAAGATGCTAAATCCACGGCCGATAGAGCAGGCAATGTCATACCTCCAATTTTTTTTCTGTCTATATATGGCCATCTCATCGTCATCAAATTTGTAATATTACCAAATATAACAGGTTTTTCCAATTTGATTTAAACATGCTGTAAATTCAACCATACTCTGCATATGTCTTGCCTCTCTGTGACCTTGAGTACGGATGTTTCTTCTCAGCAACACACAATGACGAAGACATTTCACATATGATTACAATTTACGACCGCATTTTGGAATGGTTTCTATTAATCTGCGATATCCACTTCTTTCGTTCTTCCTTACCGCCGTCTTATTCCTGTAGCGGGGCGGGGAAAAAGGTCCAGAGAGAAATGTGACCGCGGGGTTGCGGCGCTGTTTGGCAAGTAGGGAGCTAAGTAATTGATGAAAGCTTGATTGGAGCGATAAGCAGCTTTTGGTGGCTGTCCGAAGAACCGACGTGTCCCGAAGGATTCTGCAGCCGAGACCAGGAGAAGAAAACACTGTCCCGCTCTTAAGAGTGAAGAGGGTCTAACGAGCAAAGGATGAAAACAGATCCTAAACAGATGCTCCGATGGGAAGGCACTCAACCACAGCTATTTTTGAATTCATTATTTATTTCCTCTTCTCCCCCTAATAAAATGTGCATTTGGCTGAGCGTGGAGCTGTCAATGGGGGATTCGCAGTGCGTGTTTACTCCAGCAACTCTGGCAAAGGGTTTGTTGTCTCATGGCGACCCCGCCATCGGGGTCAGAGTATTCTACAAAGCAATCATATTTTGATGTGGCTAGCTGCTTTAGGATATTCATCGTTGACGTCCAAAATGAAGGGTTTCGGGTTGCGGCGCGATTCATCGAGAACCGTTTTTATTTTTATTTTTTTGTTGCAGGGAGTGGACCGAGAACTCAAAAGCCTCTAATCAGCGAGAGCGATGCAAATGAGCGGTGGAGTCCAGCAGAGTGGAGAACAGGGAGATGGGTTTGATTTCAGCTTTGAAAAGAGATGAGGAAATCTGTTAAAAAAGAAAACAGACGTCTCCGAATATGCCGTAGTTGGGATGAGCGCAATAAGTCTACGAGTCGATTAAACGTGGCTACCTTCGCCGAGCTACACCACAAATACGGTTAAGCTGTTTTATTAATGTGTATATTTATAACTCACGTTCTTTCGGACCCCCCTTTCTGAAACAGTGGCGTCAAAATGTTTTAATAATAATAATTATTTTTATTTATTATTATTTCTTCTTCCTATTATTATTATTATTTTTATTATTATTATTTCTTATTGTTATTATTTCTTATTATTATTTCTTATTATTATTTCTGAATGTTTTCTTCTAGATGAGTCGACGATACTTAGTTCAAACTACCCCTAAAATGTCAGGAAATGAAGTTATTTGTTATTCTGTGGAATAACGTATCTGCAGTGTTTGAGAGACTCTTAATAAGGCTTTGTCATTATCATGTTCAAGTACTTTTCCCGTAACGTTTGTTTCCAATGATTCACCCGGCTGGATGCCTTCATCAAATTAAAAACAGTGAGACGAATGCTTTTATTTCTTACCAAACATATAAAAGAATACAGAGAGAGGGGGGTAAAAACGATCGATCAGCCGTGCGCACATAACTCACTTCCTTCAAAGCCTTTTTGAAGCTAATTGATCTGCGGCCAAATATGAAGTTCCTGATTGTGGAGCACTGGAACAACTGGCATTCATTAATACCGTCCCCTCCAAAGATAAATGACCGAGGGAGCGCTTTGCTGTGCGAATGCTGAGCGTGAGATGCGTCTTTCAGCACTTGGTCTGGCTCTTCGCTGGGACACCTTGTTGGGAGTGCTCTCCGTCGGACTGCCACCAGAGCAGCAGACCAGACGATGACAGAGGGCTTCGTCTTTGATCTGCCGATACATGCTCGGTCTGTCATTTGTCTGTAACGGACAGTTAAGTCCCATTTAAAACCAATGCAAATTACTCAAACCACCGGGCAATCACAACCGGCACTGAATGCAACGTTTTTTTTCCCGATCGGGAAAGAAAACGTTGCATTCAGTGCCAACATTCTTTTACCGTTATTTTAATTACTTGTGCAGCCGAAGGCTTCAAAAGGCATGAAAGCCTCGCTGTGTACCAGGAAATAATGCCGGTGCCCATTTTTAAAGTCCGGAGAACAAAGCAAAGTGAGCATGACTGACAGCATGACAACTCACTTTACTGCAGGCTGCAAACAAGTATAATCAAGTGCCTGTCTTTTGTTACACGAGATGTCTGGCTTAGATCTCTGCTCTTGTATCTGGTGAAGGACTTGATGTCTTCTTCTCTTGCTAACGACACAAGAAAGGCATTTCTGGTATGATCATGAAATGCTCACACGGGGTTTCCTCATGCCGAGGGCATTTCCTCTGCACTACCAAGTGCATCCGCCTCCCACTTGTATGTAAGTAGGCTGTGTCAGCTTGAGACGGGAAATGTCACGAAGCTATGATGTACAGGTGCTGCGTTCATGTGGTGTTGGACAAAATTGTTCCCAATTTCAGGGCTCACTTGACCCATTTCCTTTGCTCCTTGTTGCCATGTTTAAATGCTCTAAGACGTCAAATACAACACATGTTTGTAGCGTTCATGTTGCTTCCCCATTACGAATAAAGCTCATGAACACACCGCAGACTTCCCGACTCTTGAAATAGGACACAAACACACTCTCTCGCCGTGGGTCTGATTCAATCGGCCCTCCTGGTTCATTCAGTGCCATTTGGGTCCGTGATCGCTGCTTCCAACATATTTCATCTCCCAGTATCTACTCATTACATGCAGAGGGTCTTAGTGAGTTGGGTTGAGGCAACAAAACCACTTAGAGCGTGGTCGACGTTATCTCGACGACTCACGTGACTAATGAGTGACGAGCGACTGGGTCACATGACTAGGGGATAGTTTACTTAACCCTAGAACACTAACGTTACAAATAGTAACACAATCACAAACCATCCGGAATGTTTTCACCCTCTATCACTAACGTAACACGTGAAGGTTGAAACAACCAGGGATTGGAGCAGAGAGACACGCCCACCTCCAATAGAGACACGCCTACCTTCAATCAAGACATGCCTACATTCAGTAAAGACACGCCCACCTCCAAGAAAGACACTCCCACCTTTTATAAAGACACGCCCACCTTCAATAAAGACACGCCCACCTTCAATAACATCAGTGAGCAGCATGAAGCTACAGAAGGACCCACACAGCTCAGACAAAAGCAACACAATGAAAATAACGTAACCACAATCACTCTGGTGAAGATCACCCAACGTTGGTGTTCTAGGGTTATGAATGAGTTAAAAGGCCAATTCATCGCATACAGACCCTTAAGGATGCCTCCATGCATATCAGACTACAAAAGGCACTGACAACCGTCTGTATTTGAGGAGTTTGGAGTGAGACCGGGTTGCCGCTTCATGTTTTGAGCGACTGCGCCAGCGTAATTGTTACGCTATCATATCAACAAGTGGGAGGAGTCATTCATGAGCATCAAGCTACATCCCGGACACATTAAAAGCTGTAGTTCACTTTTGCACATCACTTTTGGGAACTCCATCGAGGACGATTCCTGGCAGGTGTAAAGTGAACGACACCCTCCTTGCATGTCCAGAGGCCCTTGAGCAAAGTGTTAACCCTCTGCAGGAGGAACCGGGCCCAACAGCCCAGCTCCCCGAGGTTAAAGTACGAAAGTGAAGCGGCGCATTCCTCAACCACTACGTACGTCCTCTGCACATTCCTTCCTGCGTGCACACAAGTGAAATAAACGTCTACGTCGGGAACAGTGCAGCACAGTAACGAGCAGAAATCTGCTGATTCGACGATAATCCAGAAAGAACCTGAAGTGCAGACACGCCTGAGAGAGGTTAAGTGGCCCTTCAGTCTGTGTCGTTAAAAAAAAAAAAGGCTTTAATGGCGAGCCCACAATAACAACAGTAACGCTGTCACGGACACTCACCTCTTTTATAGCGCTCGCCTCCAGCCCCGTGAAGGATTGATGCGTCGCCATAGCAACAGTGACCCTTTAAAGTCTCCATTGCAACCCGAGCCCAGCGCCGGATTTATGGGTGTTTTCAGCTTGTTACAGCAGATTTATCTTCACAATTAAAAAAAAAAAAAAAAAAAAGAACAACAATCTGCAGAAATCATTAAGGGGGGGGGGGAGTCGGTTGGAAAATCCGGGTCGGAGGGAAAAGGTGCGCCAGAAGCAGCTGAACATGTGACGTGGATATGATGAAGTACAAGAGTTGGAATTTAAGTTACAAAAAAAGCACTTTTCTCTATGAATGGCTGGATATCCTGCACAGAGGAAAAGGCCCAAGAGGAATCAAAAGTTGGGTCCAAGGTAATGTTATCGTCTGATTGTGAAAAAAACTTTATTTATCTTTTTTAGCTTCTGTGCGGACAGTCGTCATTTCTCATGTCTTTACAGGTCCCTCCTTAAATCTGCCTTAAAACAGCTTATTGTGGCTGCACTGATTTCTTCAAACGTCAGTTCCTGGAAGAGCAATTCATAGCTCGAGCTTAATTTGGACGGGATTATCGTCCTCGTTGGCGCCCCCCCCGGCCCATTGCTCTCGCGGGCCTCTTGAGGCAACGACATCCAAAACCCTGAAGACGTCCTCTGGCATCTCGTGATGTCACTCAAGACTTCTCCAGGAATGTTTTTTTTTTTAATGGAAGTCGGTCGAGGAATGATCTGCGTTGCATAGCGCGCTGATAAAGATGGATGACACGAGGGGGGGGGGGGGGGGGGTGACGAGGAGCTGGAAGGGTAGAAGGCCGCCAAACATCGGGCGGTGATGGCTGGACTCTGGTATTTTAAGCAGGACGTCTTCATTCCTCCCCGCCGACGTGAGTGATCTTCCGCAATTTGCTTCGGTAGGAAGCGGCGTGACCCCGGGGGGGAGGGGGGCAGTCCGGCTGACTGGTGGGGGGGTGGAGGGGGGGGCAGCCAGCAGAGCATCCCTTAAGCAGGCTTGACCGACCTGCAGTCACACACTCTGCGGTCAAGCCCTGGGCAGGGGGATTTGAGACGTGACAGCATAATCAATTTCCGTGATTCATGATCGCCCCCCCCCCCCCGGAAAAAAAGGGGAGGGGCCGAGCAACTGGGCCGCTGAAAGGGGAGAGCGGGAGGGGAATGCTGACGCCACCGAGCCGCCATACTCCCGATTGTTAGATCTTCTACGAGCGCATAACAATAATGTCCGACTGTATTGATCTCGGTGGAGGAGAAAAAAAACGCCATCCAGAGAAAAAGGTCAGAGCTCGGGGGTCAGTGTTCAGATCCAGAGGCGAGACGAGTACGATGGAAGAAACCGTCTGCACGGTTTCATGCTTCCTCAAGATACGGAGGTTTTGTATTGAATACAAACCAACCAGTGCAGTCAGGGCCTCAAGAAGAGCTTTAAGTAGGAAGTGCATGGCCTTGGACATGTTGCTTCTGCAAACTAAACTCCATAGAGCGTCTTTCACACAGGACGGGACATTATGCGGCGGAAAAGAAGTACAGTAAATAAAGGCCTCAACCAATCCTGTTGACTGGTGCCTGTATGTATGAAACAACAATACGGAGGCGGAGCCTATCAGATCCACTCCTTCCGTTCTCAACTTTCAAAATAATTGCAGATGGATATATTAGCAATTCGCATTCAAGTATATTGCATTTTCCTATTGTTTATTTGCATGGAAAGGACTTAAGAAACTGCATCCAGCAGCAGTGATAGTTGTAAGCTTTCTGTTTTTTCATTCCTGTGCTTTATATATTATAATATTATATTTTGGATGGATCCACCTCTGTGTGATATTGACCTTTTAAGGAATATTTTGTTTCCCAACTTGATTTGAACACCAGATTCGTGATGCAAAAGTTGACACAGACAAGTCATTTACATATTTGTATTTATTCTTTTAAGCTCTGTACGGCTCTTGAATCCCTTTGATGTGAACCGTACATTGAGTTGTTAAAATAAACACAGATGATTGCAATCATTGCTGCTCTCACAGTTCCCTCTACTTTCACGCCACAGAGAGTAAAGTAGAGGTGTGTCTGCTCTATTGGAGTCTGAATTGTATTCTACACATATATTAAATCCATAAAGCAGCGTAAGTTCCCTGTAATGCTAAACATGTTCACTGTGTGAAGAAAAAGTGAAGCCAGCCGGTTTTTGGCATTCAGTCAAATCCGAGCAGGTTTTTATTCCATGTGTGGTACCGAGCCAGACATCTGAGTAAAGGACATATTTGCCATGAACCGTGTTATCCTTGTAAAACCTGGGTTTATGTTTTTTTTTCTTCTCTTTCTTTGCCTTGGGAAATGGTTTCTGTCAGAAGAAGTGAATTCTGGAAGGTCTGAGGGGGGAAAAGTCTGCTGAATCCTGATCCATCAATCCATCAAACCTCACGAGGAAAGTAAAGCTCGAGATTTACAAACACCGATCGTTAATTTCTCTTGACGTCTTAACTGCGAAGGCATTCACATTAATTTCTTACGTTTCAGAGTTAATCCAAGTGTTTCATTTCAGAAATGGTCATTTAAAGGTTGTTTTCAGTGCCCTCTCCACGGTTCACTGATAACTCAAGGCCGACGCCCACTCCCGTCTGTGAATGACTCTAACAGCTGAAAATCTCTGCAGATGTGAGTTTTTGTCGCTGTGGAAAATGTCACCGACTCGTAAACGCCGGCTTGAGACTGAGAAATTGAATCTATAGTCACTCCCTTGCATTCTCAGCAGGGTTCATCCCTTGACCTTCCCAACCCCCAAAAAAGTCCTCGGATATCAATACGGACTGGGTTGTTCCTGAGGATGTTTTCCTCACAGCGTTGCAATTTACTAACAGGAAATGACACGTTGTATTTGTTAATTTGACTTTGTTCGATTGGATGACTTCATGTTTTATTGCTATCGTGAAGAATACTGTTTTAATTAAAATGTTGTGTGTTTAATTACATGTTTAGGCTCTTCTTGCTGTGGTTGATCTGTCAAAAAGAAATGTAAAAGAAGAACATATTTTTTGCTTCATTCTTTACAAATAAGAAGCGATTCATGTTTAAATCCACAGCACAATGATTTCTAACCTTATACGACTCATTACAAAAATTAAAAATTCATTGCAGCATTGGAATCATTGAGAAAAAGACACTCGGGCACACTTTGTTAAGCCAACAACGTGTTTAGTTTCAGTTATAATTGTTAATGGTTTGATCAGCCCTATTTATTTGAAGGGAGCAACAATTAAACAATTATACTGCATGATTACCATGTAGTCCAATAATGTATGTAGATATACTATCACAAAGTCTAACTGGTGCATACCAGAACATGTTTATATACTTTAAGGTAAAAAAAAAAAACATAATTTTTCACTTCCTCCGTCTGAAACGTTCCGTTTTAGTGCCTGTCCCTTTAAGAGAAAGAAAAGTTCAGTCTGCTCTGATTGGCTTGTGAGCAAAATATGACGTGGGAGAAAGTTTAGTTTAGTTTGCAGATGACGTGGGAGAAACTCAGATAGGTTGGTTAGGTTTAATCCTCAAAATACTCAAATGTATACGCACAAGCACTGAAAAGCTACATCCCTTTTAATAAGCAGCAGTGCTATTTACATAGCTTAAGCTAGTTATTTCGTTAGCTAGCCGCTACACCTACCTGCCAATGCGTCAATGTGAAGTATAAAAATAAGAGTAAATTAGCATATATTTATACGTTTGAAGAAAGAAATCCCTTTTAATAAGCAGCAGTGCTATTTACGTAGCTTAAGCTAGTTATCCCGTTAGCTAGCCGCTACACCTGCTAGCCAATGTGAAGTAAAAAATAGAGTAAATTAGCATATATTTATACGTTTGAAGAAAGAAATAATACAAATAAAGTGTATACAGTCTATTCTTTTTTACAGTTAAAGTCGTACAGTTTAATGTAGTATTTACTGACAACTAAAAGCCAAAACAAAGTCAAAAAGTAAGAAGAAAGTCATAAATAAGAGGCTGGTTAGTCACCTTCGTCTCGCGTCGAGCTCCCTCCCGGTTTGTTTGTCCAGCTCTCAAGGTCACGGTCTCCGGCCCTGCCCCGTGTGCTATACATGGACAGGCCTGATGGCATGTGTGTGTGTGTGTGTGTGTGTGTAGAGCTGGAAGGGGGGGCTACAACTGAAGAGTTGATACGTCTGTCTCTTAAAGGCCAGCAGGAGGTCGGCCTCTCCTGCCCAGACGGCCGTTGACCCCTGCAGAGACAGTCCCGCTTCAAGTTGCTGCCGGGTCCCTTTGAAAACACCTCCGCCCGCTTGAGTGATCGGCCATATGGGCGACGGTGTCATCCAGGAGACCCCCGCCCCCCCATCCCCCCTGCTGTGCCAGGCATGGGGGGGAGCGGGAGGGGGGCACCTTCCCCCTCACCCCCCAACTCCCATATTCCAGTCATCTTGTTTCTAGTATCCGCACAGTGTGTCCTAACACAACTACACTACGCTGTTATGTACAGTACACTGAGGCGGGACTTCCCCTTCACATAGCACACATTCAGACACACACTCAATGAGCGCGCACACACACATCACACACAATGTGTTAATGTTGTCGCCGAACACAAATCCTGCAGCTCATTTGTTTTAATTAACAAATTATACTATTTTTTTAAACATAAATAGCTAAATTAATATAGCACAATAACGACTGTTATATATTCCTTAAAACGGAGGTTGTTTTATCTTCTTTCATAGCACTTTATTCTTTTTTTTACACATATTTTTGTTTATTTAATACATAGCAATTTATATTTGATAATATGGTTTTAAAACCAAACTGAGCCCACTGAAATGTACAGGATCATAATTTGCAGCCGCCGTAATAATAATAATTTTAACAAACACAAAAATTGGGCCTTGCAATTAATTGACAAAGAAAATGGGAAGACTGGTTTCTCAGAGCCCAAAAAAAAGAAGTAAAAGCTTCTGTGTTGTATGATGAGCACACACACTAATACACACAGCATGCGTCCATGCACAAAACACACAATAACAAACACACAATCATACTATAGCTGTGCAAAAAACAATTGTTTGTTCCCCTTATGATGCATGACTTAAGGGTATCATTGTCTGGTTTTATTTTGAAATTCCTTTGACAAATTAAACACTTCCTTCTTGTAAAAGGCTAAACAGATGTTGTTCCAAAGAGTTCAGCCTGTCCAAACAATCTGGGAAATAACCGTCGCATCACAGCTACTGCAACACAACAATTTGTTTGTTTTTATTTTGTATTACACTTGACATCGTATATTACAATAGTATGTAATAAAAAAACATATTTAACACTGTTGCTTAATCTGGTTAACAGATTAAAACAATGCCGCCTGATGAATAATGGAATAACAGTAGAAAACGATCTGCTGCTGGGGAGTGTGTGTGTGTGTGTGTGTGTGTGTGTTTTGGGGGTGTGTGTGTGGGGGGGGGGGGAGGGGGGGGTCTGCGGGGGGGGTCTGCGGGGGGGTTCACGCCGCAGGTTTTTTACGCGCTTCAAACATCAAACCTCGCACACCTGCAGCACATCAGGCCGCATATCTATACAAATTGAAGCATCGTGACTCTTAAAATATAAAAACGCCAGGCGGGCCAAGCCGCCCCCGGAGTTATCAATAACAGCTGAAGAATGAAATACGTTCGCCTCCCTTAAACGGGATTTTTATTGATTTATTTAGACCTGATAACAAGAGTCGTAAAGCTATTTTGTGGCCCCCCCTCCTCTTCCTCCTCCTCCTCCTCCTCCTCACCGCCCTGCCACCTCTCCTGCAGTCGGCCCTCCGGTTGAAAACAGCAGCAGTGGAAACGTTTCGCCAGACTTGTAAATCTCCTTGCCAGATATTTTTCTTTGATTTCTTCCCCCCCCCCTCCTCCCCCCCTCCTGGTGTTTCTTTCGTGCACGACTGTGCAAAAAGCCACAAAGACGTATTTGGCAGCATTGAAGAGACAAGCGGGGATTAAAAACGAGCAAAACAAAAAAAAAAGGTAATTTCACGTTTACGGGGACAAATTTGTTCACATTTTGCTTCAGTTGCACACTCCTCTCGGTGAAAGCCGGGAATCCCCGCTGGAGTTCTGCCATTTCCAGTCCATGTGCTTTGTTTCACATGACTTTTTTTTTTTTTTTTTATTATTAATTTGCCAGGCCATCTGGTCTCGGCCTGAGTCACTCCCAGGTCAAACAGTACTTTCACTTAACATCAACTGAGAGGTTTTTTTTTCTCCAGAGTGCAGGGAACATTTCAAAATATAAAATGGTGTGATAACAGATATGTGTAAGCTAATAATCCCATATGTTATCACATCTCCAACTGGGATAAGCCTTCTTTTCATTCTTTTAAATGATGCGGAAAGACAGTTTTTATCTACTATTTAAATCCCTTTATAATCCTAAATGCATGTTAACAAGTGTACCACAGTCTTCGGATATTATACGATTATTTAGCACAATCTTTTTTAGTTATGGTTTCTTTTGAGCCCAAACAGGCTTACAAGACACCATTATTCAGGAAAAGAGACCAGGAAGCCAACTAGAAAGATTTATTATAATTAATATTAAACAAAAAAAAAAGCTGTGAAAATAATTCTAGCCAATTTCTAAGCATTCAAATTGTCAGTGCACCAAAATATTTCTGGATTTTGAACCTTTTACATTTAATTTAATATAGACATTCTTAATAAAGTAAAGAAAAAGTAAAGAAAATACAAAGGAAAATGTGATTTATTCTCAATTTTCCTAATTTGCATAATTCTGTAAAACGGTTGTCATTTAATTATCATTATGAGCTATTAGCCCTGTAGAAATATTAAATAACTAGTTACATAACCCCCTATTTGCTCCATAAGTCCCATTCTCTCTCGTATTAATACATTTACTTATTCTCCCCGTGTCACGCTAACTACTGTACTAACTGTTGATATCTGCTGTTAGATATCAGTTTAACTGACACTGTTTATTATCAGCAGGGAGTTCTGGGAGAGAGAAACCGGTCCAGCGGGCCCCGAGGATCCCATGCAGGCCTTGTTTGCTCAGGCAGCTGCACCCCAACAGTAACACGAAACACTTAACAGCACATTGACAAAGGTCATTGATGAAGTCAAGGTGTTAAACAGGTGCAGGGAGGGGAAAGAGGAGGAATAAAACGGAGAGAAGGGCGCTGAGAGAAAGAGAGGGGGAAAAAAAGGGAAAAAACTTGGTTTGACTTCGACCTCTCACTCCGAGATGGATGGTGTTGTAATAAATTACGGGTTGTTAAGGGTCCGGACACCTCCTGGCACCCACTTCAAAAGAACCGAAGGGTTCTGCCTGTTAGCTCCAGATTCGGCACGCCGGACGGGCCGGTCGGGATCCAGTCGCCGCTCCGGGCACCTCCACATCTGGCCGGCTGAAATTGAGACTTTGTGTCTCCTGAAGTATTTTGTTTTTCTTCTTCTCGCCGTGACATCTTTATGAACACTTGCCGTTACCCGTCGCAGCACCCTGGCCAGATCTCTGGCATCAAACACCCCGCCGACTGTCCCCCGCTCACCCCTGGTTCCCCAACTCCACCGAGGTTGAAAACCCTTTAATGCGAAACATTTTTTCCAGGTCTCGGCGGAAGGTGCTGCTAAGTGGAACCTTGCAAGCTCACTCGGTATCCGTCTTCAGAGGAGGAACCTGCACACCTTGTCCGCATTACTCCGGGGGAGGCCTTTCATGTTGCGCTCCTATCGATGAATCCATCTCGCCTGCGTTGATTTACTGGTCGGCCTGGAAGTGCCCCCCAAAGCCTCCGACCCCTTAAAGCTCTCCCTTTCTTGTACAAGTCAAAAAGGAAAGTAAAATAAGAGAATAGTGTTTATTTTTTATTTTTTAAGCTCTGACCTGTGCACCCACCTCCACTGTCACCATCTCGTGGCATGGAGGCGGAGCTTATTGTCGGCTGTGAACAGGTGCGGAGTGGAGGCTGTGAGCTCGGAGAAGGTGCATGAATTACCGAATTGCCGCATTAATCTGCCAAGAGCTCCGAAGGCCTGGACAAGTGAATTCACCCTGGAAAGAGAAGGGGAAACGTCTTACTCTGGACCGAACGGACACAATGTGAGGTTGTAACTCGCAAACAAGTTGTGTCTCAGTAGTTAGCAAGTCAGTCTTTCAATCAGAGGGTCGGTGGTTCAAACCCCGGCTCAGCCAGTCCATGTAGTTGTGTCCTTGAGCAAGACACTTAACCCTAATTGCTCACTGTTGCTGTGTCTACTGTATAGCATGTAAGTTGCTTTGGATAAAAGCGTCAGCTAAATTAAATGTAATAAGATCCACGTCTTTGGCTGAGAGGTTTTTTATATTTTGAAAAACAAGCCTAAACCTGCCGGCGTGCAAAAATATGACGTTGCACCAAACTTGTTTTTGGATGTAGGCGTCGGAATTTTCCCCTCAGTTTTTCGCTGTGTTGCGTTTCTTCTGACCCCAGAAGAATTTACACCCTAAACCCTCTCGGTGTCATTGATATTCTCCACTAAAGATTCATGTTGCCCTGAGTGGAATAACAGAGCCGCTGCTTATCCTGCAGGACAGTGTGCGGTATCGGTTGTGCTCGGCTCAAAGGGAAACGTGGCGCTCTCTTTGGAAGTCGACGCTCAGCATCTGTTATGTTGGTGCAGAACATAAGACATATCCAGTAATAACTCTCGGTCCATCGGACATGTTCACTGATCAGAAAACTTACCGAAGATGCAGAAGCTGAACACTGAAGAGTTTCCACGACAAAAGTCTAGAAATATTCCCATCAAAAGATGAACTAGTGAGAATCAGAATCAATTATATGTACACAAGTAGTGAAAATAAGGAGTTTACATGAATATTGTCTAAATATATACACATAAAAAAAAGCATCATCGACCAAAAATACATTAAAAAGAGAAAAATACTGGATGTACATGCAAATATATATATATATATATATATATATATGTGTATTTACAGCATGAGGGATATACATGTACAGTGACAGATGATATGCACATATTAAAGAGTAAAGACTTTACATGTATAATCTTGAATGGCAGCAGTGAACCCCTTGGTGTTGAGGTTGTTTTGGTGCTCTGCAGCGCCCCCTAGAGGGGAGACCTTCACACAGGTGTGACCCCCGGTGTGTTTCCTGTCCCGTGTGAGTCCTGAATGTGAGTTAAAACCATGACCCCCTCATTCAAAACCACTTGACTGGAAAGTCAAATTATACAAATGTTTGGTTTCACTGCCCCTGGGACTCTGGAAACTTTGGTATTAATGGGAATGAAAAACAAAGGCATGTATTCACTCTTTAATGTTGATAAAAGTCAACTGGACCAACCATCTCATTAATTCCCGAAACCTTCACGGTCCGGGAATAAAATGTCCCATTGGCCCGAATTTATTTGTAAAACAAACACCCATTAAGGCCCATTGTTTGAACACACACTCTGCCCGCGACAAACAGAAGCACATGGCTCATCATTGTGCAGATGACATCATTGCCCAGTCCAAGTAGTCCGGTTGCCGAAACCTAAGTAGATTTCTGGCAGGAAGCCCTAAAAGGCTTTCTTCTTTCGTCTCCCATGTGTGGTAAAAAAAAAAATTGCGAAGGTCAAATGATGTCATTCTGCAAGAAGAATTAGCCATGTGCTTGTATTTGATGCAGGGACCGGGTGCATGTTCGGAGCGGTGGGCCTTCGGAGCAGGTTTTCGAGCTAACGGGCTATCGGAAAAAATTTGGGATCCGAATAATGGGCCCTTGGATCAATAAGCAGTCCCCATAAAATGTAGAGACGCTTTAATGTGATCTATATCCGATTACTGTCTCATAAAAAAACATGTTTGTATCGGAAAATAAGCTATTTTCAGCTATTGTCGCGGCCATGAGGGTTCATGTTTCCCCCCTTGAGAGCCTTCTGTAGCATGTCCATAGTGGTCCCACAACAGACAGGAAGTGTCAGTAACATTTGGGGGCGGGACCTTCTTGGCTGTGGTGTGTGGCAGGAGAGCCGGGGGGTGGAGGGGTGGGGGGGGATGCGACGTGTGACGGACAGGTTCATTGTGGAGCTGCAGGAGTCGGGCCTAGCCGGGCTGCCGGCGGCGTCCCTCGCGGCGGCGTCCACGAGGCCTGTCACTTCCAGACAATGGACTCGGCTCCGGCGCAGGACCGATCCTCTTCAAGCGGTCTGTGCGGGTCCTTTTAGGGGGGGTTTGTGGGGGGGGGGTGCCGTCTCCGGGGGGGCGCAGAGCCTCCGACGGCGCAACACACGGCGGCGTTGAAAGGTTGCGTCGAGGCCCGGAGAGACGCATCATGTCACATATGCAAACTCACACGTTTTGTACTCGTCAAGCCATGAGCCAACGCCGCTGCCAAGAGGCAATAACAGGGAGGACGGGAGCCAGAGAGAAGGAAAGAAAGGGGGAAAACCAAAGGAGACTAAATGCAGAGGGGAGGCTGGGGGGCTTTGACAGGAGAAATAAATCATCACAATTATGGGTCGGCCCAAGTAAATGGGGACAGGTCACCCCTATCACGCCCGGGTTCAAGGTGTTTTCCGCTCATCCGAGCCAGCCGGGCCTCGCTGCCAAGCAGAGCCGCGGAGCGGCGAGATCTAAACCCGGGATGCGCCTGGCACAAGCCCGAGGGGTCGATTCCTCACATCCCGGCATGCAGGCGCTTTTGACGTTGACTAGGTGTTGAGACGGGCAGCCATGCTGGAGCGTTTGCAGGATAGTCGCTGCCAGCAGCGTTTTGGTGAAATCAGAGCGAAAATATTCCGCTTCGAGTTCATTTTACAAAACTTGTCATGACTCGAAATTCGACAGGATTTTCCAAAACTCCCGTAGACGGTTAAATTCAGTAACGTTTTGAAAGTTTTGGTTTGCAGTTTATGTGCATGTGCTTGTGTGTTCAAGATAGAAGGCGAAAATAGAGGGATATATAAAAAAAAAGACGTAGTAAATTTATTTATGTATTTAAGTGAGTTTTTGTGAGTTGCGGGTCCCGTAACTCCTCCAGCGGTCAACACAAACTGAATTTCTTTTTAAACTCCCGGCCTTGAGTGCCAGACTGTGAGCTCGACCTCAGAACCACCGCTAACGCTAACATGCAGCCTCTTTAATCCTTTGTTCCTGCACCTCTTTCGTTCCTTCTTTCACCGCCGCCATCTGACTATTTTTTTGCTTTTATCCCTTTTCATTCTTGTTCCTCCCCCCTCCCTCTCTTGTGGGTGCGAGTAGGGGAGCGCAGGACAGGGGGAAATTGGTGTAATGAATTTAGGGCGCTCATGCTTGCTGAGGCGAGCCTCCCTTGGCTGCTCGTAGCCATTAATCTTCCGCACTCTGTCAGAGCAAAATGTGCCCACAATAGGCAAAGGGGGAGCTCAAATTGACTACCAATTACGCGCCTGTGAATAAAGGATATGGAGAGAGGAGGGAGGGCACAATATGGTTCAGCAGCAACGTTTATTTTAACCCTGCGAGCGGCGCAGGAGCGTAAAGGCCCGGAGATAGGGTGTGTGTGTGTGTGTGTGTGTGTGTGTGTGTGTGTGTGTGTGTGTGTGTGTGTGTGTGTGTGTGTGTGTGTGTGCTCAAGGGTGAAGAGTCGTTCCCGGGTCCTCGTTTATCTGAGGACGCCACCGTGGGGTGTAATAGGTGCGTGGAGGCTGTTTTGTTCTGTAACTGTTCTATTAAAAGGTTCGGCCCTCAGATTGTTGATGTGTTTTTTTTTGTTTTATTGTGAAAAGGAAGTACTCGAGTACTTTATACTTACTGCATTTTTTTTGCATTTCGTCCTTCAAAACGTATACTTCACAATTACTGGGTACAGATGCCAACTACTATTCAGATTATGGGTATAAATATATGATCACTTAATAAAACATTATGAATCTTTACAGATAAAACACTTAATACGTTTATTCTATATTTGTTAATTATTTACCGGAAGACAATAACCAGATATTTATCGCTTATGATAAAGAAAAAATCATTAGTTTCCGCCTTAAAGTCGATGGAATCAGCTCTGTGTCTCTAATATATCTATAATTAGAATCAAATAATATAGTTTATCTATAATTATACTCTATATGTATATTAAATACATGTAGAGGATTTAAACATTTTCTGACTTTGGCGACATCTAGTGCTGTTTATACATCACTAGATGTGATTTATGTCATAAACAGAAACTATACCAACTTTACACATACACGTGCATGCTTTTTTCCCACTACTGCAACATAAATATATTATAAAATACCAAATCTAGAGTTCTTCTCCTTGTAGTAATATGCATTCGACATGCATTACTTAGCTTCTTTCTTGGTGACATTGTGTTTATGCATCAAAAGGCCGTTCCTACGGAGGCCATGTCAATGTTTTCTTGCCCAACACCTCTGCAGCCGCCTGCAGCAACACCGGCGAGCCAAGTCCCTGTGATGTGGGGAATTCAATTGTTAGCATGATTGCAGCCCCGATGGTTGTGATTATTGGAGGAGCCGTGTTTATTGTACTACCCACAAGAACATGACAAGAACTAATAAGTTCCTTAATCGTATCTGATTTCGTTGGAGCCTAATTTCTCGAAGCGGAGACGAAGGCCAGTTCAGACCGACTCCCTCTTAATAAGACCATAACACGAAGGGTGCGCTCAACATGTGGCGCAAAAAAAAAAGAAACGTCGGAAGATAAATCGAATGCTTTAATGAAGTTTGACTTTCAGGATTAGAGAGTTTAGTCCTGAGCTGCTCTGAAGTTATGCACATGCTTCATAATTCCAAGGAAAAACTTTCCCCAGCTAAAATAATACATTTCAAAGCCGATTTTTTGTGTGAATTTCAACACGGCGTGAAAAAAAAAATGATTGGAATGAAGCTCCGAGTCTGCAAAAGCATGTTTGGAATGTGCTGCTTTCTGTGCATGTGTTGTGAAAGAAGGTTGATTTATGATATGAAGAGGTGGCTACGGAGTTATGAATATGTCTTTATCGGATCATTCTGTCTGTATTCAGGTGGTAAATGCACGAAAGTGACATTAACGTGTAAAAGCTGGCAGCAGTTTCTTCATTAATCAAATCTTTATTGTGCTTTATTTATCCAACAACACAATCTGGCTCCTGTTAGATAAAAAAACACACATATTTTTTGTATTTTTTCATCATTACATTGATGATCCTCAAAATGTGAACGCTCCACTTTTCCTTTCACTTGCTGTCAACCAGTGAGCAGCGGCTGTGACGTCTTCTTCTTCTCTGTCAGCAAAGTTTCGCCCTGTTTTCCTGTTTCTGCCGCCGAGAAACTCCCAAAACATTCAATGTCAGAATATTTAAACGTCATAAACCGGTTATGTGTGGAATCACTGAGCAAACTCTGATTTCATACTTTTTGGCAGATTAAGGAAAACGCCTTTACACACAAACTTGCGTCGGGCCTGTTGGGGTGTTTGTGTGTGTGTGTGTGTGTGTGTGTGTGTGTGTGTGTGTGTGTGTGTGTGTGTGTGTGTGTGTGTGTGTGTGTGTTTGGGGGGGGGGGCAGATGGACGATGTTTTTCTGGGTGGGATGAAAGAGGCGTGAAGGATGCACCGTCAGCCAACTGCTCAGGGTCATGTAAGGGTTGTGCTCCCCGCTTGAAAGAGAGAGAGAGACTTAAGACACCCCCCCCCCACCCCCCACACACACAAACACTCACACAAACACACGCGTTCGCACATGCGTGCCCCCCCCCCCCCCCCCAACACAAACATTATTAGCAAAGCAAACGCACACCGATTGACAAGACGCTGAGACAACGTCCTCGTGGTGCGACTTCCTTTCATTTCTGTTATTACGCTCACAGCCATCACTTGTCAGTCAAACTACCAGCAGTGTGTGTGTGTGTGTGTGTGTGTGTGTGTGTGTGTGTGTGTGTGTGTGTGTGTGTGTGTGTGTGTGTGTGGAAAAGGGTCAAAAGTACGAGTGCAAAGATGCAAAGAGGAGGATCATCAGAGCCAATGGAGGACGATGTCTGGGGTGTGTTGGTTTGTGTGTTTTGGATGTTTTTAGTCTCTTAAGGTTTTCCAGACTCGGTTTCAGCTGCTCCAATAGAGGACACGTGCAGTTAACTCCTTCTGAAACTCAGCCGTCAATCAGAAGTAACGCGTCCAATGAGACCAAACAGGCCGATGCGAGCTGTTATTCTCAGGCCTGCGTGGACGTATAGAAACATGCTGATGTTACGTTTTACTTTATTGATCCATATCCGGCTCATCCGAGCCCGTTAGGAGCTCTGATCCCAGAGCGGTGCGTTCAGGTTCTCCTGTCAGACGACGCATGTGGGTAAAAACCCAGACAAGCACCTGAATATTCCCTTTACATGTTGCGACGCCACCTGCAACACATTCGCTCCCTGAAGCCGACGCCCACAGTGACCGCGACCTCAGTTTGGGCTCTTTTCCTTTTTTTTTACTACCAAAAACGACTGAAATCTAACTCGTAACCTTCCAGACTGATATTCTATCTGCCTGCAGCCTGGACGCTGGGTGCTGTGCCCTCTCGCTCTGACTGAGGCCGAGCGGGACATCAATCTCTCACTAATTCCTTCAAGTGTGAAAGGGTCCTTGTGGTGTCAGCCAAAGGGGGGAAAGATGGTCCTGGCCAGAGGTATTGACGGAGGGGAGGATGGGAGGAGGAGGGCCTCTTCCACCGCAGAGGCCCTTCCTTATGGGCCCCACACCCCCCAACCACCCCACCCGCCCGACATCAACCCTGCGGCCGACACCCCCGGACGGCCGGCCAGATGGCGGCAGCATTAGCCCAACAAAGGCTATCTAATTAGGGGTACAATAAAGAGAAAGGAGGGGTGTGATGGACGGCACGCAGGAGGGAGAACAGTCAATACCTACAACCCCCATCCTACACACACACACACACACACACACACACACCCTTAACACACACACTCTCTCCTACGCCCCCCCTGGCAGTAATATAGGGGGCTATGACTTTATTACCCCTCATTAACACAAATTAGACCACTTGAGCCTCCCTGAATGGCGATGACAAATTGAATTAAGTGTTTGGAAACAAGTCAATCCCCACCCCTGGCCAGGCTGCGACCATATTGCATTAACATTCATTGAAGGGTGTGTGTGTGTGTGTGTGTGTGTGTGTGTGGGTGTGTGGGTGTGTGTGTGGGGTTATAAAAAGCAGAGCTATTATTTAGAGGTAGGTGGAGTTTTTAGAGGCTGCGAGTGGTTAAATTCCTTTAGAAACGTGGATCCTGCTGGATGTTAACCGGCGAGTTAAAGGAGGAATAAAACAGGAACGGCTGGTTTGGACCGAGGGTTCAGCCAGAGAGGATTTCATATTTAATTTGGGGATCTTTCACATTTAATAATACGACAGGTCCTACAGAATTCCCCAGCTTTTGAAGCAAAAATCCATATACACAGATATTAACATTAAATGCATTTGGTCCATTTTCATTTCACCTGCATGGAGAGAAAATCTCCTGAATGTGTTTTCCCCGAGGAGTCACATTTCATTTCAGAATACAAATACAAGCTCTGAAAAAAAAAGTATTACAACTTAACTGATTTCCATGGCAATATGTATATTAACGCATACAGCTCCCGGTTTATAAATGATATGATGAAGTTGTTGACCCATATAAGTGTGTGAATAGTAAAGGCAATCAACACATCATATCTCGCTGAAAATTAAAAGGAGATAAAATAAGCTCGACAATCAGAGGAGGATAACATAATATAATATCTATACGTGGTTAATGTTTCAATAAATATTATAAGAGAGACCAAGAGCTCACGACATTTAAAAGTTAAATGTAAAATCAACAGTAAGGAATGTTGAACATTTCCTGAATGAGGCTTGTTGACAAATATGATAAACATCAGATGGGAAAATATGGATTTTAAGGTAACATGTTAATTTATTATAATTGCAGCTTGCAGGAAGTTACTCTCAGTATATTTGCAAGGTGAAAATGATTGATTAGTGTTGCTGTTGATTTATATATATAAAATTATTATACATTTATTTTTGCTGACAATGCTACAAATTATTATTTTTAATGTATTATTATTTATTAATTATATATATATGTGTGTGTGTGTGTGTGCGTGAATATAAATTGTTTTCTTCTTCTCTCTTTGAAAATGTTCATAACCAATAAAAAATAGTATTTATGTTATTTGTACGGCTCCAGATGAATACATTGAAAGTGGAGCTGTGTGTATTTATCCTCCTCTAACTGGAAAACGATGCTGAAATGATATTTATTCTTCTTTGACTGAGAACAAACCCTTCCCTCTTGTAGGTTGTAGAAGACTGACACCTGGTGGCCGCCAGTGGCATTGCAGTTTGCTCTCATTCCTCTCAACGGAGAAATCCCACCTGCCAACCCACAGCGGAACCGGAAGTAATTAATTAACAACATTATACACTCGTGACATTAACAAAGGCGGTACTCTTTGGGTGCTTTCTCTCTCTTTTTGGGAGTCATTTCAGATATCAGTCTAAATTTAATCCAGCATTAATTTAATGCACCACCCGGCCGCTGTTGTTGTATTTTGTTTGTTTAAATAAATCGGGTTGTTTAATTTTTTTAAAAATGCTTCTTGCATCCACTGTGGTGTTCATAGCTCTTTTAAAAAAAAAAAAATGTTATTGTTGTTTTGTTAAGTCCTCTTTTCTGATTATTTCCAGCGAGGCCACGCTGATTTAAGATTGTGTAACTCATAATAAGTTGTCGGCCTGCAGGCTGCTGACTGACGAGGACATTTCTGCAACTGGAGACACAAAGGTTGGGCAATTCAAAACATTTATGTTGTCAAGTTTAAAAAAACTATATTTTTCACAGTGTCCATGTGTGTTTCCTGATTCAGTTTACATGTGACAGGAAGTAGCCTAAACTCACTCCATCAGGACCATGTTATTGCACTATATGTTGTGTATATACATCTATCATATAGCATCATCATCAAAGGCCTATTGTTGTTTTAAAAATGTAACATTAAGGAAACTCACCTGTTTTATACTTTGCTCTAAATACATTTCAACCAAAGTAAATGTATTCCTATTTGAGTAAAACAAAACTTTACTTCAGTATAATGTCCTTTTTCTTTCCAGCCCTGATGAAAGGGCAGGAAACGGCTAATAACATGAATAATAATTAAAGTAGTCAAAGGTTTATGGTGATCAGGTATCAGTGACCCAGATGTGCAATTATGATCTGCAGCAGGTTTTTGTGTTTTCTTTTTTTTTGCAGAATATTTACATGTAACAGCATATTGAGTTTATTATGACCACAAAAGATAAATCAAAAAGTCCCTGTGTCAGAGGGATATCACGGCTGACTGTCAGCACCGTAACAAGATGCTGTCGATATGTTATGAGTCACTCAGGGATCTTGAGTATTCCATGTTTTTTTTATATTTTTTATAATGTCAGACTCTGGCTGGGAAACAGAAGAATCTGATTTCCTTCCTGCTGTACGTTCCAGACAGCTGTTTCATCTCAAACAATCGCTGACGGTGGTTTTAATGAACACAATCAGACATTATTCAGCTCAGGCGTGTTGGTAATGTCACCGATGGACTCACACGTTCACACCCAGCGCCCTTTGTCAGTGTTTTGTGTTGAAGGAGAAGGAAAGCGTCACTCATCCATCCACATTAATCCGGCCGGTCCCGGGATTTACAACTACAGCTTTTTCTTTGTAGCCGTCATCTGTCTCTACTCCTAATGAGGAGTTCTCATCTCACTGACATTGAACAAGAGGGGGGATTTCCCAGGGTGCATAGCGTTATATTACAGATATACAGACATGTGCAGTGTACTTCTGGACTGCAAGGGAGAGCATGCTGGGAAGAAAGCAGTCCTAAAATAAGATTTTTATTGAATTGTAGTCCAATAATATGACTAAAATAGTCAAAATTTAAATCAAAGTCTTAGAAATTATGAATTTGTACGATATTCTCGTTCATATAGTGGCGTCAAAGTCAAACCTTCAACCCAACATTATTCAATCCATTGTCTGAAAGGTTTTCACTCATTCATGTCATGTTTCTTTTATTGTCAATAAGATGCATGCGCCTGTCACGAATCAAACACCAGATGGCGCTAGAGGATAAACACGGTCCTTAAAAGACTCAACAGCTCCTGGATTATGTAATATTTATGCTTTATGCTTGAAAATCAAATCCAGGTGGTTACTAATCTGGCAGATTGGTCACAGTCAACATGTAAATGTACATTAATAAGTATATTTACTCAAGTACCATCCTTAAGTACAAAGTGCTTACCTTTTACTTTTTCCAGTTTTTACCAAATATCAGAGGGATTTTTGTGCCTTTTTACTCTCATAACTTAAATTACTTTGCAGATTCAGAAAATTAAATCAACTTACAAATTATGATGTCTTGGTTAAACTACCCATCAAGTAATTACAACAAGCTCCTATATTACCAGCTGCACATTAATGCATCAATAATAATATTAATAAAATACATGATATTCTGAAATGAGCCATTCTGCTTAATGAGTACTTTTACTTCAAGTCTGAGTTGATGCTAATACTTTTATTTGTACTTTTACTTAAACTACATTTTGAATGGAGGAGTTCAATGTGCTCCTGTTTCTTTTACTGAAGTAAATGATCTGAATACTTCTTCCACCTCTGGTTCTAAACTTTTTCAAGTACAAAGTAAAGATCTCGTTTCGTGCGTATGAGGCCATTAAGGTTTATGGAACGAGATATAAAATACTGCAACAGACGGGAAACGCTGCATGTTAATTAAGAGGAAAAAGCATAATTTAAACCCATCAGGGCAGATGGCAGACTGTGATTGGATGTTATTTCGGACCAAACACTCCCCTGTGATTAAAACCAAATTCAGTGAGAAGGAGAAGTTAGTTTTCCTGCAGCTGGTTGGTGAACGCATCATATTAACATTTCCAGTTTTCCATTAGTTTCCCGTTGGGGGAACTATACTCCAAACAGGGGACTTTATTCTTTTTTGGCATTATAATTGGATGTTAACAAAACTTTTCCCACACTTTTTTCTTTGCAAGCTGGTTCTGTTTTGGGCAGAATTAAGGACTTAATAACTCAACTCGTTACTTATATGCATTATCATTGTCAGTAAAAGTTGGTTGGGAAAATATGCACAAATCCAAAAGTAATGCAACAATGTAGGAATGTAGGATCTTTGTTTTTGGTGGTGCACATCTGTCAGAAAAGAGTAGTGGGAGTTGGGCGGTGACGGGTCAGTGCTGCCGTCATTGGTCATTAGGCCTTTAGAGGGTGGGATGAAAAGGGACTGTGGACCAGCGTTATAGTCAAGACCACCTAAACCGTGACCGAGACAGAACACACTCACAGTAAAATAAGAAAACGTTAAAAAAACCATAGAAAACAAATAGATTCCTCCTCATTCAGTACTTGTGTTGCTGTATATGTGCAGATGTGACATTTTACCATCAGAAATGTCTCAAAAGGCATTGAAGAGGTGATAATTTGACTTTGTTCAACGCACCGGCAGTTTATTTTTTGACATTTAATCCAGAGGACGAGACCACAAGCGATCTGAGGAACTGTGACAAGGCTGAGGATGAATCCCCGAGGGTCTCCGGGTCGCTGGTGATGCTGTGTGTGTGTGTGTGTGTGTGTGGTCCGGGTCTTCAACCCAGCGGATGTTGAGACGTTTTATGGTCGTCTGGTGGCTCTGCATTGTGTTGAGGGCGAAGCTGAAGCCGGCAAAAGGGATTGAACCAAAGTGGTCTGGACATGAGGCAAAGTGGACGGATTTTAAACTCTACCTCTCTCAGATGTACAAGATAAGACCTTCAGAAGGGTTTATTTGCCGGGTGCGTTGAACTTTGACTCGGTGAAAGGTGCATAACAATAAACATAGAATAAAAATATAATAAATACAATACAAATAGTGCAATAATATATACATATGGTAACAAAATGTAATAATTCCTCTGAATACAGATGTCCTACTGCACCACAAGAGCTTGTGTGTGCTACAGTAATAAATGACCTGATGAGCTTTTTTAAACCCTCCCAGGTGCAGTACCTCTTCCAGCCTCGGGGTTGTGCTGTTGCACCATCCCCCTGCTCCGGCCCCCAGTGGCCCAGGTCTTGTTTGCCTATAAAGACCGCCCCGTATCCACCTGGAAGTGGTACAAAAGCACAGTTGTGCAGGAAGCTTCTGCAATTTCCTCCCTCTTGCGTCACAAACGCATTACTGTGCCTCTCGCCCCCCCAAAAACCACAACCACATGGGACCCGGTGCAGCGCTGGAATTTTCCCACTGACAAAAACACATTAACCGTACAGAGCCAGAGCCAGAGACCGGCTGGTCGGCCGGTGGTGTGATCCCCGCATGGCGAACGAGCCTCTTTCTTGGCGGCAACCTGTTGTGCGTTTACGGGAACAAATGAAGTGCGCCGTCATCTGCACGCACGCCCGTCTGCTTTATCACCACGTGCCAAATGTCAAATGTCAAATGTCAAAGTATTTCCCATTTCTTGTCTCGTGGGCGGCGTTTGAGTTGCGCTGGCCCGGCTCCACGGGGTCAGCCTGCTTTGCCAAACCAACAGTTGTGGTTGAGCTTTGTTGAAAATCTGGGACGGATAAAGGTCACCGATTACACCGATTACACCGATTACACCGATTTTCTGAGAAATGCACCTTGTTTCTCCTTCCTGTAAATGAACAGTCACTCGGCTTCAAACTCTGCAGAAATGAGGTTTGTTTAAAAAAAAAAAAAAAGTTTGCAAGCATGAAGATGAGTTCGCCCACCCATCCTCCATTACAAACCAGCTTCAAAGAGCAACATTTGTGTTGTTCAATACATTTTTGTTTATGTAGATTTGTCTGTTCCTGCAATTCATGTAAACATGTTTGCAGCTGTGAGCTTCTCTGTCTTCTTTGTGCATTACATTGTGTACTGATATGTTCTAGTAGGCCTCCACTTAATGTGTTAGGAATAAACTACACACTGCTCAGAGTTAGATTGGGATTTTGGATCTGGTGTCTTTACAGTTATTAAATATGAAATATAGGGTTTTGGATGAGTTGTTACTAACGATGCAAGGCATCTGGTTTTACCAGAGTTAACACGATTTGTTTGGGGAGGTGTACATCTCGGTACACTCATAATTCCACCATATTTTATATATATGTATATAGTATATCATGGCTCAGTTTCTTCCCCCTGACAAGCAAAACAAAGCCACACAGGTTGTTTAGATGTCAGTCAGACGGCAGTAATCCTCTCACATGTGATAAATCAGTGAGATGAAGTTGATTATTTTGTTTGAACAATTTCAACCTTTGTTGATTTTATTTACAGTAAATAAATAGTTTATGGTCATCTAGACAAGTATTAGTATACACATAATTAGTTCGAAACACATTTATTACATATGGACATCTCTGGTGTCTAATACAGCTGCACACTATAATAATAATAATAATAATAATACAGTGTTTTTATTGGCCCGTCCAAACAATGGATGATAGAGCTAAAGCATTAAGTCAGGTTAATCCACGTACCAGAAGTAATCCACCTCTTATACTCCCACAAAGATACCCAGTCCTTTACTCATATCTTTGTTATTCTCCTAAAAATATATATTTACATGCAGATCAACTTTATTCATAAATGGTGTGCACATGACTGGCTCCAAATCCCCACCTGGCCGTGAAGCGAGGGCTGGAGATGCTATCCTCTTCACCTCGCTCAGCGATGACTTTCATGCTTGGCTGCTGTCCAATTTTATCTCCGGGAGTTGCTAGGCGACAGGAATACCCTCATTGCACAAGTGTATTCTGGGAAATGACGGGTACCAATAAATGGATTCTGCAGATCTGTAACTTATTATCCGCTTTCAACGTTGTTATTATGTGGGTCAATGGCAGAGGAATGGATCTCCAGAAGTTTAAACAGGGATGGAACAGCCATGATGTTATATATATATATATATATATATATATATAAATATATAAAAATATATATAATAAATATCAATAATGTCTACCGGAGATGTGACGAGCGAGAGGACTTTTTTACCTCCGCCTTGCAGATGGATGATATATAAGAACCTGTAAGCGTATCCTCACACTGATCCCTGCTGAGAGCCGGTGCTGAACTCCTGCCCCGAGCCAATAACAAAACACTATTACCGCTAATGTCCAATATAAAGCTCGACGAGATCCAGAGGAACACGGCAAGGGAAACAAAACTTCAAATAATAGTCTCCCAAAGATTCAATACATCTTTTCTATTTCCTCCGGCGTTTCTGCAGAACTGAAAACGACTTTCGCGTTCAATAAAAACTGCATCAAAGCGTTTTTGTTTCACTGTATTTGTTTTTGCCGATTTTTTAATAAAACCAAATAAAGTAGTTTAATTTTTGTTGTGGTTTTATTTTAATTTGCGGCGTTGATCATGTTTAAAGCTGCGACCGGAAATGTGATTGAGAGTGCTGGTAGTTGCATAGTTGCATTTTCCCTTTAGTCCAAGTGGAAATTGAGATTTTTCCGTTTACACCAGGGTTTTCAGTTTGCCAAAACTAAAACATCTGCTGCCCAAAAGTGTACATTTTATAAACTTAAAGGGTATTTTTTACTTTAAACTAGAGGTTTTCATGTCACGTGACTACATGACATCACAAAATCCTCCTTGGTCAAGTTTTGCCTGCCACCATTACCACGCTTCAGGAAGCTGAGCACCTTCTGCACGACTAAAAAACTCCTTTAGAATCAGAATCAGAATCATTTATTGCCATGTATGCTTACACATACAAGGAATTTGTCCTGGCGGGAAGGTGCATACATTTAACATTTAACAATACATTTAACACAGTGCAATAAATGAGGATGAATGGATGAATGAATATCTACACAGAAATACAGTTAAGGGTAAGAGTTCGATTTATTATTTTTATAAGAGAAATGTGTTTTCTGTTAACATGTATGGTTAGTGGCAGCATGGAGAAATATTTTACAGATATCTTTGTGCTAAATGCTAGCTAAAGCACGCTATTAGCATTTCTTTCTCATGCAAACTGCAAGGCTGTAGTTGCCTCAATTTCACAAGACATGTTTCTATCGCCTCTCTTTTGTTTTGCCAGCACGACCAAGTGAAACGTCACGAACTACGAATCCCACCAAAGGAAAAAGAGAACAGGAAATTGTATTTTTGAAGGCCTGAATCCAACATTTTTTTAAATAATAACCAATGTCTAACTAGAATGGTCTATTTTGGATGTTATATGTTCAGTGGCCTCTGAAAGAAAACCTGCTACAAACTATCATTTGTCACTAAAGATAGCTTTTAAAAGCTCACTATCAGAATCAGATGCATTGAATGCATAACATTAAACAATAAACAGAGTGCTTTGTCCAACATGCAAAGGTGAATGCAGACTCGTTGGAGGGGTTTCCTCTTCTACTGCCATCAAACTCCAGCTTCTACTTGCTTCCTTCCTTCCTTCTTTCACAGGCAGCGCTGTTGCAAATGGTCCACAATGCAAATGTTGTGTAGCAAACCTACCGATACCGTGTTCAGCTCTGACACCCTGGTGACTGTTGGAGGTACAGGTCCAGTACGACTAGAGTCAGGGAACCCGAACCAAAGGCCTCTGGCTCATTCTTTGACATATGTGCATGCGACTAAGTGGTGATGGATTCTGTTGCAGGGCATAGTTGCGTGGTTGTGTGAGGGATGTGTGCGAAGCATGTGGTCGATCGTCTTGGCGTGTACGACATCTCATTGTGGAGTAAAGACTTCATCGGGTTCAATGGAAGAGGAAATTAATGGTCGCACACCGGATTGAGCCCAACTGCATTAAAAAAAACATCGCAAGAGGCAAATGCAGAAAAGGGCCCATTTAGAACGGTTATGCTGTCAAGTTTGAAAAGGCCTATCGGCGGAATAATAGCGGATGTCGTCTTTTTCAGTCGGATTCAGCCTCCCGGTCTGCAGGAGGCGGGTTAGAAATCTGCAGGAAATTACATTCCTGGTCCTAGAAAGTATTTATAAATACCACGAGGCACCGACAGCAGGACCCTGATGTCCTGTTTTATTTATGATGTCGTTGTTGCCGTGTCTCAGAAAATGCCAACGCTGGTGGATAAGCTGAGGATGCCCACGGCCACCAGAAAGTGACAGACGAGGATTTGTTTTCCAATGCAGAACAACTCACCTAAGGTCACGAACTTTGGTCATGACCGAAAGAACGAGGTCTCGGATACAATTGGCCGAAATGAGTTTCCTCCGTAGAGTGGCCGGGCTCAGCCTTAGAGATAGGGTGAGGAGATGAGTTTCCTCTGTAGGGCTCAGCCTTAGAGATAGGGTAAGGAGATGAGTTTCCTCTGTAGGGCTCAGCCTTAGAGATAGGGTAAGGAGATGAGTTTCCTCTGTAGGGCTCAGCCTTAGAGATAGGGTAAGGAGATGAGTTTCCTCTGTAGGGCTCAGCCTTAGAGATAGGGTAAGGAGATGAGTTTCCTCTGTAGGGCTCAGCCTTAGATATAGGGTAAGGAGATGAGTTTCCTCTGTAGGGCTCGGCCTTAGAGATAGGGTAAGGAGCTGAGTTTCCTCTTTAGGGCTCGGCCTTAGAGATAGGGTAAGGAGATGAGTTTCCTCTGAAGGGCTCAGCCTTAGATATAGGGTAAGGAGATGAGTTTCCTCCATAGGGCTCGGCCTTAGAGATAGGGTAAGGAGATGAGTTTCCTGGCCGGGCTCAGCCTTAGAGATAGGGTAAGAAGATGAGTTTCCTCTGTAGGGCTCAGCCTTAGAGATAGGGTAAGAAGATGAGTTTCCTCTGTAGGGCTCAGCCTTAGAGATAGGGTAAGGAGCTCGGACATCAGGAGGGAGCTTGGAGTTGAGCCGCTACTCCTTCGTGTCAAAAGGAGTCAGCTGAGGTGGTTCAGCATCTAATCAGGATGCCTCCAGGACGCCTCCCTTTAGAGGTTTTCCAGGCACGTCCAACTGGGAGGAGGCCCAGGACATGCTGGAGGGATTATATCTCCCAGCTTACAAATATTTTTTTTTCGACTTTTTGACATACTATGACTTTTTAAATATTTTTTTGACGAATGACATTTTTGACTTTTTTGACACACTGACTTTTTTAATATTTCTTTGACAAATTAAATTTTTCCAATTTTGTTGACATACTACGACTTTTATACTACTTATTTGACAAATTATTATTTTTAACTTTTTTGACATACTATGACTTTTTTGACATACTATGACTTTTTCATACTTTTTTTGACAAATTATTTTTTTCGACTTTTCGACATACTATGAATTTTAATATTTTTTTGACAAATTACATTTTTTGGATTTTTTTGACATACTACGACTTTTATACTATTATTTGACAAATTACATTTTTTTTACTTTTTTGACATACTATGACTTTTTACATACTTTTTTGACAAATACTTTTTTTACTTTTTTGACATACTATGACTTTTTAATATTTTTTTGACAAATTATATTTTTTTACTTTTTTGACATACTTTGACTTTTTCATACTTTTTTGACAAATATTTTTTTTCCGACTTTTTGACATCCTATGACCTTTTTAATATTTCTTTGACAAATTACATTTTTTTGACATACTACGACTTTTATACTATTTATTTGACAAATTACTATTTTTAACTTTTTTGACATAGTATGACTTTTTTGACATCATATGACTTTTTTGACATACTATGACTTTTTCATACTTTTTTTGACAAATAATTATTTTTGACTTTTTTTACATACTATGAGTTTTTTTATATTTTTTTGACAAATTACATTTTTTGATTTTTTTTGACATCCTATGACTTTTTTGACATCCTATGACCTTTTTAATAATTTTTTGACGAATTACATTTTTTGACTTTTTTGACATACTATGACTTTTTTGACATACTGTGAAGTCAAACGGGGTTTTATAAAAAAGAGATAAAAAAGGAAAAAAAAATATAAAATAAAATTAAGGGGAATAATAATAATTGTAAACGAATAGAGTAATTTGGAACATGGGAAGTAATTAGAAACTAGATAAGCAGGGAATTAATAGGGCAGACGGTCTTACACCGGAAAGGGGCGGAACTAAAAAAGAGAATCACCGGAAGTTTAGGGAGGTGAGCGGTGAAAAGCCGGGAGAGCAAACCCGCCGGCAACGGATCATGAGAGTGGCGTCTACCAAACCAGAAGAGGCAGCCGGTAAGACGAGTGCTAAAACGCTGACTGACTGCATTGAACTGGCTAGCGAGAAGCGCCAGACATGTCACGTGGTTTCGCAAGTTACGTACGGGTGGCGGAAATTAATTGTTTGTTAAGAGATCGGTTTGTTGATTGTTTGACTGTTTGTTTCTTTTACTAATCACATGTGGGTGGAGAATCAGCGGGGACACCAGGATATGATGAATTAGGGGTTTAGGCAGATCACGCGGATTGGAAGGAGTGGTTTGCTTATACATTCATACTGAAATATTTGGTGTTCTTGTCTGTTCCGTTTCAAGGTTTTTTACCTCTTTGTGTGAGGGAGCTTGCTCCCGATCAACATATGAATGGATAAATGACTTGATGTTTGGCCTAAATAAAAGGATGGAGCAAAAAGATCAAGTTGTCATCATTGAGTAAAATCCAGTGGAAATCTGTGGGAGAGGACGCAATCCCTCTCAAGCGGGGAAATTTACATGGTCTGAGGTGGGAGCTTGACAGTAAAAAACCGCCAGACCGGGAAACTGGAAAGTCTGGAAAACCAGGAAAAATAAGTCTGGGAGCTTTGAGCCGAAGCAGCTGGAGATAGACTGGATCCTGGGAAAAGAAGAAAATATATGAGAGTAGTACTTACCTTCTCAACTGGAGGACAACGGAGTGGATTCAAACATGATGGATCAAGCTGCTGGAAAGTCAGTCGAGCAACTCAAGGTGGAGCGAACTGCAGCGAAAAGAGCATTTACACGTCTGGTCAACAGTGTTACTAGGACCTACGAGGACATGTCTGAAAAGGAGCTCAGAGACAGTTTCAATAATGTCATGAAAGAAGCTGAGAAAGTCATGGGTGCAAATGAAGATGTGGAGACTGGATCCATAGCAGAACTGGAGGCGGAGCTGATGCCAGGAGAATATGCTATGTTAACGAAGCAGCAAAAAGCTGACCTAGAAAGGACTGCCAAGGAGTGTAACGGAAGATTAGGAGAGGTCAAAAGTCTGATTCAGGAGACACTTTGGAACAACTTTGGGAAGCTTGAATTGTCAACAGCATTGCAGGCAACAGAAGAAGAGGGTGACTCTGCTGCCGCTATGCGGCCCGATGGGAGCCAGGAGGCATATGACTTTAGAATTGACCACCTGCAAGGACTGTTAAAGACCACGAAGGAGGTGTACAGTGGGTTGAAACGATGGATTCCACCAAGTGAGCAGGAGGATCTTCGGGGCCGCATGACGAGGCTGGAACTCCTCCTTCCCAGGTTGATTTCCAGGAAGGCTGACTACATACAGGCTTGGAAAGAAGAGGAAGGGGAAAGACCACTTGGGCCCACACCGGCCACCATTAGACTGAAACCTATAGCCCTGCCAAGGTTTACTGGGGATAAACGTGACTTCCACAGGTGGAGAAAGGACTGGGAAGCACTCCAGGGGCAAGGTGAGCCGACCGGTTCAAGAGAAGTGAGGAAGTTTCATCTACTGGACAGTATTGATGACAAAATAACAAGGGACCTTCGTCTTACCACCTATAAAACTGCAAGTGACATTTTCCGTGTATTGGAGAACCGCTATGGCAATAAAATTGCTATTGCTATTGACATAGTGGAGGAGTTGCAGAGGATGCCAGCCGCCAAAAGTCATCAGCCACGGAAGATAGTGGAATTAATCCAAGCTGTGGAAAAGGCACTTCAGGATTTGAGCGACCTGGGAGATACAGGAGCAATCAAGAATCCTCTGGTAACGAAGTCAATTGAGAGTAAACTTCCGGAAATTCTGAAGAAGGAATGGCTCGTCTATGTCGCTGATGGAAGAAATGTAGTGGCAGCAGGGAATCGGTTTGATAGTCTCTTGGCATTCCTCAAAGGGCAAGAGAGCATATATGAGCAGCTCGAGCAGCTAAGGGATGAGGAGCCAAGTAGGAAAGAGACCAGAACCGAGCCAAGATATGCGAGAACCAAGTCTACCAAATCAGAAGACGACCATTTAGGGTGTGTAGTTTGTGGTGATGGAAAGCATAAGAGAAAACTCTACTTCTGCAACCAGTTCCGTGTGCTGAAATTAACAGAGAAGAAGGCTGCAGTGAGAAAGTTGGGAGCATGCAGGAGGTGCCTTGAGGTTCATGAGGATGCTTCATACTGTAAAACTGACTTTCTGTGTAAAAACCAGATCTGCAAAGAGGAGCGAGCTCCTGACCATCATTACTCCCTGTGTCCCAATGCTGCCGTGAAGAAAAGCAGCATCGCAGAGAAAAAGCACAGCGTCGGCCCAGAGAGGGAGAAGACCAGGAGGAAACATACGGAAGAACAAGAGGAGTTCTTCAACAAGCTGTCACCAGAATTGGCAAAACAATGTCGGGATGTGTTCTCCAATACGGCTTCAAGAGTCTTCAGCGCTGTAAAAGAGCAACCAAGCCTTCTTGTGGAAGGTGGACTGCAAGAGCTGCCAGTGATTATGATGCTCCTTGAGGTCACAGCAAATGCTGGACAAAAGATTGGGACATTAATTGATTTGGGTTCGGACACAAATTATATAACCCACAAGACGGCAAGCAAACTGAACCTCAGGAGTGAAGAAATTACACTTGTCGTCCATGGAGTTGGGGGAATGAAGGTTCGTGTGGAGACAAAACGGTACCTTCTAAGGATCCGAGTGAAGACTCTGAAGGGCACTCTCAAACCCCATCAATTGGTTTGTTATGGACTAGACAGCATAGCAAATGTCCACAAAAAGGTGACACCAGAGCAGCTGCATAAGTTTTTCCCGAGTGTACCACTGGATGAACTTGTGAGACCCAAAGAGGTAAATTTGCTCATAAGCCACAGAGAAGGACAACTAGCTCCTCAGAGAATCAAAGCTGTTGGAGACCTCGTACTGTGGGACGGACCCCTTGGAAAGGCAGTTGGCGGAACGCATCCTGACCTCTTTGAGGAGCTCACTGTATCAGCCCACATGTCCAAGACACATTTTGCAAGGTCAATGAGAGCAGCAGCTGTAAGATATGAGGAGCTCACCAGCAGGATCCCTGAGACTCTTCTACAAGCCAAACAGGTTAGCAGCAAGTTTCAGGAGTCGAGTACTTCAACCACCAAGAAGGACTTCTTCGAGTGGTGGAAATGGGATAGTATTGGTGCAGCATGCGAGCCGAGATGCGGGGGTTGCCGCTGCGGGAAATGCCAGCCAGGCGGGAAAGAAATGACTCTTGCTGAGGAGAGGGAAGTTGAAATAATGAAGGAAGGGCTCACCTATGTCAAAGGTGACAACCACAGCAAAGAACCGCATTGGCATTCCAGATATCCTTGGTTAGAGGATCCAGCCTCTCTGCCCAACAATAAAAGGACAGTCGAGGCTACATTTCTCAGAACAGAAAGGCAGCTAGCCAAGGAACCGGAGTGGAAGGTTGCCTATGCTGAGCAAGTGCATGACATGGTTGACCGAAGGGCGGCAATCAAATTGTCAGCGGATGAAATAAATGATTGGAAAGGGCCAGTGTGGTATGTGAGTCACCTGATTGCGCCTAACCCACATTCTGTCACGACCCCAGTGAGACTTGTGTGGAACAGCAGCCAGAAGTGCAGAGGTGTGAGCCTGAATGACCTGCTGATGAAGGGTCCAGACGTCCTCAACCAGATTCGGGCTGTACTGCTTAGATTCAGGGGTGGAGTCCATGCTGCTCTTGGTGATATAAAGAAGATGTATAACTCTGTTTGGTTGGAGGACCAAGAGGTACACCTTCATAGATTCCTCTGGCGAGACTCAGAGGATGAAGAACTGGCAGAGTATGCAATCACGAGGGTAAACATTGGAGACAAGCCAGCGGGATGCATTGCACAGCTGGCGATGCGTGAGACCGCGAACCTTGCACCTTTCATCCACCTCAACATAGAGCGCGAGGTGCTCCAGGAAGACAGCTACGTTGATGATATTCTCACATCCCACAATGACTTGGACCAGCTGAGAACCATCACAGCAAATGTAAAGCAGATCCTGCAAGCTGGAGGGTTCAAGCTCAAACCTTGGGTCTTCTCTGGGCAAAGTGGGAGGACGGGTTGGAAGGATGAGCAGGAGGAAGGCACTCGGCCTGGGAGACAGATTCTGGTCCTGCCAAACCAAATGAGTGATGATGACAATAAGGCACTCGGCCTGGGCTACATGGTAGAAGAGGACAAGCTCCATGTCATGACTGCAATCAATTTCTCGAAGAGAAAGAAAAAGATGAGAAGTGGCCATGACCTTCATCAAGGACAAGTCCGAGACCAAATGCCAAATCCCCTTACACGAAGGGAACTGCTCAGCCAAGTTTCAGGGCTGTATGACCCAGTCGGCCTGGTAACTCCTGCGAAGCAAAAAGGAGCTATTCTTGTGCGAAGGGCGTTCCAAGAGGCAAAGACTGGAAAATGTCCAGTCAAAGACACATGGGACATAGCACTCTCAGATGACCTCCGGGAGGATGCAATTAGGCTCTTCGAAGAGTACATTCAACTTGGAAAAATCAAGTTCACCAGAGCACTAACACCTCCATGCTATGTTGAGAAACCCTGGGCAGTCACATTTTCAGATGGAAGTGAGCATACCTATGGCGCAGTGGTGTATCTAAGATGGAACCCAAACCAGGGTCCAATTGTTAGGCTGGTGGAGTCCAAAGCAAAATTAACTCCCTTGGACTGTAAAGGTGATGCTGTGAAAGCAGAGATTTGTGGAGCAGTATTTGCCTCAAGGCTGAAGAAGTACTTTGAGCTGCACAGCCGAATCCAGGTTGAGAGGTGGTATCATCTCATAGATAGCCAAACAGTCCTTGGTGCAGTACAGCGAGAAAGCTATGGCTATCAGACATTCTTCGCAAATCGGATTGGAGAAATTCAAAACAGCACAAGTATTCAAGACTGGTGGTGGACCCCTGGGCAGCAAAATATTGCTGATATAATCACCAGAGGGGCCAGCCCTCAAGACCTGGATGAAGACTCAGAGTGGCAAAATGGGCCAAAGTTTCTGAAGTTACCAGTGAGTGAGTGGCCAATCAAATCAGCCAAGGAACTAGCAAGCACTGCCAGGGAGAGTGTCAACAAGTTGCAGAAGAAGGCATTTGCTGCTGTGACAAGAGCCAAGGCAAGAGAGGTAGAGTCGGATCAACATCAAGCAGGAAGTGAAGAGGGGAGACCACCTGCGGGATCCGCCATCCTAGGTCTTGTGGATGTCAAGCGGTTCAGTAGCTTGACTAAACTTGTCAAAACAATTGCATGGATCTGGAGAGCAGCAAAAAAGTTAATTGGACAAAAGAAAACCCTGAGGAGCTCAAAGTGGGAGGCGGTCTCTTTAACAGGCGTTGTGTCAGTGAGGGAACGAGAAGATGCCCTGAGAGACATCTTTCTGGCGGCGCAAGAAGGAACAACCTTCCCAAGCACCACAACAGATAGACTGGTAGTCTATAAAAACGAAGAGACAGGGCTATTAGTTTGTGGTGGCAGAGTGCAAATCTTCAGAGAAGATCAAGTTGGGGTCCCTATCTTACCCTACAACACATGGGTGTCCACACTGATTGCTCGGGGGGCCCACGAGGAGGGTCATGATGGAGTGGCAGGAACCCTGCTCAAGATGAGAAGGAGAGCATGGGTCATACGGGGGAGAAGGATTGCCCAAAAAGTTGTTGATGGCTGCATGATCTGCAAGAAAGTGAAGGCAAGAAGATGTCAACAAATAATGGGTGGCTTGCCCTCGGAACGAACAGAACCCACAGCGCCGTTCAAATTCACAACAGTAGACCTCTTTGGACCGTACCAAGTCAGGGATGACGTGAGAAGGAGGGTAAAACTGAAGGTCTGGGGGGTGGTTTTTTGCTGCATGGCCAGCAGAGCTATCCACACAGAGCTAGTAAACACGCTGTCAACAGAAGGATTCCTGATGGCCTACCAAAGGTTCACAGCAATCAGAGGGCATCCAAGGAAAATCTGGTCAGATCCGGGCACCAATTTCATTGGAGCAAAACCAGTTCTGGAGGAACTCTACAGATTTTTGGATGGGTTGAACAAAGAGCACTTGCAGGAAACCGCGTCCAGAAATGGGACGGAGTGGATGTGGAAAATCAACCCAGCTGATTCTCCACACAGAAATGGTGCTGCAGAAGCTGCTGTACGCATTGTAAAGAGGGCACTGCAGGTTCTTGGGAAAGAGTCTGAACTCACTTATAGCGAGTTCCAAACAACTCTCCACATAGCGGCCAACCTGGCAAATGAGCGCCCAATTGACGCAAGAGTGCAGAGCCGGGAGGACTGTATCCAGTACATCACCCCCAACACGCTTCTTCTCGGACGGGCATCTCAAAGTGGGGATGTCCAAACATTTGACTTTTCTAGCTACCCCTACAAAAGACTCCGAGCAATGCAGTCGGAGGTGACGAAGTTCTGGAGGCATTGGAGCCAGCTTGCTGGGCCCAACTTATTTGTAAGGAGCAAGTGGCACACTGCAGAGAGAAACGTTACGGTTGGGGACGTCGTCTGGCTAAGTGACCAAAATGCGCTGAGGGGGCAATTCAAGCTTGGCAGAGTCATCAGCACAAATCCGGACAGGAAAGGCATCGTAAGGGACGTCAACGTCAGAATCGTCCCGAGCTACAATGTTCCTGTGACAAGATCAGCAGGGGAAGCAAGAGCAAGTCGTCCGGCCGGGAGTGAGGAGAACAGGAAGATCCAGGGGACCATCCTTCACAGAGACGTCAGGCGGTTGGTTGTCCTGCTACCTGCTGAAGAACAGAGCATCCCCAGATGATTAGGAGAGCTAGAACTGGGGTTGGAAGTCTGTCTTTAAAGTTGGCGATCTCCCCAGTGATCCCATGGGAAGATCGAGTGGGAGGTGTGAAGTCAAACGGGGTTTTATAAAAAAGAGATAAAAAAGGAAAAAAAAATATAAAATAAAATTAAGGGGAATAATAATAATTGTAAACGAATAGAGTAATTTGGAACATGGGAAGTAATTAGAAACTAGATAAGCAGGGAATTAATAGGGCAGACGGTCTTACACCGGAAAGGGGCGGAACTAAAAAAGAGAATCACCGGAAGTTTAGGGAGGTGAGCGGTGAAAAGCCGGGAGAGCAAACCCGCCGGCAACGGATCATGAGAGTGGCGTCTACCAAACCAGAAGAGGCAGCCGGTAAGACGAGTGCTAAAACGCTGACTGACTGCATTGAACTGGCTAGCGAGAAGCGCCAGACATGTCACGTGGTTTCGCAAGTTACGTACGGGTGGCGGAAATTAATTGTTTGTTAAGAGATTGGTTTGTTGATTGTTTGACTGTTTGTTTCTTTTACTAATCACATGTGGGTGGAGAATCAGCGGGGACACCAGGATATGATGAATTAGGGGTTTAGGCAGATCACGCGGATTGGAAGGAGTGGTTTGCTTATACATTCATACTGAAATATTTGGTGTTCTTGTCTGTTCCGTTTCAAGGTTTTTTACCTCTTTGTGTGAGGGAGCTTGCTCCCGATCAACATATGAATGGATAAATGACTTGATGTTTGGCCTAAATAAAAGGATGGAGCAAAAAGATCAAGTTGTCATCATTGAGTAAAATCCAGTGGAAATCTGTGGGAGAGGACGCAATCCCTCTCAAGCGGGGAAATTTACATGGTCTGAGGTGGGAGCTTGACACATACTATGACTTTTCATACTTTTGACAAATTATTTTTTTCGACTTTTCGACATACTACAATTTTTTTATAATTCTTTTGACAAATTACATTTTTTGACTTTTTTGACATACTATGACTTTTTTTGACATACTATGACTTTTTCATACTTTTTTTGACAAATTTTTTTTTCGACTTTTTGACATACTATGAATTTTAATATTTTTTTGACAAATTACATTTTGTGGATTTTTTTGACATACTACGACTTTTATACTATTATTTGACAAATTACATTTTTTTTACTTTTTTGACATACTATGACTTTTTACATACTTTTTTGACAAATACATTTTTTACTTTTTTGACATACTATGACTTTTTAATATTTTTTTGACAAATTATATTTTTTTACTTTTTTGACATACTATGACTTTTTCATACTTTTTTGACAAATATTTTTTTTCCGACTTTTTGACATCCTATGACCTTTTTAATATTTCTTTGACAAATTACATTTTTTTGACATACTACGACTTTTATACTATTTTTTTGACAAATTACTATTTTTAACTTTTTTGACATACTATGACTTTTTTGACATCATATGACTTTTTTGACATACTATGACTTTTTCATACTTTTTTTGACAAATAATTATTTTTGACTTTTTTGACATACTGTGAGTTTTTTTATATTTTTTTGACAAATTACATTTTTTGATTTTTTTTGACATCCTATGACTTTTTTGACATCCTATGACCTTTTTAATAATTTTTTGACGAATTACATTTTTTGACTTTTTTGACATACTATGACTTTTTTGACATACTATGACGTTTTTGACATAATATGACTTTTCATACTTTTTTTGACAAATTATTTTTTTCGACTTTTCGACATACTACAATTTTTTTATAATTCTTTTGACAAATTAAATTTTTTGACTTTTTTGACATACTATGACTTTTTTTGACATACTATGACTTTTTCATACTTTTTTTGACTAATTATTTTTTTCGACTTTTTGACATACTATGAATTTTAATATTTTTTTGACATACTACGACTTTTATACTATTATTTGACAAATTACATTTTTTTTACTTTTTTGACATACAATGACTTTTTACATTTTTGACAAATACTTTTTTGACTTTTTTGACATACTATGACTTTTTAATATTTTTTTGACAAATTATATTTTTTGACTTTTTTGACATACTTTGACTTTTTTGACATACTATGACTTTTTCATACTTTTTTGACAAATATTTTTTTTCCGACTTTTTGACATCCTATGACTTTTTTAATATTTCTTTGACAAATTAAATTTTTTTGACATACTACGACTTTTATACTATTTATTTGACAAATTACTATTTTTAACTTTTTTGACATACTATGACTTTTTTGACATACTATGACTTTTTTGACATACTATGACTTTTTCATACTTTTTTTGACAAATAATTATTTTTGACTCTTTCGACATACTATGAGTTTTTTTATATTTTTTTGACAAATTACATTTTTTGATTTTTTTGACATCCTATGACTTTTTTGACATCCTATGACCTTTTTAATAATTTTTTGACGAATTACATTTTTTGATTTTTTTTGACATCCTATGACTTTTTTGACATCCTATGACCTTTTTAATAATTTTTAGACGAATTACATTTTTTGACTTTTTTGACATACTATGACTTTTTTGACATACTATGACGTCTTTGACATACTATGACTTTTCATACTTTTTTGACAAATTACTTTTTTTAACTTTTTTGACCTACTATGACTTTTCATACCTTTTTTGACAAATTACTTTTTTTTAACTTTTTTGACATACTACGATTGACATACCATCTGGTAGGAAGCCCGGGGAAGACCCAGGACACGCTGGAGGGATTATATCTCCCAGCTGGCCTGAATGCCTCGGGATCCCCCAGAATGAGCTGGTAGATGTTGCTGGTTAGAGAGAGGCCTGGATCAGCCTGCTGGACCTGCTGCCTCCAAGACCCGACGGATGAAAATGGATGGATGGATGGATGGATGCAGAACAACTTTTTTAAAGAAAAAACACGCGTGCAGAGCAAATGTTGAGATTTCCCGACGCCCACCGTGCAGATCTTCTATACGGATACGCACCGGCGCCCTGGGAGCGTTATTCCAACTGACAGTACATCTGCACCGGCGCAACGGCCACCGAGAAATAAGCTGATCACGCTGTGAAGGAAACTTAATAACCTGTCCGGCTCACTTAAACAGCAGCGCTTTTTGGTTCCAGATAAATCCGTTGTGAAATTTCAATTACGGCATCAAAGCTGTGAGCCGCCCTCTGAGGGACAGAGTTGTTACCGCCGAGCGCCGGTCATCGCGGCGTCGCTGACAGAGGGTTCAATAACACCGCGTCATTATGAGCCCTTCCATGTCGCCGGCTTTGAATAACACTGGTTATCAGAAGTGTCGCAGAGCAGGTATTGGTGTTGTTGTAATGCCTTTCATCACCACAGGGGGTGCTAATGTGTTTGAATGGTCATCTATGCCACACAAAAAAACCCTTTCAGGTTTGTTTTTTCCTCTCTTTTTTTTCCAATTTTAAACTCAAACCGGCACCAATAAGCCATGTAATGTGAAGGCCAAAGATGGTATCCTCTTTAGCTCGCTCCGTGGAATGACTTTCATGCTCAGCTGCTGTCCAATTGTATCCCCTGGAGTTGCTAGGCGACAGGAGCATCCTCATTACAAGTGTATTCTGGGAAATGATGGGACCCGTAAATGAATTCTGTGGATCTGTGACTTATTATAAGCCTCCTGCACTGTTGTCATGAGGGCTCAATGAAAGACAGGGACGCGATATGCAAATGAGCCGTGAGGTCATTCAGCAGAGTCACTGCAGTATCTGCTTCGTCCAGCCTGAGTTTTAATGCCTCATCTCAATTATAAACACACAGTGAGCTATTGTATTTTAATGCAGTTTCTCAGTCTGCATCATTAGAAAGCCATTAAGTAATTCAAGAATATTTTAAAACCTATATATATATATATGCAGTTGGAAGAGATGTTATGATTCCTGAAACAACGAGGACGCCTGCACATCATTACTGCAGCTGATTGGACCAATGGATTCATTCTCCAGATCCAGATCTCATTATTTGCCTTTAACATTATTATATGAAGAGGATGGCTTAATCTCGTCATGTTAGGATGGTAATGCATTGGTCTATAAGATACACGCTCATAGATGGTGGTTACATTTCATCAGCTGAGAAGTTATACCCTTAAATGTCAATAAACAGTAAATAATATCCTTTTTTTCCACTAATATTGGATGCAGGTTTTTTAAACATAAGAAAATTTGTTTAAAATAAGATCTGGACTTTTTTCTGGTGAGTCACGCAGCGGAAAGCAGGATTGGTAAACAATGAAAATGGTGATTGTTCTTTATATATATATATATATATATATATATATATATAAATATTCTCCTTATTCAGTTTCACTTTCAAACTCTCAAACCAGAGTTGTTGACTGTTGGGACAGAGAAAAGACTCAAAGATGGTTTTGATTAGTTGTATCTTGAAAAGATCACTGTTTCTGTCAATGGAGTCTAGTGGCTTGGCAGAGAGCATTTGTTTGTTTTTTTGTATTAATTCTAAGAATTGTCCAAATCCCTGTTGATTTGCATGTATTATATGAGCATTTCAGTGTGCTTTAAATACCACCACTGCTGGTCGAAGCTGGAGTCAATAAATAAATAAATACCTGAGGCGACTGCGAAGGCATTCGTCACCTGTATCCCTGAAGACAGCACTGAGATGTGAGTGGTTGTTAGGATGCTTTGTCCAGGAGAAAGGGGCTGAAAAGAACCTGGACCTTGTTTAGTGATTACAGAGAGACTCTGTGGTGTCAGCGAATCTGAACACACATATCAATTATGCTTTGGTCATTTATATCCAAAAATGTCGCACTTTTCCTTTTAAATGGAATAATTATTGGCACCAACTGTGTCATCTCCAAACATAATTCGCAGATAATATCTAAGAGCAAACTATTGATGATGGAGTATTTATTGTTAGAAAAACATTGCCATATTGTGGCATTTTAGAGTGCGTAAAAAGTAGAAAAAGCTCACAAAAAAAGCTAAAAATAATATTTAAGTGGTGAAAACATCTACATGTTTGTAGCCATGAATGTAAACTGAACAGAACTTTCTCAAAACAAAGGAAACCAGAGACCAAGACTAAACATGCTCCACTCCAGCATAACTCCACCGCCATTGTGTCTCTGCAGTTTAACGGCATCAGGCCACCACCATCCATCAGACTGGTACCCGAGCCCATCTGATCCGGCCTCCGCTGTAAAGTAACTACAGCTCTTTAACCGCAACACATCCTCTGCAGCCGGCGTGATGAACGGCGTGGATTAACGGCGCCTCTAAATCACACGAGCGGCAAAGACTAACTAACGCTGCCGAGCATTAGCCGGATCCTAATCACCTGCCGGGGGGGATCCCGCTGCCTCGTTCTGGGTGATAACTGACCTCCTCCCTCATCTCCCATTTTTGCTGGCGACCATGGCAGAACTTTGCCGCCCTCACATCTGGAACCAACCTCCCATGGGTCTCCGCCCCCTGAGAGATTTGTCGTGCATCCCAAAACGGTATATTGCTTTTAAAAAACAGCCACGTATCATATGATCACGGGAGATACATATCTCATGAAACGGGGCGACTAAGTCGATTACGAGGGCCCGGTCTGCGAGGCGGCTAATGGAGGCGGCGGCGTAGAGGGAATAGGACCCGTTAGCGTACCGTGTTTGCCTGAAATGCGAGCCCGCCGGGCCTTTTCGCCACTGTTCTCACAGAGATAAATCCCTGTTGCACTTAGTAGTCATCCATTTTTAATGGCGCAGCCTCAGCTGGGAGATGCATGAAGACAGAGGGGGGGGAGATGGGGAGGAATGGGTGGGTGGGGAGCCAAGGTGTGGATGACACCAGCTGGTCGCCTCGGGCTAACGTACGTACAGTCTCTCTCGACTGTGTTTTCGTAGTGCGCGCTCAGCGCCGGCAGCAATTACCGACGTCTGAGGTTGTTTTGCTGGCGAAGACAGTGAAGCCATTCATGAGCTCATCACGGTTTTATTTATTGTTCGCTCACTTGATGGGACGTTTGGAAGAAACGGAGCGCTCACAGCTGCACAACTGTGCAAAAAAAGAAAAAGCAAGAAGCAGCAGCTTCTTTGAGCCCCCTTTAAAAAAAAAAAAAAGTCTGCAGCAGCCATTCCACAGATGGCAGGCGGAGGAGGCCGGCAGGGCGAGCCATTCAACCCACTTCAGAGCAAACATGATCCGTTTGAATGGCGAAGGCGTAAGCCAAGACATTCTTGTGTGGGCAGACCTCCCTAAACAACCGCGGCCCTGTGTTTGTCCTACGGAGGCAAAACCTGGGAAGATGGCCGAGCGGCGGCTCAGGATCAGCGTGTCCAGAAGCAAGAAAAGGTTGTGCGCTCAAAACGCCGACAACATCCACACACAGGCAGTCGGTTAGCGGGCCAATCAGGGCGAGCAGGGCCGGGAAGTGTGCTTTTTAGTCGACTTCCCTGCTTGATTCAATCAGCATCTGTAAATCACTATCAATCAGTAAGCCGGTGAATCTAGACGTTCGCACACAAACACACACACACACAAAAAGGCTCCGCACTCAGATTGACGTTCAGTAAACCGACCGAAGAACACGACCACATGGCTCCGAATATTTGATAGGTTTTTATTTCTCTAGTGGATTCATATGTTGTTATTCTGCACAGCAGCATACAGGAAATCGTGGTAAAATATAAATAACAAAGTTCAACAGTGTTTTTCTTTTTTCTATTATTCATTTAATCAAAAAACTCCTCTGTTAAAAGTGGCAAATTGTGTCGGCCGTTTTTCAATACGCACACTCTCTCGCACACCCTCGGGAGAATGTAACATCGAGCAACTAAAACTTTAAAAAGAACGGGTATAATCGTTATTTACAGACAATCACCTTTTGGCGAGCAACGCTTATAGCTTCTTGGAAATTCACTTCCGTCATGTTAAATGCGACCAAATGAAAATACAATTATGTTATACAAAGATCAAAAATACTATCAAAACCCTTATTATAAATGGCAGCACTATATCAATAAACTGCTGTTGACATTTGACGTGTAAGTACAAAATCCTGTTGAGGTAGCGCCCTCTGAAGTCACTTGTAATGTTAAAATACTGAATAAACATCACTTTATGTACAATACAGCAAATCTCTCTTCTTTCTTCAATGCAATTGTATTCCTTTGGTAAACAAAACTGTCAGAAATGTGCAGTCCTGCAGGTGACACTTTCAATCATACATTCACAACACTTTTGCATCTTTTTTTGTTGTTGTTTTTCTTTTGGGATTCTTCAGGTAATAACGGGGAAAGCACGTCGTTGTTGTTGTCGTTGTTGTTGTTGTTGTTCGCTAACATTCATTTGCTCTTTTTGGCCTCACGCTCAAGAGCGAAAAGGCCTCGCAGAGCCGGCGTGAGACACTCCGGTGGACACGTCGGGCAAAAACCAAAACAAACCACACAAAAAAGAAAAAGAGAAAAAGAAACACCATCGAGAAAGAGAGACTTGAAATCCAGTGTGTCGCCCTTATTTGGGAATGTAAACATACAGAAATGCAGGCAAGTGTCTCGTGGAGTCGGACGACGTTCTCGTCACATTGGATTGGAGTGAAAGTTTGGCTTGGCAACAATTGATTATAACGTCCCCCCCCCCCAACCCCCCCACCCAACCCCCCCTCGGAGAACATGAGCCTGAAAACAGAGGCCACATTGTCTCCCCCTCCCTCCCTCCCTCCTTCCTGCCTCGCAGATTGAATGTCAAACTTTTAGAGGAGCAAGTTGGAAAATATGTTGTGGAGTTTTTTTTGTTTTTTTTTAGGCAGGCGGCCCGGGACCGAAGGGGTTTCCTGCTCCGGTCGGTCGGACGCACACAAGCACTCATCGATGACCCATTCTTCAGCTTCTTTAATGGCAAACATAACTTTGGTTTTCTAAGACGAGAAAAGAAAAAATCGCAGCGGGCTTGGCTCGCCGTACAAAAATACTTGGTAGAAATATGACATTCATCCCCCTTTTTGCCAATGTCAGTGTGTGTTTCCCTACATGACCAAAATACTTCTCTTCAAATGTATTCACACTGTGATTATTGACACAAGTATTTATATGCGCACGCTCAAATGACTATAAACTAGCAAGAAAAATAAATCCCATGTATAAAGCATAAAAGTGTTCTATGTGGATAAAGGAACTATAAAAATATAAGAGATCTTAGAGAGAGAGATATAGAGAGAGAGAGAGAGAGAGAGAAAGGATAAAACCAATATGTTTATGAAACTGGGATAAATCAAAACAGTCATCTGGAAATAGTTCAGTGCAATTCAATTTACTTTATACTCATGTCTGTTTAGAATATCTTCATCCTCTTACCACCCACAGCCCGCCCTCCCTTCAATGGTCGCTGGGATGGCTGGTCTTTAGACAGAGGACAGTATTTGATGGTGTGGGCATTGTCCCCGTTGGCACTGCACAGAGGGCAGGTGTACGCCCTCAGAATCGGGCACACCACCCGGCCGTCCGGGGTCTTCAGGACGTGGGAGCCGTACACCTCCTCGGGCGCTCCGTTATTTCGGCAGAAGACGCAGATTTTGGGCTCCTGCTTGCTCCTGGAGGCGGGCTTGCGCATCTTCCTCTCCATGCCGAACAGATCGAACCCGGCGAAGCTCCCGCCGAAGCCCACCTCCCGCTCCGGCAGCTGGACGCCGAGCTGGTTCTGGAAGGGGCTCAGGATCGAGAAACGCTCCTTCAAGTCCAGGATGGAGGGCGGCGGGGGGCTCCCGGACGGGCAGCAGCAGTCCAGGTGCCCGCCGTCCCCAACGCCGCCCGAGATTACGCACGGACACGGCGGGGAATCGTCCAAGCCCAGGGTGGCCTTAAGGGACTCGGTGATGGAGTTGGGGTTCTGGGGGATGCTGAGCTTGTTGTTCTTCGTGACCAACGTCGTCAGCCCGAGATAGTCGTTCCAGAAATTAAAAGTGTAGTCGTAAGGGCTGCGCGCGTTCAAATAGTTGTGATTGAGAAAATCCATGGCCGCTTCTGGTCGTTCGCTCGCGGTCATGAGGGAGAAGCAACCGGAGTAATCCGTAAAGTCTTTGAAGCCAGAGTTCGTCTCCAGGAGCGGTTCGTGCGCGGCGATGTGGTCTCCAGTGTTCCCGTTGTGTTTGTGCGTCCTGCAAACAGGCTTTCTGGTTATAAGGACCAGGAGGGCGGGGCGCGCTCCCTCCGATCCAAGTTTGTGATCAGGTCGCAAGCAGCTCCCTCTCTTCAGCAGCAGTTTTCCTTTTTCTTTCTTCTTCTTCTTTCTGTCGACATCAATCATCATTCTGGCGTTTTTTTTTTGCGTTTTCATTAAATACAAGTTGTTAATAGTTAATGATTTGGAAGCAGAGAAATAACGTCGCTCTTGCTGTGGTTAATTACGTTGTGGCAGCGCGAGCGCGGATCAATTAGAGGAGGACGGCTCGGCTCTTTGTTCCCTCTCGGTGCCAAAACCGTACAATTCCGCGCGTTTCGTCAATCAATACCGTTAATCATTGCGCGTGAATACCGTCAGCCAACTACGGGGCGTTCGCGTTACACGTTAACCCCTCGTGTGCCAGCAGCAGAGGCCCCTTTGTTCCATGCAGCAGCCATCCCCTCTACCAGCCTGCGCCTGTGCATCCAGATTCATGTTGGAACGGGACCAATACGAGGCGAACCTGAGGAGACAGGGTTGTCTATTCAAAGAACCACCAGGTTATGATTGATAATTAGATATAACTCAAGGTTTCTTCTTGTATAACACACTAACAAAAGTCTGTTTTCCTCCACGGTTGCACACGTAACAGGAGTAAACAACTCTTAATGACTTGTCGGTGTAATAAACTGCTGCTCGGGTGTGACTCGCTGTCAGTTCCTGGCATTAAAAGCATTAAAAGCTCGTGAAGCCCAGACAGAACACCACATCAGTCCCCTTCAGCCGTGATGTAAACAACATGCAGCGCTGCTCTTCAACAGGGGGCAGCATGGTGCAATTACAGGTCAGTTCATTCAAAACCGAGAGGCCCCTCCCTCTCCCGTGGCTCCTCCCCCCCCCCCCCCAATGAATGAGAGTGCCAAACAAAACCGACAGTAATGATGGCCACTGGCTGCAAGATGAAAGTCACCCAAGATGTCCCGGCAGCCAGATGTCATTAGTATATTCTGATTGACTGAGAGGCAGCGAGAAGACCACACGGCCCGGATCAATGAGCCCAGGACTCATGGACCTGGTCTAATGAGGAATCTGTACGACTGATGTAACACACAACAATGTGTGTGTAATGTTGTTAAAGGGCCCGTTCACTCTTTTAACCTACCTCTAGGGGTGCATGTGGCACTAACAGAGCTGAAAATCCTAATCATGCTCATTAATCTGGTTGAATCTACAGGGCACATCGGTCAAGGGACTATTTTCTTGCTCAAAAGTAGTTCCATGGAAAACTGTTACGATAAAGGTCTAGATGTGTGCCTGCTTTACAGCTTTACAATTAAATAAGATGACCAATAAGTAAATCAAAACTTCATTATAAGTAAATATTAAGTAAATCATTTCATTATACCCCAAAACATGGAGGTAGTCGCTAAAAACATCACAATCATCATCACATGGATGATTTTCTTTTGATTTGGAGTTCTTTTTTTCCCACATACATGAGAAGCTGGGATCTAGTGTGATATTTGGCACTCGGGTCCTTCCCACAACCGCCCCAACAAAACAGCCTCATTCAATCATTCAGGTCTGAGAGCCACATCTGGAGAGGCTGCGTTGGCTTTTGAACGTTGTAAACAGACACATCTGTCGGGGTTGTTAGAACTTTTAAAGAAACACTCTTGTACTGTCGGGCTCTTTGACACAATGGACCACGTTGCCTTTAGCTTTACCGGAAAGCCCCCGAGTGGTAGCCTCAAACGTCAATAACCACAACAGAGTGACCTCACAGTGGTCAGCGATCCACGGAGGTATAGAGGGTTATATCTTGTATATCTGGGAAGGGATACGTATCTGCTGCTGTCGCGACTTTTCTTTTTATTCTAAAAGGAACCTGTCAGGAGTCTATACGTTCGCACATCTTTATCTCTACAATAATCCCGTCTCGGAGCACATTGGCTCTCCATCAGCGAAGAGAAGGGGATCGAGATTGCGAATCTCCGGAGGCAGCCGGCATAAACGGCCGGGCTCGCTGCAGGCCTCTGATCCCGTGATGAAGTGGGCAGCTCAGGAATGTGGAAGCGGCCCTCTTGAAACAATATGATAACACGAGTGACTGGCGTTCTAATTAAAACTTCCAGGGGGGGAGGAGGGGTGAGGGGGGGGGGGGGGGGGGGTGCTGCGAGGACCCACTGACTCGGAAGAGGGCCGGATCTATTTTTAAGGGATCTAATAAGAAAGGCGCTACACCTTAAGAGACGGGGAGATGAAAGCAGGACGAGGAGAGGTCCGTGTGTTCAGCCAGTTAGTTTGAAATAGTATCGACTGCACGTTGGATTCTCACTCCGGAGGAAAAAATATGAATTTTATGACGAGGCATTAATAATGTATGTAATTGCCAATTCTTTTTTTGCAAGCCGGGGCAGATTGTGCAAGCGGACTCCCCGTGTTGCTGCAGAGCCACTGAGGTATTCATGGGCATATTATTTCTTAATTTTGTTGTGACTGAGAGGGATTAATACTCATCCATTAGCTGGAGCTAATTCCACCACCGTATCGGACCAGGAAGTGAGATTAGCGGATGAATGATGCATAACCTCAACGGGGGGGGGGCGCGGCCTCGCAAATCGATTTAGGAATCACGCCGACTAAGTGATTGTTGTGTAAGTGTTTTTGTGTTGTTGTTGTTGTTGTTGTTTTTCTCAGCTCGACAGGAGAAAAAAAAAAACGCAGATCATCAGGAAAAGTGGCGACCGGCTGAGGAAGACACTTTCTCCTTAATGACCAAATCATATTTCCTGCGTGGGCTCATTAGCAACGTGAGACTTGCATGCACAATTTCTTTTATTTATTTCTTTATTTTCCCGCTCCAGACGCATTATGATCAGCCCGGACGTGCCTTTCTTTTGCTGAAGTTAGGCGTATGATAATGTCTGATTTATACCATCCCGTGGATGTAATCTGCTTCATGCATTACGATCATAATCAACACGTTCTGGCTTGTGTTTTGGCGGAAAAAACTCCGCTCCATTCATATTTGACGTGATAAATGAATGATTGATGGTGTTGTGGTTTGCATGAAGAAATCCGATTCCCCTTTTTATCCCCCCCCCACCCTCACAGCATCCGCTCCTACTCTGTAGTAATAATTCAAACACATCATGTGGGCATGTTTTCAATCATTAACATGGTGTCTGTAACCTCTTAAGCTACATTCTTTCTTTTGAAATGCCTTTCTGTGGCTGTCTTGGTCATCCTCCGCTCTCTGTTGCTCATTTCATGAGGAAAGTTTCAGCCGTGGCCTCGGAGAGAGCGAATGCATCGGGAAGGATTACACACACACACACACACACACACACACACACACATTACATTACATTACATTACATTTAGCTGACGCTTTTATCCAAAGCGACTTACAATAAGTGCATTCTACCGTTTACAACAAGAATCAGAACAAGAATCACGAAGGTACAAAAAAGTTCAACTACAAAGTGCTATCAGTAAGAGCCGTTTCAGTGCTACTAAAGTGCTACTTCCTTTATTCAAGGTATAGTCGGAAAAAATGTGTTTTTAGTTTGCGACGGAAGATGTAGAGACTTTCTGCTGTTCTGATGTCAATGGGGAGCTCATTCCACCATCGAGGAGCCAGGACAGAGAACAGTCGAGACTTTGTTGAGTGTTTAGCTCGCAGCGACGGAGCTACAAGGCGATTGGCAGAAGCCGAGCGGAGCGCACGAGATGGGGTGTAAGGTTTTACCATGTCCTGGATGTAGACTGGACCAGATCTGTTCGTTGCACGGTACGCCAGTACCAGTGTTTTGAAGCGGATGCGGGCGGCCACCGGTAACCAGTGAAGGTCGCGGAGGAGCGGAGTAGTGTGGGTGAATTTCGGGAGGTTAAAGACCAGTCGAGCTGCTGCATTCTGGATGAGCTGCAACGGTCGGATGGCACCAGCAGGTAGACCCGCCAGGAGGGAGTTACAATAGTCTAGACGCGAGATGACCAGAGCCTGGACGAGAACCTGTGCCGCCTTCTGGGTGAGAAGTGGACGTATTCTCCTGATGTTGTGCAGCATGAATCTACAGGAACGAGTTGTTGCGGTAATGTTGGCAGTCAGGGAGAGTTGACTGTCAAGGGTCACACCGAGGTTCCTGGCAGTCGGGGTCGGGGCCAAGACTGAGTTGTTGAAAGTAATCGTCAGGTTGTGAGTGGGGGAGACTTTCCCTGGAAGGAAAAGTAATTCCGTCTTGTCAGGGTTAATCTTCAGATGGTGTGCGGACATCCATTGTGAGATGTCAGTCAGACAAGCAGAGATTCGTGCTGCTACCTGTGTTTCCGATTGTGGAAACGAGAGGATCAGTTGGGTGTCGTCAGCATAGCTATGGTAGGAAAAGCCATGCGAGCGAATGACGGAGCCAAGAGAGTTGGTGTACAGGGAGAAGAGGAGAGGACCGAGGACCGAGCCTTGAGGGACCCCAGTAGTGAGAGGACAAGGGTCAGACACAGATCCTCTCCAGGTTACCCGGTAGGTCCGATCACTGAGGTAGGATGAGAGGAGGGAGAGCGCAGTGCCTGAGATACCCAGGTCCTGGAGGGAGGAGATGAGGATCTGGTGGTTCACTGTGTCAAAGGCAGCAGAAAGGTCCAGAAGGATAAGGACAGAGGAGAGAGAGGCTTCTCTCGCAGTGTGAAGCTGCTCTGAGACAGCAAGGAGAGCAGTCTCTGTTGAGTGGCCTGCCTTGAATCCAGACTGGTGAGGGTCCAGAAGGTTGTTCTGGTGGAGGAAGGAGGAGACTTGGTTGAAGATAGCTCGCTCCAGGGTTTTGGAAAGAAAGGGAAGGAGAGAGACAGGTCTGTAGTTGTTGACTTCTGACGGGTTGAGAGTGGGTTTCTTCAGGAGAGGGTTAACTCTTGCCTCCTTCAGAGAGTTAGGGAAACAACCAGTTGAGAGGGAGGTGTTAATAAGATGGGTGAGAAAGGGAAGAAGGTCAGGAGCAATAGACTGGAGGATGTGAGATGGGATGGGGTCAAGGGGGCAGGTGGTTGGGCGGGCAGAGGATACCAAGGTAAGAACTTGATTGGGGGACAGAGGGGTGAAAGAGGAAAGTGAAGGGGAGGCGGATAATGTTAATGGAGATGTAGTTATGGGCAGGGGATCAGTGAATGAGGAGCGTATGTCATCTATCTTTTTAGTAAAGTAGTACACGCACGCGCACGCGCACACGCACACGCACACGCACACGCACACGCACACGCTTTGTGCGTATTCCTAGTGGCAGCTGCCGTGGATAAATCATGTCAATGCCTTGCTCAAAGATACTTTAGAAGTGGATATTCCCTTCAACTCCATTTAAGCTGATAATCCAGGCCTGGGCTCCACCAATGGGCCTCAGTGTGATCCTCTATGTGTAAAACAACCACCCCCCTCCGTCTGCGTGTTTACAGAGCGACATATCGATCACGAAACAATACATAATGGGTTTTGCAGGAATTGCTGAAAAATCCATTTTCGCCATATCGATTGCCGTAATGAAGACGAATGCCGAATCACTCGGCATGAAAACGGCTCGTGTGCATTTGCGTTTTTTTCAAACCCATTTCTGTTACACTGGAAAAGACGGCTCTCTCTCTTTCTGTCGGAACCCACGGATTACCATGTGTTTTCATTCACAGCCATTAGAGCTCTGTTTGTGATTATGCAAATGAGAAAAACATGCAGGGAAATTTAATCAGGGCGCACATTTGATTTCACGTGAACGATTGCTGGAGGGCGGGCGGGAGGGGGACTTGATCGCATAATAATCGAGCAACCAAATTATGTTCAATATTTTGTTTTCGCAGCGGTCCTCCACTTGGTCACGCCGCAGCTTCATAGGCTTACGGCCTCCGCCTTGGGTTGGGAGGCTTGAAGTTAACAGCGCCGCATGAGGTTTGATTATCCTTTGTTCTCCCCGGAGATGCTGAATGGAAACTGCAGTTAATGGGAAGCATTTCCATATCGGCAGCAAAGCACAGCAGCTTGTGTTCGTGCATTTTTATTATTGCTGCGTCCCCCGAACCAAATATCTAAGTGCTCGGTTTTCTTTTGTTCCCCAGCTGAACGGCAAGAAAATGGGCTCTTTTGTAATTGCACGTAAACACAGAGGAGGCCATTGTACGGTTGTGTGTGCAGCACTGTGGATAACCGGCGATTAAACTGAACGTTACTCCAGGAGCATGACGGGATTGAAGCTAATAAAGCGTGTCAGTCATTAATAAGAGAGCTGGGTCTGTTTATCGAGCTCGGAGATGTAGAACAAATAAATGTCATTCAGCTTTCGGGAGCGACCGTCTCGGTTCAGCCGTCCTGCGACCCGGAGCTTCAAGGTACCGACAGCAGGGCCGCTGTACATCTTTCATCAGCGGTCTCAGGAAACGGAGCTCCGCGGCCTTGACAGTTCCCGTACACACACACTCCCTCACAAGCTGACCTTGTATCAGTCTGTATGCACGTTTGAGCAAAACGAAGCTTCGCCATTTGCCTCGAAACTGCATTGCTGATTCAGCAAAAGTGAACTACCTCCAGAGAAAATTTGTGCACATTTCCTCTGGAGATCTGAAGTTATTTCACAAGTTATTTTTCTAGCAAATACCAGAAGCTGAGTGCCTTTCAGTGTGCAGAGGGCAGCTCCTTCTACATGCAGGTTTGTGGGGCATATGGCCTCAGGTGTACCAAGCCTTATGCCCCCCAAATATTCAAATGATATCCAGTCTGCTGCGAGCGTTGTGTGTCCTCAGATGTCCTCACAAACTAGTTTTTGTGTGTCTACACACACACCAGATACCAGTCGCATCTTCTCAAGTTGTCCGAAGGTTTGAAGGACTAGATGTTATCCCAATGTGGGAAATATCGACCTGGTGCTAGAGACGGGAGCGCTTCTTTCATTTGACATTCTGTACCTTCACATTAAAGCTCAATAATTAAACAGCCGGAGGACATTTTAAATAAAGTGTGAGGGTTTTGAAAAGCATCGCGGCAAAAACGCCAATATGTATGAGCACGATCACGCTACTGGATCCGTGATGGATTCAGCCTGAACCTCCGCTTGAGGTCATCTGGGTGAACGACTCCTTCAAGGCCTCACTGTGAAAAGCTAGCTTAGCATGCTAGAAGTAACGTGTGCTTTAGATTTGTTTTCCTCATACAGAAAATAAGCCAGTCAACATTTCTGATTCAAAACAGGACGGATTCACCGGATAAAGTAAAAATGTATTTCACCGTCCTGAACCATCACAGGCCAAGACAACACATGGTCTTTGACATCAGGTTTGAAGCCATACATGCTATCTTCCTTCAAGGCAAGATCGTACTTGCTTCCACTTCCTGCTTTGTAGGCGCTTGTCACAATCCTGAGCCAGCCTCTCACCCTAATGGAGGAAGAAATAAATAAAAAAAATTAAAAGGTCACTTTGATATTAAACTAATGGTCGCCACTAGATTTGATGCCAACATTCACTTAGTTAAATGCCAAATTTAAAAGCAACTGAATGACACAACGCGGTTGATGTCAGGTGACCCAACGCACACAGGTGGAGTGTCTCTGTGGCCATGAGTCCACAGCTGAGGGACGAGGGATTACATGGATATGACTCAAGGACGGGGGAAATTAATCTGGCATTCATGGCCGCTGCTGGAGGAGAATTTTAGGTTATTAGCCGTCTTCAAACTCAATGCTGTAGGGGGATTTTGAAAGCTGAACATTTCTAATGCAGCATTCACACAACTCCCTGCTAAACTAGATTAATAATATATATATATATATATATATATATATATATACACACACACACACACACACTGTGTAGATTTTCTTATTTCCTATTTATGGGCGCTGGAGCCGATGCCAGCTGACGTTGGGTGAAGGCAGGGAACCCAGGACAGATCGGCATATTCGCACCTATACGCGCAATTTTTCTCCAATTGACCTGAGCTGCATGTCTTTGGACAGTGGGAGGAAACCGGAGAACCCGAAGGGAACCCACGCTGCCACGGGGAGAACATGCAAACCCCACACAGAAGGACCGCCAGGGATTGGGGTTCGAATCTGGGTCCTTATTGCTGTGCACCACCGTGCAGCCCACCTACTTTCTAGTTCTAAAGTCTAGTTCTGCACTTCCATAAAATTGTGCAAGTCCCACATGCATTGAATAGTTGGCATCATGAGAGGAACAATGTGTCTCATGAATGAAAACACTAGAACAGAGCATGCTACTGATGAGTCCTTACTTTGGGTATTTGTTGCAGGTCTCATGTGGGATGACCACACCCCTCCATGTTCCCCTCCATGAGCGGTGGCGGACTCAGCACAGTTAACTGCATCCTTTCCGCTGCATGTTGATACGATCTGCATACCAAAAAACCCCCAGAGACAAGACCTCTTCCCTCAAAAGCAGTAAGTGTTTTTGGAAAAGCTCAGCTCGCATCTCAAGTGATTTGATAACACTGACGATCCCATCTGTTATTTCCTCAAAATTTAATTTGCATGATAAAAGGTAGATTTTTCACCTCAGTGATGCCGTTTACAAATGTAGATAAAAGTCAAGAGCTGGTGCAACACAATGGGTTCATGTATGAAACACCTCAAGACTAAGGCAATGTCAGGTTTATGCATGTGGAGAGCCGTGTGCCTCTAGTCATAATTACATGTACATGTGTGTACAGTCATGCAAAAAATGAATACCACAGAAAAAAAGGTTTTGGTACCAATTAAGTTAAGGAGGTTTTATCAAACTGGAGTCCCAAATGTCCCAGCTAAACCAATGCATGTTTTACGATAAGGGAATAGAGAGCTGCCTGAAGTCTTAAAGAATACAGGAGGAAGTCATCATGCAGGTCTTTGTAAAAACTAAACATAAAAGAAATATGAGCATTCATAGACGTACCCGTGTATAAGTGTTGACAGCAAAAGGAAAGCAGAGGAAATGTCTGACCTGCCGTTGAGCCCGAGGCTGGTTTACGAGTTGCAGCAGTTCATGCCTCCATGCTGCTCCAGGACCGGGTTCAGAAGTTCATGAGGACGAGTTGCGATTCTGCAGGAGACGGAGGATTGAGAGTGTTTTTTACAAGTAGTGAGATTAGAGAGCAGCAGGTTCACAGTGACACTGAGTCCCTGTTAAGTTCCTGAAATACTCGGCAGAAAGGTTACAGCAGAGGAAGAAAGAAATCAGTTATTTTGGTCTAATATATTCGTTTTTCAACCATTTCTGGAATAACTGAAGGAAGGGCATTAAAGCATTAAGACAACATTACATAATGCAGTTATTAGTCAAGGCTGCAGGAAAACCACACAGAGACAGGAATGAAACAGGAACCTGATGAGTAAACTCTGTTAATGGCTCGACTGTAAGAGCAATTGTGCAAATGTGTGCTGGGTTCAAGTCCCAGAATCTCGTCCTAACCTCAAACATCTGTTACCTTAAACCCATTAGAGCTTGATCACAGAGCATGGGAAGTGCAGCGTTGGCCAAAAACATCAACGATAATTTACTTTAGAGAAGTGGGTTGAATGTGGGACCTTTTTTTTTTTTCTTTTTTTTTCTGATTTCATGGCTGCATCTCATCTGCACATCTCATCTACAAAGTGAATTGCAAACCGATACACTTTTTTGTTTATATATGTTTTTAATTTCTTCAGACCCCAACAACCGTCACAGCTGGCTGGATGTCAACAGATGAGAAAACACAAAAAGTGAAACCCATCAGGCGACAAACGTCAAGTTTCCTGCAGCAGCGGCTGGTAACTTGGCCTCTCGCTAAAAAACAAAAGAAGCATTTTGCTGAAACAGCAGGTGTCGGGGGCGGAAAAAATAAATAAAAATGACAAACTGCCTCCGAGCATCAAACAAGCAACTTTGGTCGGGCGTGAATACACCCAGCGGAGAGATAATCAAGCTAATCAGCCTTTAATGATCTCACCTGGGACTCGCTGTGGTTTAGTGGAAGTTTATGATGGAGAAAGAGAGCAATCATGTTCGTCAGGGTCAGAACCGCAGGACAGCTTCCTGACTCTTAGACGGATTTACTTTTTAATTTTAGCAATGAATTGACCAAAGTTGCCGTGCAACTTGTTTCACTGAGGGAGGATTAAGTGTTTCCAATGGCTTAAAGCTTTTATGCTTAAAACTGTGGCATCAACACATAAATGCAATAGTTATTCAAAAGAAAAAGATGTAATCTCTTGCTTTAACCTTTCGTGATTTAACATGATGAAAGTGGGCGAAAGTGTCAATCAAAAGCTTTAAGAGAAGCTTTTAATTATAATTTTATATTCCATTGATTTCCATTGCTTTTTTTATTTAAGCTGCATTTTGGGTCATGATTACCTGTATGTATTTTACACATTTATGTATGTATTGAGTTTTAATGGCGGCTTCAAAGTGACGTCAACACATTTCGGCCACTGATTTCAAGAACATTTGTATTATGCTTCTCATCATTTTCCCATTTATGATGAGCAGCATCACAATAGACGTCAACTGACGTTCATATTTTAGAGCCGAGGCTGAAGACTAATGGTGTGTTCACACCGAACGCGATGCGAAATTCGAGTGAGTTTACTCGCTCGACTTTATGTGGTTAATTTCCGTCAACGCAAATTCGCTTTAACGCGGGCGGGGCTTATCTCTGTGGCTTATCTCCGTAAAAACAGTACCGTTTCCGCCATCCACCATTAAACTAACCACTAGTTCTGCTTTAACCTTCTTGTGGAAGTCCCTCTAATGTCGGACCATCAAACGCCCCGTGTCCGGGTTCATAATATCATCCGTAGCCGCACAACAGCGTCTGAATGACGGCCGCTGCCAGCGCTGCTTCTGGTGGATCAGCAACTGTTTGATTCAAACCGGCAGGACGGCGGTGATGACGCGCAGAGCTTCTCAACGCTGATTGGCTTTTGCCAAGCGATTTTTCGCCCGAGTTGGAAAATTTCAACTCACGCGAATTTCGCGTCAAACGCGCCGCGCCAAACGCGTCTAACGCGCCGCCCGGCGAAATTTCGCGTCTGTCGCAACCAATCTGTGCATTGACTTTACATGTAATCTGGTCGCGCGAAAAATTCGCGTCACGTTCGGTGTGAACACACCATAAGCATCCGATATGTTACCAGTTTACATCTTCAGTGGCGTGAGCTGCAGAACACAAACACCCCATTAATGCATTTTTGTTGAGAATTTATTAAAAGAAAAATATCTTTCATTTTCAAAGCATTGATCCTTGACAGAAGCTCATCATTATGTTGCCTCGTTCCGGCGTTTCCCTTTAGCCTTTTTTGTTTGTGCGCTTGCTGCCTCTGTGATAACAAAGACTTTATCAGGCTTCGGCGTGCGACTGCAAATAGCGCTTGATGCTAATTGACTGCCTGCCATCCTCTCCCATCTGCGACGAAAGAAAAGCCATATTTAATGCGTTGATTAAAATCTAATCCCTCCATGTGAGTCGGAGATGAAAGTCATTTTCGTGTAATGGAGACTATTAATATTTAGATATAGAAAGGAAACCAGATTTCACATTTGCAATCAGCTGGAGGATGGTAAATGATAGTTAAGGCTGCCAGTGAGCTGGAAACCAAAGCCAGCAATTCAAATATCTTCCAGTTTCATTTTTCTTTTTTTTACTCACATATAAATGCGTGTTTTTCATTTAATTTCTTTTTGGTTATGGTGAGATGCTCTCAGTTACCATGAATCAAGCCATTCACCACAAATTGAATGTCTTCATATAATGATAGAGTAACCTGAGTTACACCAGAATGTGGACTCCACTGTTCCCATCCCCTTTGTTTGTTTTGGGCCTGGGGCTCCTTCTCTTCTTGCTCCACATTAAACACATCATAGTGAGCTGCCACCTTTGCAGAACTATTCAATGCACAGAAACCTCAACCTCCATCCAACACCTTTTGGGAAGCACTGAACTCCAGCTGTGAGTCTGGAGCCATCATCCAACATCCGTGTTGGACCTCAGTAACGGGGAACAGATCCCCTGCAACCAGGGTCCAAACTTTTGAGGAAAGCATGAAAATATAAGTTCAAAAAAATGGAGAAGTTATAAAGATATTGAGAGCTATGTAATAATATGTTGCCTCTGGCAAGTTCATCTTTCATTGGCTGTGGTTTCCTGGCTGATTCTGCCTCATACTGGTTTGATAAGTAAAGCTTGACACTGCCTTCTTCTTTTGGAGTAACTCTACTATTAATAATAATATACTATAACATATTTTTTGTTAATGTGTTGTTTTTCATGTTAAAAACGTCAGAGTTTGCGTCTTTCTTAATCAAACTGGGAAAGTTCAGCCAAGTGAGGCCAGGAGATTAAAAACAAGGCCGCTTCAGAAAATCTCAATTTAATATTTGTTCCACATGGCTTTCACTTGAAAGAAAGTAAAATCATCTTGATGAATCCCCGACGTGCCGGCTGGTTACACGCGCCATCAGGGTGACATTTCATGACCGGCATCGTTAGCCGCCTTCATGAGCGTGTCCCCGTCCTTATTAACGCCAACAACATTATTGTGCAGAGGCGAGGTGATTGATTTGTGTACGTGAGCGCGTATTGTGTGGTCCCTTTAACATACCACTGGTGGAAGTGTGTGTGTGTGTGTGTGTGTGTGAGGGGTAGATAATATCCGTGTTCACTGATCCGAGGGAAACTTGGAGGTCAGTTTCTCTGGCATTTCCTCGGGAAAGATATCTCGCCCCCACATATTCTCCTCTCAGCTGTCAGCTGCCATGAAGGAGTGAACGTCAGATAACCGGACGGTTCACTCGCTGCAGCCGCCAGAGGCCGGTTCATACAGGCGGCGCCAATCAATCGCTTCCTCACATATCGCATCGGTAGAGAAGAGAAACAGGTCCGACCCGGTCTGAGAGGTGAGATTTAAACGACAAAACGAAGTGAAAGATGTCTATTTACCAGTTAAATAGTTCATGTTATTGTTCATGTTCTATCAGAACATACATGTATTTAACAGGATCCTAACAGTATTGTGTTGAGTGGTTTAAATTGAGGCATAAACAAAAATTTCAACCTTAAAATCCAACTGTATTTCAAATAATCCATAAGTCAATCTGTATCGGCCATTGCCATCGTTTAGCCTTCGGCGATGATTAGCTTAGCTTAGAAGCTAAGCTAGCAATGAGATGAAGAGAACATGTTGCTAATAGTTTATTTTTCCAAATAATTTATGACACGAATGAATTTTACATAATTATGTAATATGTGATATTCGTAGCTTATGTCATATGTTATATTCATATTTCAATACTGTAGCTGTGACTTAAACCTCTCAGCCATGAACCTTTGCTACGGTTAGCAGAACTATTAGCCACATGTTCTTCCTAGAAACACTTGCCGATAGTCAGACTTTCTTTTTTAAGAAGTCTGTCTTCCTTCTTGTGGGTTTCTTTGCGTTGCCGGCCGGTGTTGCTGATGCTTGAACGGCAACTTTCTCTGCAGGAATTGATCTGCCATTGAATCCGGCTTTCACTGAAGGGAACGCCCCTCTCTCTGAAATGACCTGTGATTGGCCAAAGTCTGATTTTTTTTCTAAAGCCTAAACACATCTAGTTTCCTCTCAGACCACTTGAATTACAATCTGCTGAAAGGTTTTAATAGAGTTCCTGCTCAACAACACCAGAAACATCCGGCCTACCGCAGCGCTAACCGAGTGTTTTCGTTGCCAAACCATTCGTTGCTCTTGTTTGGGCCTGCAACTGTCAACAGGCCACGAGGCAGCAGAAGCAGCAGTTATGTCATATGTTGTATTCATATTTCACTCTGTGGCTGTTGTTCATTTTGATGAATTCATGCACATCGTTCCTGGTGATTCTCTCAGATACTCCTGTCGTGTTATGTGGAAATACTCTCAAATGTGGGTACGTGTACCCCTGGTGGTACGTGAAGGCACTTGTAAAAGTTCATTAAAAAAATCCTTTACAATGAGTTAATTTATACATATTCAGTCAAATATAAGTGTAAGTTCATAAACAGAACTGTATATATTATACATTAAATCTCACACAGCGCTGTGTATTACATCATTTCTTTCAACCTAGAGTGCTTTTCGCTGGTTAGGGAGTACTTGGCTGAAATAATATTTTATTTATCACTCATAAAACTGCTCTACATCATAACAGAAACAAGACAGCATAAAAAAAGCATGAGATTGAGCAGAAAACAACAAACACGGAGGAAAGTATTAGATATAATGTTCCTCAATTAGGTTTATATGTACTTACTGGCAGTTATAACTCTTCCTAATAGGTTTAATTGATTAATGTGTTCTGCATGACTGCATGACTGCATGACCATTACACATTAAACAGAGTAAGCAGCGTTAAGTGAGAGCACGTCTCCTTGTCTCCATCGTTTATTAGTGCACTGTTTATTTCACAGGTTTGCAATATTTACAAGCCGGAAAAAACAACTTTAATTTGAAATCAGTTGCATTGATTGAAATCAGCTGCAGCACTTCCTGATAGAGGGGCCAAACAGAGCCAGAGGGATTGAGAGCAGATGGAAAGGAAACCGAACACAAGAACAAGCTTTACATCTACGATAACTTCATTTTCCATCCTTCAAGGTGACATTGTCTTAAAAAAGGACTTTGTATAATTTAACTGAGTGATTGATTTCACTCTTTCTTAACGTGTCGTAATCGTGGAAATGATTTCATCTCCTTTTGTATTTCAAGTTCACACTGCAAATCCCTTTGTGGTTGTTATTTGCTCTCCGAGCGGTGAGGTTTTAAGACCCCGGCACTAGCTTAAACGGCTCCGTTTTCTTTTTTTTGCAGCGTAGACCTCTCGCCGTCTTAAAAGCGACCACATTTTCCAGTTGAGGGGATTTCAAAAGGCTCTGTACCGAGCTCCTGCCTCTCCAGTGGAACCACCTGTCCGCCCGGACCAAATCCCCCCCAGCCTCAAAGCCTCTCCGTCGGGGGGGTTTTCGTCACCCACCAAGCCGCTTCACTTTCGATTGGCCCGACGGACGCTAACAAAGCCGCGGCGATGACAGACTTGTTGAGTTCATTTCAGTCACCGCCGTCATAAATGCTTTTTAATAGAGAGGGCATTAGAATATGGTCAGAGGACTTAAACCGGAGGAATCCCAGTGATCTTTACCCGTCGTGTCATAAAGCCGATAATGTTAACGGCCCCTGTGGCTCCTGAGAAGAGGGGGATGTGGGGAAGGTTGAGCAGAAAGAAGACTGACGTTAAAGCCAATGCATCCCTGTGGTTGGACGGCAATAATTAATAGAAAGTGGATACTAAAATGTGGAGCAAGGATATCATCATTATAAAGAATAATGACCCAAATTATACCCGTCTTCAGTTCGTGGATGCATTAAATGATTCCTTGACTCAGTTACAGACAACCTGCGGTTCATCCGCCACAAATCAACGTTTTTAAGTGTTTAAATCATTACTTCCTCTCGGGGACGCCGTGGTTTCCAGCATGGGGGTCGTTTGATTGTTTTGTAGCAGAATATCTACTTAAAAAACATGAAATATCATTATGGTGCCAACGTGAAACCGTTGAAAAGTGCTTTATGTTTTTGCTCTTGGACCTGGAGGTTTAGATGCAGTGTTTTTTCTTGTTTATTTGTGGGTTTTTTTTAAGACAAATCTGTCAGTAAAGGCTACACACACTTCTGGTTAAATTTATTTTTTTAATAAACCAGCCTTTTCTTCACCCTGCCAATTCTTTTGTTTTTGTTTTGGGTTTCACCGTCCAGCTGTCCGGTTCATTCTCGTGATATCTCAGGAACATCTTGAGGACACTCGACTTGGCACAGGACTCAAGGATAAACTGATAGAATTTGGGGGTCAAAGGTCAAACACACTGTTTTTGGCCATAAATTACGCAAATCATGACAATTTCTACACAAATGTCTAAAATTATGAAGTGATACCTCAAGGGGCTCTATATTTCTTTCATTCAAATCTTTATCAAAGACAGCACATAACAATATTTTTATGATTCCAGGAAAAAAATGTTTGTTTGTTAGTTTTTATGTGTATTTTTTCTTAGAATTGCATGGCACATTATTGCAGTCATGACTGTGTCACTGGGATTTTGCACATCCTCACGTTGAAGTACAGTTGTAGTCTCTCTCTCTCTCTCTCTCTCTCTCTCTCGTTTCCATCCACGCCCAAATCTGGATTCACACAAGAACTTCCTAAATGCATCTAATTAGATAGTTCAGAAAGTCATATTTCTTCATAGTTATGATTGTTGACATCCTCATACCTTGCAAGTCGTGCTGTAGGGTTCCTGCTCCGCGCCGATACAGATCGTATCCATCAGACGGGCCGATCCGCTCCGTGACGACTTCCTGCTCATAACCTCCGAGGTGCTCTTTGCCGTTCAGCGCCCTCATTGTTGTTGTTTATTAGTCGCTCAGCAGCACCTCGGGGCTCGCTGTGCTTATTGATTGGTTGATTGGTTTGTTTACGTTTAAACACTTTTTTTTCTTCTTCCCATGCACGCTGCTCGGGGAAATCAGAGTGTGCACTGTCTGCACAGAGCTCTGCAGAATACAATGTGCACTCATGCACCAGGCGGAGACGTCAAAGTCAATGTAGTTTCATCCCCTCCAATCATTCACCCCCAGCATTTCCACTCCAGCAGCTAAAAAAAAAAGTGCTTGCATTTTAGTCACTGCAAAAATGTTTTATTTACAATGCTTCACAAAAGGCGCCGCTTCCTGTTTTCTGTTTTTTCTTCTTCTGGTAAATGTCTAGCAGCAAGTCTTTTGTGGACCGGACACACGATGAATCACCATCATGTTGTATTAAGGCCTCGGCGCACAGGGGGAGTGACAAATAAAAACTCAAATGAAAAGCGATGTGAAAATGCATCAAAAATATTCATGCCAGCAGAAATGCACTGTTTGATATTTTGACCCAGAGCAGCGTCTGGCAGGCGGTCTGTTCTAAAGCATAAGACAGCTATCTTATTGAGTTTTATTTTAGCTCCCTCTGGTAAACAGCAGCGTCGTTGTTAGGGTCTTTTATTGTGAAATCTCTGGATCTATGCGTTGCTTTTTTTTAAAGTGTTCTGTCTTGTTTCAGACTAAAGATCCTCCTTTATATTTTGAATATGTCCGTTACTCACAACGTGATTGGTCAAAGCCCATAAAAATCCACCATGTTCTAGAATTATGTTTACAATAATTGTAATAACCGTGTGTACTGTGTGAAAGTACTCATGATAACTAATAATAAATTGCCTTCAGTCAGTAACAGAGCAGCTGCAGGTACATTCTTTTTCCCCGAGTCTCGTCTGTCAGATGCTACTTAAGCCCACAGCCCATCCCCTGGAACATCTACTGTTTATTTGGCTGTGCAGTCCTGCAGAACTGAGCCCTGTTGGGAACAAAAGGTCACCTGACACATGTGAAGCCAGTGTTTTGTGTATTCCAGCTCTAGCATGTCCACCTCTGTGGTTTCATCCTCCCAGCACTCTTCTTTTAGGCCCCCGGAGACCGAAAAGCGCGAGCGGTTGTTATGAGTTTGCCGAGCTCTCCCGCCTATAGCCCTTTACCTTACCTTGAATTTCCCCCTCTTCTCATTTAGCTGGTATTTTCTTCCGCTTGTGTTGCCACCGGTTACCCCCTTCTGCGATGTAATGTCTGTTAAACAAGTCTTTCAAAGTCAAGAAAAAAAAAAACAACTGAAAAACGGAGCATGCCTAAATGGTTGATTCCCACTAATCCCTGCACTGAGCTGCCCCCTCCTATAGAGTCAATGTATGGTTGTGCATGCACGGATCCCCCACCAGTGTAAGGTCACATTTGTTTGGCCGGCTGGATCACCAGCACAGAGGGCTAATCCTGCAGAATTAGTCCATTCAGCGACCACCTCTTGACCAGGAGGCATTGGCCATTAAAATGGTTACCAAAGGAATGCCTGAGTCCTTTACAAAGGATTTCTTCTCTCCAATAAGGTAAAGGTAACCAACTGAGTGAGTTACAGTCGCTCGGTTTGAAGCCCCGACGTGGCGGATCTCATTCTGCACATGGATTGTGCTTATTAAACATTTAGAGAGCCTAATTGGAGGCTACATCCGCTCCAACAATTCTTTTGCTCAAAAACGGTTTCATTTTTTTTTTTTTGGTGCATCAGAATCCTCGGCTTTGTGAGATCCACAACAGGGAAAGCACAAAAGGTTTTTAAACACATTTAACGCATTAGGGGCATGTCCGTACTCGGCACAAAGGAATACAAAGTCCTCCGGGCAGCAGGGACATGTCCTTTCTTTTCTTTTCCATGAAACATGTTATCAAGATGCCACCTTAAATTACTCCTTTTTTCATTTTTTTTTTCAAATTGAGTCCCAATTCAGGCGAGAGCTATCTCCCCCTCTCGCTGAGTGGTCTTGACAGAAGCAATTTCCTAGTTCTAATCGAAAGATTTCTTCATTGGTACAGTCTGCTAAATACCAGCCTGGCACAGGGCAGCACCAGATGTGTCCCGGCCTCAACCGGGGACACTCCAGCTTGTTTTTTGTTTGTTTTTTTGGAGGCTTGCAAAAGAAGCGTGGCGAATATGTGGCGGATTTTGAATTTTAAGTGAACGAATGTGTCGATGCTTTCGTGGCGGAAATTATTCCGTTGCCTCATGCTGGATCGGCTTCGCTGTTTCTTTATTTCTCTTTTGTAATTACTATCACGCCGGATTTACTGACGTCTGTCGGTACACAATGTTAACAAGAATAGCTCGACGACTCTGAATTTATGTAAGATAACGTTATCTTTTATTCATCACACAGCAGGGAGATTTTCCCATTTCCAGCAGCAAAAGGATCAGTTAGGGCAGTAAAAGAACAAGTATATTAGTGATCAAACAGTAAATATATAATAGATGAATAAACCGTAGAACTAACACAAAACAAAATGAGATATAATTGGACTGAATGGTTGAGTTTACATTGCATGAATGAAATATGAAATGTTGATATTGTGCACCTGGTGTAAACAATGGGTCCATTGTCATCATTAGTAGTAGACACCAGAGCAACAAGTCCAGGGTCCATAGTGCACGGAAAAGTTTTTAAAAGTAATTAAACGTAATAAAGTACCACAAAACAATTGATATACAATAAGGAAAAAGCTCAACAATGAGCTGCTGTAAAACACTCCCCCTTTGAGTTTCTATTGGTTCAGTTAATGCTGCACTGATAAAACCAACTTCCATCTTCCATATATAAATGATAAGCATCACATATCTGTACAAGCTCCTGAAAAGAAGACTCAGTTCTTTTAAATCTGGCTTAAGACGTTTCAGTGTGCAGCCTTTTAGAAACATTGTATCACATTGTATCACATTGTATCACATTGTCTCACATTGTATCACATTGTATCACATTGTCTCACATTGTATCACATTGTATCACATTGTCTCACATTGTATCACATTGTATCACATTGTATCACATTGTCTCACATTGTATCACATTGTATCACATTGTCTCACATTGTATCACATTGTATCACATTGTATCACATTGTCTCACATTGTATCACATTGTAGCCTTTGTTTCCTTTGTAGCATATCTTTTCTGAATGCCTTCTATGTCTTTTGGATTGCCTTTTTATTGAAAGGTGATAAACAAACACACTTTCCTGAAATACAGCACATAATCTTATTGCAAGACATTAATGTTCTGGATGTTTTGTACCAATTTGAGGAGAGGTGCATCCATCATGCTCACTACAGACGTTTACAAGTCCAGTCATTAAAAGCTGCTGCCGTTATCTGAGCTGACATCACGTCTGATGTTTCCCAGCCTTGTGTCTGCAGTTTGTTTGTGGCTGGCGTCTTTCTCCATCTCTCTCGTTTTCTGTCATCGGTCTACTTTCAGCTGTTATTAAAGCGCCGGTGTGTTTTGTGATCTAGTGCCATCTAGTGGCGAGGTTGCAGAATGCAAGTAACTGAAACTTCTCTGGAGCCAGTGTTGGTTTGTCCTCTCTGGGCTGCTGTAGAAACGCGGCGGACGACCATGAAGACGACTTTTCAAAGAAAAGGGGAATCAAACCGTGTCCTTCCGTGTCAAAGTCCCATGCTTTTGCAGACCGTCCACCCCCCTGACCTCCTCTCTCTGTGGGCTTTGAGCCTCTAAAACAATGTCATGCTACTTCCACCTTTGCCCCGAACCGACAACATTCATAACTCACACGACCCCGTGCTCGTCGGGTAAACAGGAACATGTGGCTTTTTTGAGGCTTTTTTGCAAAAGTTATTTCTGTCATCGCGGTAGAATAACGGCATTTAACACCATAATTACAAAACAAGCACAACTGCATTCATTAAGACATTTTAAATTCACATTCTTACAGGAAATCGTGGCAGTTTAAAGATCTAAAAATCCCCCAGAGGCAGCGATGCATTTAACCCTCGAACACCAATGTTAGAAATAGTCACTCTAACACTAACGTCGGGTGATTTTCACCCGATATAAAGTACCTGATAAAAAATACTTCTCATCAAAATATATTACATTACTACAATACAAGACAAATTGAAGTACTCTTCTATTATTTCACCCTGTAGAACTTCTAATAAAACTAAAAACAGGTATCATGGGGGGACCCTGAAAAAAGGCTCAAAATCGGGTGAAAAAAGAGGAAATCGTCAATAAAACTTTATTAAAAACATAAATAATGGAGCTATGAACTTGTTCTCTGGTCCACATGTTCCTGGGACATGTGAGCCTTGTCCTGTGAAGGAAAAGTCTCCTTCAATGGGAAAACCATCCGGAATGTTTTCACCCTCTATCACTAACGTAACACGTGGAGGTTGAAACAAGCAGGGATTGGAGCAGAGAGACACGCCCACCTTCAATAAAGACACGCCTACCTTCAATCAAGACACGCCCGCCTCCAATAAAGACACGCCCACCTTCCATAAAGACAAGTCCCACCTTCCATAAAGACACACCCACCTTCAATAAAGACACACCCACCTTTAATAATGACACGCCCACCTTTAATAATGACACGCCCACCTTCAATAAAGACACGCCCACCTTCCATAACGTCTATGAGAAGCAGGAAGCTACAGAAGGACCCACACAGCTCAGACAAAAGCAACACAATGAAAATAACGTAACCACAATCGCTCGGGTGAAAATCCCCCGACGTTTGTGTTCCAGGGTTAAACCCCCGGTAATCCTGCAATACTTTTGAATGACTCTTTTCTTGGTCATATGCACACCGTGTGAGTGTCTTAATGAATCGTTCCACTATCTGCATCCCGATCGTGTAACAGGGTGTTGGCCCATCTGTTGCTTCTGCTCGGGATGAAATGCAGGTGGTCAGCTGCTAACATGCCCACCATTCATCTCTCAGCGCACTCCCTCCTCCACCCGGTGATCAAAAGCAACTTGGCTGCTAAATATACGAGCTCATGCATATGCATGACGTGGCAAAAATAAAGCGCTCTCCGCTGACACCCATTAGTCGTACAGTCACACCGAGGAGGCCCATTTGGAGAATTTGCATGCGGACATTAGCAGATTAATCACGAGTGACAGTCGAGGGAGCGCCGCGGTCAGAAACCACACGGGAGCCGAGGCGGACTCTGACCTACATGTAGCCGGTGGTACGCCGGCCTGGTTACGCTGGGACATTCAAATGATTCACATGACCCAGTTTCCCTCTGGCTGTGTGATGCGGACACAAAAATATATTTTTAGATAGTTAATAGTTAGTTTGATGTGGAAAAAAAAAAAGACTTCAAGGTGAAACGCTTCATTCACAGTGAAAGCCTCCATAGTAAATACACCCGGGCGATGCTGTTCCCTGATTGGTCGTTCATTGAGGCTCCTACTGCTTTATTCTCATGTTTGAACACTTCTAGAGGAAAACAAGATCTTATTGGTCGAGGTAAACATGTCAGGTTGGAGCCAATTAATCAGTTTTTGGAGTAAAACTTCAGTGCGGCGGCAGATTTGAATGGTAGGTGAAACTATTTCCATGATGATAATAATTTATACTGAGTAAGCAAGATATCTCTCTACGCCATTATTGTATTTTCATTGTTAATGATGCTACTGTGAGGAACTTCAAATGAGTTATGAAACAGTCAATTTGATGCTGATGCCTCTATGACTCGCATACATGAGTAAACGAGACACTCAGTACAAATATTGGCAATTCATAGTTATTCTCAATGCCTTTCATCGGGTCCGATCCCCTTTGAAATCACACGAAAATATATATTTTTTCATAATTCATTCAAAGTTTTTATTGTTAATGTAAAATAAACATGTCATTTTTCTTATAACTTGATATTTCCCCCTCAAAAAAAAAGTAAAACATGAAACAAAAGCATGGATTTGCCTATATATGAGCACACAAGCACAAGCTACCCGCTGCAGCCACATGATTATGGAGCCGTAATAGATGGAGTGTGCCACTCGGTGAGAGGCACACGCTGCATCATTCAAATCTACGGCTGCCACGGGAAAATAATTTATCATCGCCTATTTACAGTACAGATGGACTCCGGCTTCTGCGTCCAATTTACCTGTTGAAGTGAGAGTCCCCCAAGTGAGCCAGGCTAAAATTAGAAGCAGCACATCACCCGGCACCCCGGGTATCAATCACACATCTGTCTCGGACATGGAGGGGGGGAGGAGGGGGGGGAAGATAGAGGGAGATAGAGGGAGATAGAGGGAGAGAGAGCTCCTCTTAATGTCGAGCCCCGAGGCCGGACACCGGATCCTGATGCTGCGATACCGTGCGAGGTCGAAACCTCCAGCACTGACGGAGCATTCGGCAGGTATGTTACATAATTTTTTTTTATTTATTCCGAAGACGTGGGCCAATCCTGCCCCCCCCCCCCCCCCCCTTTGTTCACATTCAACTGACCCGTTCATGCAACACGATGCGGCTGCAAAGCCCTGGCCGGCCTGTTTTGGATGTAGAAGGAGACAAGTAGGAGTCCCTTCATGTGCACAGAAGAATGGAAGCAAACCACAGCGCTCTGACTTCTGGGTTGAGGAGTCGGAGACGTGTCAGCCCAGCCAAACAAAGGGCCTTTATTCCGTCTGCGGTGTTTCAACCGCACGAGCGTCAACACTGGAAAATGCAAACTGGACAAGTAAAAACATGGGGAGAAAAAGAATATAAAAAAAAAAAAAAAAAAAAAACATGATTTGGGGTTTCTCCTGGAAAAGAAGCATTTCATTGCAGCCTGCAGTTGGAGATTAAGGGAGGGGGGGCGGGGTGAGGGGGGGCTGAAAATGTATGAAATGCAGGTGTGTTTCTTTGACACAAGTAATCCCGGGTTTTATTGGTTCTGCACTCCCCCTCAAAGGCCCACGGCCACTTGAAATTCTTTACTGCGAAAACTCTGCAGCTTCTGAAGCCTCTTTAGTGGGAGGAGGGGGGGAGGGAGGGAGGGGGGAGGAGCCGGGGCCCTCCATTTAGCCTGATTTCCTGTCTTTAAAAAGGATGAATGAGCAGCTTTAGGCCATTGAGAGTGCCCTCACCTATAGCTCTTGCGTTTGATCTCGGCATCGCGGCCGCAAACAGGTTGAAAGGGAGCGGGCCCTTAATGTCAAGGCCGTTCTTAATGAGTCTCAGTGGACCGGACCAACCACAGGCCCCTAACACAATGTAATCCCCTGCTTCAGCACAATGACTTCCTGTTTGGCCCCCATGTTCTCGCCAGCCGGCATTGCCGGCGCTTCGGTCCAGGAAATGTGAGAAAAATATATATAAAACACTTCACCTTCAGCCTTATTAATGGATTTTTTAAAATATTATTCGAGGCTTGTGGGGTTTAATTCGCCGTAATCGGTTTAATGTGTATTGACAGCAGCTAATCTTAATAACCTTATTGTTTTTGTTGTTATTGTCATGGCTGGGCGTGAATTGATCTTCCCGGTGCCGCCTGCCACCGGAGCGTCGGTGGGAATTAAAGCGGTATCAAAGCTTCATCGGTTTACAGTCAGCCGGCGCCGCAGTTTGATTGACAAAACGAGCTCCGATAAGCGAGAGGAGGGATGAATTGAAAAGGACTTTTTGGACGGGCTCCATTTCTTTTGGTTTGGCGCTGCATGGAAAATCACGGATTCTTTTTTATTATTTTCTTTCTCCGTGCAATTTGACTAATCACGTTGTCATTTGCATATGTTAATAAAAAGCAATTGCAAAAAGCGAGGGAAGAGGAAAAAATAAAAAAAATAGACCCGGAGGGGGAATTAGCGTGAGATCTCCGGGCTCGTGCGCGGCGGCCGAGCACGCGGGTTCGAGCCCCGGAGAGCGACGTCTGAAATCCTCCACCGTGCTGGGTAGCCCCCCTTTGTGTCGCCGTATTCCCCCCGGCTCCGATCCACCCCTCTTTGTTTGCTTTGGTGCAGTTTCCGTGGCGACTGAGCCCCCCCCCCATCCCCATAATCAGAGGCCCACACCGCTGACAGGCAGGGGATGGGGGATGGGGAAGCACCGTCCCATTTTCACCCACGTGCACACCTACAGGCCATCAATTATCATCGGTAATAGCCGGCCCACCGACTATAAATCCGGCGGCCGGGGGATGCGTCAATGACAAAATGCCCTTGTCATAACACGGAGAGCTGTTTTTGCACCCCGACGTAGCATGTGACAGCCCCCCCCCCCCCTCCCTCCATCACCACCACCACAACACCACCTTCCATTCAGGTGAAGTCTTTGTCTGTGTGCGCTCTTTGTTTATTTTACCCTCCTGTTCTCTCGTTTTTTTTATATATATATATATATATATTATCATAGGAATTCGGGAGGGCTTACACTTTGAAACGTTAACTACCACCTGCCATCGCTACAGGCGCTCCAAACCCCCCGACAGGTTTTACTCATCGTGAATGCTGCATTTGACCCGTTGTTATTCCAGTTCCCGAGGGTGGGAAACCCCTCTAATGCCGTTTAATCACCAATGTTGTCCGGCGAAAATTTTGTTTTTTTCTTGGGTGGGGGAGGGGTGGGGTACATTTTGGACTTCAAAAGGGACGCTGAAAGGTGATCGTGTTGTGCGACATCTCTCCATTATCCCTCCCCCCTCCTCTCCGTTACCTGGAATCTGGGAAAGGTGATCATATTGCGCCCCGCTGATTGACTTGCAGGCGTGTTGTCACGTCTCCTAACCTTTTGTCAGGCTTTAATCATCTGTTGCTAGCTCCCCCCTCCCCCTCACCCACTCCCACCCACCTCCTCCTTCACCTCTCCGGCTGCTGGGAGCCAAGAAAACTGCTATAGGTGCAGCTCGCCGGAGAGCCTGCAATTTATTTCAATGAAGCCTTTTGAAAGCGTGTGTGCGGTTGATTGTGTTTATGTGTGTGTGTGTCTCTGTGTGTGTGTGTGTGTGGCTCCATATGCATTGGTGGGCTGTGTGTTGGGGGTGTCTTTGTCCACAGCTTGCTAGCATGCTCTTTATGTTGTACAGCAGGTGACTGGAATACTGATTGCCTCGGGGTCTCCTCGCTGCACCGACACTTCCCTTTTCTCTCCTCGCAGCTCGGATGAAATTCCACCCAAATTAGAAAAAAGAAAAAAACTCCATTTTTTTTTATGTTTTGTGAAAAGTAAAAACAAAAGGTTTGAAGGTACTTTGAGTCTCCTTCGTCCTCACAGCCAAAGTCAGTGGAAACTTCCCCTTTAAGAGAATATTTTTGGTCTGAAGACAAAAAGCTCAGATTGATCTCAATGAGGTTCAAGCCATTTCCATCGCACTCTGATTGGCGACTCAAATCAAATGCCGGGATGTGAAAATAATACATGAGCACGGGGAGAGAATCATGAGCAATGAATCAGGCCAGAGGCCCGAGAGATCACCGAGCCAATTGGTTTGAATATCAACCAGTTTTACAGACATTTTGGTGCCTTATGAATGAATTTCTACTGGACACATTTGTCATCTGGTAGGATGACCTTTGCATCTCACTTCCTCCACTGTCGATTACTTTAAATGACCAGTTTGACTTGGACGAAGCTAACGGATACTTAAGGGAACAGGAACAAACGTTTAGAATATCTGACTTGAATAACTGTAGTCTGTCACTGTGCTGTTTCAATGAGTCAGGAGTTCATGAAAAATACAATTTGAATCGAAAGTCTTCCTTTAAAACGAACGCGATGACCAGAAAAGTGCGTTCCCACCACTGGTATTCGCTTTGTTCAGATATGATTTATAGGAAATGGGATTGCTGTTGGGATTGCACTTCACTGGCAATTTCCAGCGTTGCTAATTCCCGTTCCTGTTGCCCAGAAGTCCCGGAGGAGGCGGGGAAGTTGGTTGAGTTTGTACATTAACACAGACTTCAGGCAGATATTTAAAACCACAATCTTTGCCGAACCTGGCAGGAGTTTGACACAATTTGGGAAAACCGCTGTGTTTCTACGGATTCATCTAAAGAGATATAACGTTGAGTTTTTCGGGTTGCTGCTGGATGGAACTTTTGGAAAGAGCGAAGCTGGTTCCCCAAGATCTTCTCTCAAAGCTACCTACCTTTAATAGCTCCATATGTAACGTCCAGACCGGTCAGGGTGGTATCACTCGTCTTCCCTAGTTCCCTAATTTCAATAAGATTTCTTCGGAAAATGGGAAATTATGGAAAAATAAATGCATTACCATGAGAGTTTGCAGATACACCATTTTAGGAAACATGGCTGGTTTCTTTTATAATGAAATGGTTCTTAACTTTAACAATTACTTGTGTTTTTTGTTTCATGAAAACGCTTCGACTGGCCAAAAGGAGAAACATATGACTATGATTTGATGAAAGTGAAAATGAATTCACATCATCAGTCAGTTTTCAGTTTTTTTTTGTTTTTTTCCCACGTTCTCAGTTTTGTTTCGTGCCTCGGAAGTTCGAAACAAACCGGATGCTTCACTTGTTGTTTGCCGTCCGTTTCTTATTTCGAGGGATAAAAGACAAACCTGTGTTAATTCAAAAAAGTAACTTCTGATTATTCACAGTATTTACGTGGTTCCTGTTTTCCATTCCCTCACACCCTACATCCAGAGGGGTTATCTAAATGCTAATGTCTCAATGCATCAGCCTCCACCAACAGAGAACGCCCTTTGTTATCGCCGCGGCGGTGGTAAGAAGTGAGAGTTTTATTGAAGGGTTTACAACATAGAATAGATGTCTCCCACAATCCCTTGTTCCATTTCCCCAACGTGCACCGGAATTGGCACAAAGGACGCGTCATTTAGATTTCTGATAGGGAAAGTCTGGGCTCCGGCACTCCTGCACGCCGCGGTGGAAATGTTAAATTTGTGCCGTGAGCCTTCCAGTATCCCCGTGCCGCGGCGGATTAGGCATTAGAGATAGCATCGTATCCTCTGTCAGAAGGACACTGGCAGAAATGTGTGATATTGGGTGTGAATGTGTGTGTGTGTGGTGGGGGTTGGGTGGAGGTTGATGGGGCATGATTGAGTTAAAAGGCATTCTGGATTATTGGGCGTATACTATATTGCACAAAAATGTCTTTTTAGTTCAGTCTGTGGCTGAGAAACATCTCATATAGAAATATATATATATATATATATATCTATATATATATAATTATTTTCTTCCGTTCCCCTTTCCCTTACCTTGGTGATGAACACTTTCTTTACCGGCCTTAAATCTTCTTTCCTCTCCCTTTGCTTCCTCAATCTCACAGTTTACTGTACGTCACCTGGATGCAGAAACACTGACTAACTAATCTCCCTTCCTTTCCCTCTCTTTTCCCTTTTCTGTGCCTCCTCCAGCGAGTGGGCGGATGTGATCTGGATGTAGGTGAACTACTTTCTGTCCTTTCCTTTCCACCTGGGAGCAGATGTCCCTTTCCCCACCGACGCTCCTCTTCCTATACGTCCTCTTCTTCCCTCTCGGGCTCAGTCAGAAGACGGCTAAACCTGGAAATCCCCTTAATCAAGATGAAACCTAACCTTCCTCTCCTCCATTCTTACTCTCTCTTTTCCTTTCATCTCTCCTCTTCATGGCTCAACCTGAACTAAGAAATGACATTTGAAATGCTTTCCCGTTTAGTACGAAGACAGCGGAGCCCGCAAATCGGCTGGATTCACATAAACGCCAACCTTTACGTATTATTTCCTCTCCTTTCCCACCTTTGCTCCTCATTGCATCACCAGAGTCCAGCTGCACTTGACTCTGAGGTAACTCACCTGGAAACGACTAAGTCAACACTAACCTTTAAGCTAATGGTCAGCGGGGTTCAGATGCGCTCTTGTCTTCTGTCTTCCTTTCCCTTTTCCTACCCCCTCCCCCCTCGTGGCTCGATCCGAGGCCTGGAAATCACCTGGCTACAGATAAATACCCCCGAGGAATTTGTGGTGCGTCTGAAGTCGAGCGAGGCAGGCGAGTGAAAGCCCTCCTCTGTGCCCTCCCGCCCACCCCGGGTTGTATAACACTTCTCTCATGGAATCTGACCTTCACTGCATTCCAGTTTTTCGTCGAGTGTTAGCAACAGCGGCGGCGGACCCTCTGACTTACTGTTCCCAGCCGGTTGCAGACACGGTGCAGCAGCCTCGCCTCGCATGCAGGAGAGTGAAAGTCATGGTCAATCAGTTCGAGGTTCAATCAGGAAAAGAAGCTCAAGAAAAATCAGGATTTCCTCGTTCTTTCTTTCTTTTTTCAACCCCCGTGATGAGATTGATTGCTGAGCATGAAGTCATAGTGACTCAAAAAGGCTGTGTTGTTTGTCCTGACCTTCAGCTTTACCATTGCAGCACAATGGTGGCTGTTTATTAGAATAAAATCAGTTGCCGACTATGACTACGAGTTAAAATAAGTGTGTTTAACCTGGAGATACATATTAAATGATGTTTAAATGCCCAGGCCTGTATCTTAATGCTGCTTAATGTAAAGTGTGGCCGACAGCCTCCGGCAGACTGCAGGTCCTCAGCTGATTGCATCCCAGAATTCATCATGGTTTATTTCTGCCGCTTATTAACTTCAGGGACTGGACTACTTGAAGTTCGCTTGATGCTTTATTTTCTTTGTGTGTGTATATTAATGTGTGTATTCTGAATTGCATTAACACGGATGCTCCTTTCAGATCTCTGACCGGAGCCGTCTGGAGAAGCGCTTGTCCTTCATGCAGGGTTCAGTTGAAGTGAAGCGAATATTCAACCCATTCACCAGAATACAGAGTTGGCATTGTGCGTTTCTGCAAACCACAGATGCGATATGAATCACAACATTGCTGAGCTAAAAATATGTTTCATATCAACATTTCTAGATACGAGTGTATAAACTGTTTTCACTGCTTGTGAGGAAAAGGCACTCTCAATTATATTCAGCCAACAAAAGTACGTTGATAGGTTTAATGAAAGGATTGAAATACATATGTTATCTGTGGTTTTGCACGGGACACAAACACATGTCTCCTTGGTGAAAGTCCTTAGTTTGACCCGACCATCCTCCTCCCTGTACTGTATTTGTGACCCGTGAAAGTGTAATGTGATTCTAGGGAGGCGCTCTTCATCGGCGTCTTCAAAACACTGAACGAGGGAAGAATCCTGTTCATCCCACAGACCTTGAGAATCAAAGCCAGACTCGTGGTTATCTGCTCATCTGCAAACTTTGATGTCAGATATTGTTGAGAGGACTAGTATTTCATAGTGTTGGTCCCTGCTTTGATTCTTAGGCAGGATATTTTGGATATCTGGGGTAACGTGTTTGATGACAGCAGAGATTGAGAGGATATGCTGCAAGCTGCACCAGTATATGCATAAATCACATCAAGTCTATCTCTGTAAGTACCATAGTTCATTATAGCCTATCACTGTGCTGTTTATGGCATGCACAGGTATTGTTTTACCACTTTTCCCATAATTCCACCGTGTAATCACTGCAGCTTTATGCCGACCATGAGGCAGCGCAATATGATCACAACACACTGGTACAATACTCCATTGATGCCTCTGCCGCTGCTGAAGCTGCAACTTTTACTGGGAAAGAATCCCTGCAGCGTGGGCATATTTCATCCCCCAGAATGTTTAAGTCATGAGACAGATCTTCGGTTGTGCAGGCGTCTTTTTCCTCTTTGTGTCTCTCTCTCTCTCTCTCTCTCTCTCTTTTCTGTATGCCTCATCTCTCGCCGTCCTCCACGTATCAGCTGAGGGAATCAAAACAAGTTTAAATGACAAAACATGAACAGAAATATGACTCCAAGTTGTACAAGCAAAGACAGAGATTCATAGGAGAAGGCAGCAGTTGCAGCCACATCATCCATTTGGTGGGATTCAGAATTGGGAACATTTCTCAGCTGCTCAAGCAGAAATAATCTCATTGGCTGATTTACCTCGGTAGCTGGACCAAGAGAACTTTTTGTGTGGGTAAGTAGTTTTAGATTGCAGCTCTGTGGAAAAAGGGAAATATGCAAAAGAAGGGGAAGGCAATGTTATGGCACATTGCGAAAAAAGGCTCTGCAGTTACAGTTTGACATGGAGAATATTTTTTTTGCTGCCAATTAGTGGCACGTTTCAAAAGGTGCATGTTTGAATATGACAGCAGAGTCAAAAACATGAGAAATTACCAATTTAAAAAAGAGTGGTCGAGCTCAATGCGTCAGAAAGAGACATATTCAGACTTTTATGGGTCAAAAACTGGATTCTGCACTTCACAAAAGTACAACTCCATGCCCCAAAGATGTAATGCAGGCTTTTAGTTTAAGTAGTACAGTAGTACAAACCAAAGTTGAGATTCTCACTCTGTATGACGACGTTCGAGTAATTTCCTCAAACCTCCGAAAGCCAATTTATGTAATAGGTAACATAATCTTTTAGAAATATCTTTACAAATGGGTGTTAAGCATTACGTGGCAGTTCATATTAAGTCAGATGATAGCTTCCAGGGACATACATGGTCACGTGTGACTGAAAGCAAGTGGTGATCGCTTATTATTTTTATTATATCTTGACCAGTCTGTGATATTCCAGTTTGGCTGTCGGCTATGAAGCTGGTCTGCAAACTAAAAACAGACTTTTAATGCTTAAAATGATCGTGTTGCTTTATTTTTATAGTTACATTACATTTCATTTAGCTGACGCTTTTATCCAAAGTGACTTACATGCTATACAGTAGACCGTAGACACAGCAACGGTGAGCAATTAGGGTTAAGTGTCTTGCTCAAGGACACAACGACATGGACTGGCTGAGCCGGGGTTTGAACCACCGACCCTCTGATCAAAAGACTGACTTGCTAACCACTGAGCCACAATGTAATTTTTATAGTCTTAATTCTATCAGTGAACGACATACCTCGTATAGTATTTTGACTCTTCCGTGGCTACATAAAATGCTCCTCTTCCAACAGTTTGAAGTGCATGTTTTTGAGACTCCAGAGTAGCTGATCACCTCCTTTGTAAGTCACCACACGCTATGCATCCTCCCGCAGTGGAGGGACCTCTGCTGCTTAATGGTGCAGAGAGAAGCAGCCATGAATGAAACACAGCCAGGTGGAAGGAATCACACTCGCTGGAAGGTGTTCACACGGATGGCGCACAGCAATGTGACACAAGAGGAGGAACCGGGAGCCGCAGACTGAGGCTTTTTCACGGCCTTCAGCTTTTACTGTAATGCAGATACTCTTCCTCCCACGATACAGTGGGAGGAAGAGTATAAGCCTGACGGAGAATGAGGAGAAAAGTACATTACAGCTGGCTTTTTGTTATTCTGCGAGTAGCCTCCAGAAGCTGATGGACAACTTGATCCTTCCCAGGGAGCAAAACTACTTTAGGAGAAACAACACGCATGCCTAAACACACTAGTTTCCAGTTTCACGCCTTAATTTGAGTGCTAACGCTGAACTAAATTGAGTATGAGAAGCGACAGCACATCTAACTGAGTGTTCCTCTGTGGATTACCTTTTAAGCCTAACTCACAACAAACGGGTTCATTATTAATTGAGAATTTACATCACACTGACTTGTCGGCCTTTATCGTGCGAGTGGATGCACAGCTGTGCAGCGAGCTAAACGCATTTCTGGTAAAGGTTGAAAACAGGAGTTGGAAGTCAGAGACCAGCTGTTAAGTGTGCCGGGAAGAAGGAAAGTATGGCCAGTGGAAGTCCCCATAGGAAGTGTAGCACAATAAGCAACGGTAAACTTACAGACCGAACACACAAAACAAGGGAATGAGTACAACATGCACCTTTTGTTCAACAGGCTAATCGTCACAAATGAACAAACCACTTCTATGATTTTTAAAGCGTGAATACAATCGGGAGAAGTACAATGTCAACATCGGGCTATAAACAAACCACAGCAGGGTCACATGACTTAAGCTAACTAAGCTAAAGAAGGCGCTAGCAGCGCGAGCTAGCAGCTAGCAACGTGAGCTAGCAACACGAGCTAGCCACTAGCAGCGTGAGCTAGCCGCTAGCAGCTCGAGCTAGCAGCGTGAGCTAGCAGCGCGAGCTAGCCACTAGCAGTGCAAGCTAGCCGCTAGCAGCGTGAACTAGCAGCGCGAGCTAGCGCTGTGGAGGTGGTGGGAGAGGCTAGCTCGTAGCTCTCAAGCTAGCTATATGGAGGTGGTAGGAAAGGCTAGCAGGGTAGCAGGGTGAGAGGCAACTTTTACCTGTTTTGGGAGGGATGCACTTAGAAATTTCGGATTGAAATCCAGCTCTTGTTCCTTTAGAGTTTAAAAGCACTAATTGTAACTCTAGTCTTTTAAGTCCAGATATAAAAATCTCTGCAATTGATTGCCTTGACATTATGCACAGTGAAAGCTGCACTATTACCATGAGTGTTCCTCTAGGGTCACCTTAGGGTTGACATTTTAGTTGTTTTGAGAAATATCAGCTGCAGGAAATGCTGTGCGGATACCCCCGGTGCCCGCAGGATGAGTCCGGTGGGCTGAATATTGCTCCATAAACTAGATGAATTGGCACAGATTTCGGTGCAGACATTCATTGTCCCCAAAGGATGAGTCCTGATGAATTTGGCGATCCCCGGGCGTTTTCACTCGCCCGTTGACATTTGTGGCTCGGAGTGAAATGCCTCGGCAACTGTTGAATGAATTACCATTCAATTTGGTGTTTTAAAAAAAGGCACTTTTATTTGTTTGCCACCTGTCGAGAACATGGCAAGAGAAATGTGAAGACATTTCTCTACGATGAGCGTCACATAAAAGGAACTCTTTGGATTTTTATAGTTTATATAAATCATAGATAAGATGGAGGTGCTAGTGCAAAAATGTTTATTTCTTTGGACTTTTATCTTTCCCTTTACTTCTTATTCTGGCCGTAGGGGGCCAGCGATCCAACGCTTACCCCCAGACAAATGCTGAGCCCACGAAAAATTTAATTAGAGCTCATTAAAAGGCCGCCGTGAAAGACATGTGGCTCCTTGCCACTGCCGCTTAGATACAGGGAGTCTATTTGGCTGAAGCTTGCGACAGGTCTTCATTTCTCAGCTTAATCCACCACGTCTAGCAGACCACTGACAGCTCCTCTTTGTTTGGGCCTCATTCAGGTTTGGATTGAAACTCTGGGAGGAGGGCAGGAGGAGTGGAGGGCCCTTATGAGAAACGTGGGGACGCAACAATACCGCTGCTATTCCTGGACCCGATTGTTTGCTTTTCTGAAGTGTCTGCTGAAAAAAAAAAAAGAGGGCGGTCTGCTTTTTTGACATAAAAGGGATGATTCTTGAGTTCAGCCGACACGCAACAACGATTTAGCCTCCGGGTTCAACTGTTGTCTACGTCTCCCATCCGCAGGAGGAGGAAGAAGACAACGGAGCAAATCACCAAGCGGCCACGCAAACAGGTGTCGAGATCCGTGAAGCGACGACAAATATCGCCCCTCGTCATCGTAGTTTTTGATTAGCATTATTGTTGATCGCAGCTGTTAATCGCACACTGGTTCATTTTAGACGGTCAACACACCACAGTGTGTCCCCCCCCCCTCCCCTCCCTCTGTTATTTCACAGCCCTTGCCACCCAAAACCCCTCTTCGTGCTCAAAAGGCCATGACAGTGCTCACAGAGCCAACCCGAGCGTGACACTATTGTAGCCGAATGTGTCCGGATTATTTTTTTTTCTTCTTTCTCCTCCCTGGGATGTGTGCTGAAGCTCACATGGTTTGTGTGTCAGTGGCCCAGGAGTCAGGCTCATCCTGGAAACCGGATCAAGACCGGGCCCAGAGGTCGATGTCAGGGGGGAGCGCTGGGATTAGACTTATTCCCACGCGTCCGGAGATCGATCGAATGGATCGACACAATACCTGCGTTCTAGCTGGTGGGAGGGTTGAAAGATAATCTTTTTATTTGTTTTTGAAAGGCATAAGAGGTTTGCATGCTCCCTGAGAGAAGGGCACGGCTTTCCAATGATGCTAAACCTGATTTTGATGATGAAAAACTTAATTATATGTTGCAATTATTTTGAAAAAAGTGGGGTGTTTTAATATGACTTTGTGGTGATGAATGTAGGGGTTGTCAAGGCTGCCCAAATTGATCCTCAGATTATGGAAGAGTAAATCCTCTCCAGATATTAAAAATGGATGAAATCTTTGTTAGCGCACGTTAGAGAGAGAAGTGATGAAGAACGTCAAGAGGTCATGGGAGCGTTAATGTTGCACTGTGGGTCCTAAATATGTATTTTCATCATGGCTCTCTCTTTTGAGTCATTAATGCTGTCTGTTTGTGTGTATAAATAAAAATACAGGAATAGAAAAAGGTGGAATTGTTGACATTCAAAGAACTAAACATGGCATATTAGTTATGCAAAAAGCAATTATTCGTGGCTATTTTAAGCATCAAATTGCCGCCAACGATGATCCGTTTGCTCTTTTGCAGTCACCTGCATCCACTCACCTGCGGTACCTGACAGTAATGGCCTAATTCTGAAATGACTCTTCATAATTAAATTGTCTGCTCTGTCGCAGACCATCCAACCCCAAATTATTGTTTGCATTTTTTTTTTCTCCAGGCCCAAATAATGTATCTCTCCAATTAATTTAAAGGCCAAAAATATATAAAATATTTTTTTTTTCTTTTTGAAATGTTTGAGCAAAGAACAAATTCCATTTTGAAGGTCAATCCCCCGTTTTTACATTTTTCTGTCCATTACGGATGCATGATTAATTGGATTTTTAATTATGTTGCCATTTCAATTAATGCCGTCAGTGTGATGATTGGCAAAAGCCCAGCACGCCCACGGTTTTATTAGCGCTGATGGAATTGTCAAACACGACACGTTATGTTTTATTCATAATTTGCGACTTCCACACCACTTGCTGTTAATATTTCAGAAGCAATGACTTCTTTTGACATTTGCCTGAGAGAATGGGAAGTGAACCAGCAGCCAGCGAATGAATGGGCTCTCAGAATAATAATTCACATCAACGCTTAACCACAGAACTCCCACTCAACATGACATTGTTTACTTTTTTTCCCCCACATACAATATTTAAATATCAAGATGGGCAGATTGTCTTTTCCAGGAAAAGAAATGAAAACGTGAAAATATATTGTGAAATCTTGATTTTCTTTTACACATTCCTCCCCACATGTTACTCGTTACAGTTATTTAGTTATTCATCGGTCGGATGTTGAGGACAGGCCAGATGAAAAAGGCAAATAAGGTTTTAACATGAAAAGAAACATTTGGACTCAAGAATATGCACTTAATTAACATGCAAAGACTTTTATCTGAAATCATTCATGAACCCTTATCGATTCACAGACGATGAAGCTTTTTATTCTTCATATAATATGAAATGATTTTTTCACATAAAATAAAGAAACAGAGGAGGAAGTGCTCTCAAGCTAAGCTGTTTCTAGTATTTGAATATATCTAGACTTTGTATTATTATAAATCAATAAACACTTTGTATATTCTGACCTAATCTAAAGTGAAGACTATTTATGCCTTACAAAGCATGAAAAAAACGTCATGATTAATTCAGTAGTTACTACTCGTCAGTTAAGTATTAGTTAAGCATTAGTTAAGCATGTTCTGTGACCTAATCTAAAGTGAAGACTTCAAGAATGAAACATAACTGTGTTTATGAATTGCATACTAATGAGTTACTAATGAGGATTCATGTGTGAACAATGCTTTATAAATGATGAATTCAGTGTTTACTCATGCTTTACTAATGCTAAATAGTGTGTACTTATTATAAAGTGCTACCAAAAAAAGCATTATATTTGCACCAAACAATGAAACCGGAGCTTTCTTCCTCCAGCCCGGTGACCGGGTTGCGTCGGCCAACTTTGGACGGCGCCTCTTGCTCGCGGCGCGGTGGCCAACACGGACTGTCAGCGGCGTGTTGACTTTAGTCCTCCCTTTTTATTGCTGACTCTCTGGACTTAGTGCCAAACGGTGGCCCTTTGCTACATCACCCGCCTGCTTCCTTTGCATAACATATTTCACACACTGGTGTTCCCATTATAAGCGGCCAAAGCCCCAGTGTCGTCCCATTGAAGGGTCTAAACACACAGACCATTAGGCTCGTCTGTATTGACACAACCACATTTTCCACATCTACTCAGAGCGGCCTCGTGGTGCGAGCGACCAACAACACGGGTTTGATTCCTGCACCCGCTATTGTGTGATTTATCATGAAATATGTCTTATACATAAAGTATAATTTACACAATGATAGTACTGATTGATTCATTATTTGGTCCATATATTGTCATGACATCATGGGAAAGGCCCAGAGTCTAAGGGGGCTTCTTCAAATGCCTTGTTTTGCCTAAACCAACAGTCCAATCCATAAATATATTCAGATTACCATTCTAGATTAATATATATATAGAGCTAGTGACATGTCAATCACAGTAAGCCCCGCCCTAAAGCATCCCCTGCTTTATGGTCTATTTGACTCTATACAACCATACTTTACTAAATGAACATCGTGCTGTATTGAAGAAGACTTGAAACTAGAGATTGAGACGTAAACTCATGTTTACAATGTTTACTGAGGGAATACATCAAGAGAGAAGTAGAGTCATTTTGTCAGAGACTTCTATACAACCATAATTTACTAAATGAACATCATGCTGTATTGAAGAAGACTTGAAACTAGAGATTGAGACGTAAACTCATGTTTACAATGTTTACTGAGGGAATACATCAAGAGAGAAGTAGAGTAATTGTGTCAGAGACTTCTATACAACCATAATTTACTAAATGAACATCATGCTGTATTGAAGAAGACTTGAAACTAGATATTGAGACATAAACTCATGTTTACAATGTTTACTGAGGGAATACATCAAGAGAGAAGTAGAGTCATTTTGTCAGAGACTTCTATACAACCATAATTTACTAAATGAACCTCATGCTGTATTGAAGAAGACTTGAAACTAGAGATTGAGACATAAACTCATGTTTACTGAGGGAATACATCAAGAGAGAAGAAGCATTTTCTTTTCATAGACTTCTATACAACCAGCTAAGCAACCATGACAAGACATTAGTACATTCAGGTTTTATTCATGATACTGACGGTATAAAAGACTTACGTCATAGCCTTGGTTTTTGGTTATTATATCAATCCCGGCAGAGTCACAGATGAGCACCTTTATAAGGGTGTTGTTATTATGTTTTTGTTTCTTCATATTTTCCTTTTTTTCACAAAACGTTATTTTTGTCCTCTGGTGGCGATTTTGTACGATCACATGAAGTAGCGCCTCTTTCTCCTGGGGAGTTGTGTTGACTATCATCAAGGTGGGAATCTGTCAGCTGGTGTGTGCACAGTCAACTGAAAATAAGACCAGAACATGAATGAAAGTACAATTGAGTCTCCAGCCGTCCATGTTTGCACCAAAGTGGCGGATGAGTGTGAATGTATTGAAGCTGCCACCTACAGGGAGATGTTCAGTGAGTTTTTAAAAGGCCACACAGTTTTTGTTTTGTTGTAATGTTATTTATTAGATAGAAAGATGTTCATACATTAATGCATAATCACCATCAACTCTTTGGTGCTACTGCGATTAAGTTAGCTTTAATTGCCACACAAATCAAGGGAACTGTTCTTTTTATTCAGATGGAGAAAGAAAAATCTATCTGGCGTAATAATCTGCCACATTTTCATATTCAATGTTTGTTTTCTTCTTCTCTCTGTGACTGATCGATGTGACACAACAGTTAAATCCACAAGAAGCCTTTTACATACTGGTCTCAGCACTCTCTGAATCATTGACGCTCTGCAGAGATTGCAAAATGACCAAATCTGAGTGTTGAGCTGTGAGCTTCCTAAAGTGCCTTTTAGGAACACCGTCATGCCAACCATGATTCTACAGAAGTAGATTACAGGTAAATGGTATTATGCTTCTCTGGCAATATATATTTAAACACTACTGTATGAGATCTTTGAAAAAACATGACTTATCTGTCCTCTGGAAGGCCTTCAAAATAAGAGAAAGATGCCATAGATTCACCTTTTAGAATAGCTACAAAGATAAATAAAAAAGTAATAAGTTACACATGTATATGCTGATGATATAATAATATAGGTAATTTACAAATACTGTGGTGATCAAGTACAGGTGCTTGGTCAGTGGCCCGATGCTTCAAACTCTGTGGTTCATCTCTAGGGTTGAGGCCCGGCATTTCAATCACCACATGCATGATTAGTCTTTTCAAAATAAACTCTAAACTTACTGTTGATTTATTTAGTTGCTTTTGAGGTTTACTTATTAGATTTAGGCTACAAAAGCATGTTGTTTGGCTTATGTCCAGATTATACGTAACAAAACTACTGGAAAATAACTCAACTTTGACTTTGTTTAACATGGGACATGAACTGTGGCCTACTGGGTGCAAGTCCTGTGTTTGTACTACACATCCACCTTCCAACCTGGCTCCACACTAAAAAAAACACGGTGCTTTGCGAAATAGTCACGGCCAATGGCAAGCTTATACCCACAGTCTGGATAAGCTCAATGTATTAAACCCTATCAGATAGAGATACTATGAAAATAATATACATAGCCTGAAATGATGAACTTAACTAGTGATCAAGAGTTCATTTTTTATGTTTCAATGTGCACACATGTCCTTATTTTAGGGGGAGCTGAATATTGGATGTGTTTGTCTGGAAGCTGATGGATCCCAGAGGTGAACTAATATTTCACAGATGGGATTCATGATATTTGTAGCCGCGATGGGTGGAATCGGGACAACCGAAGGCCTTTTCACTGTCATTACCGCCGGCTTTGCACTGGTTCAATCTGCCAGCACATCATCAGCTCATGCTGCCATGAAACTGGAAACCACAGAGAAAGAGGACGGGTAAAGAAAGAATGTTTTTCCTCCTCAGATCAGGGAGGGATCTGGGTGTTGTTGTTGTTTTTTTTCTTTCATATTTCCAAGAAAAGCATTACAATATTAGTTTGGATCGCAAGATAATCCGCAGAATGAGTGGCGTGAGCTGTTGAAACCGCCATGTAGAACAGACTATCATCTGCAGAAAAAAAATCTCTTTTTTCTTTTCAAAAGCAGAGAAAAGCAAAGAGAAAGACGTCCTACTGTCGGACACGCTGTTTGACTGGCAGGAGGATCTCTGGGAAGAAAGACAACAGCGTGAAGACCGAGCAAACACGCAGCCAACATGGACAAGAAAAAATAAAAACCTTGAGAGTCCCTTTGAAACTGCAGTCATGCTGAAAACTTCAGACGGCCATAGTAATCGAATGATGACCTCAAAGTAATGACACGTCCTAAAGGAAAAAAAAGGAAATGCTTCAAACTCTGTGGGTTGAGGCCCGACTGGTCAGATTTTCGCTCACCACATGCATGATGAGTCTTTTCAAAATAAAATCCCAACTTACTGTCGATTTATTTACTTGTTTTTGAGGTTTATTTGGTTAGATTTAGGCAACAATAGCATGTTGTTTGGCTTAAAACAAGATAAAAAAAAAACTGGTGTCCAGCTTTTACGTAACAAAACTACTGGAAAATAACTCAACTTTGTAATGACCTCAAAGTAATGACACGTCCTAAAGGGAAAAAAAGGAAATGCTTCAAACTCTGTGGGTTTGGTCAGATTTTCGCTCACCACATACATGATGAGTCTTTTCAAAATAAAATCTTAACTCACTGTCGATTTATTTACTTGCTTTTGAGGTTTATTTGGTTAGATTTAGGCAACAATAGCATGTTGTTCGGCTTAAAACAAGTAAAAAAAACTGGAAAATAACTAAACTTTGTAATGACCTCAAAGTAATGACACGTCCTAAAGGGAAAAAAAGGAAATGCTTCAAACTCTGTGGGTTTGGTCAGATTTTCGCTCACCACATACATGATGAGTCTTTTCAAAATAAAATCTTAACTCACTGTCGATTTATTTACTTGCTTTTGAGGTTTATTTGGTTAGATTTAGGCAACAATAGCATGTTGTTCGGCTTAAAACAAGTAAAAAAAACTGGAAAATAACTAAACTTTGTAATGACCTCAAAGTAATGACACGTCCTAAAGGGAAAAAAAGGAAATGCTTCAAACTCTGTGGGTTTGGTCAGATTTTCGCTCACCACATACATGATGAGTCTTTTCAAAATAAAATCTTAACTCACTGTCGATTTATTTACTTGCTTTTGAGGTTTATTTGGTTAGATTTAGGCAACAATAGCATGTTGTTCGGCTTAAAACAAGTAAAAAAAACTGGAAAATAACTCAGCTTTGTAATGACCTCAAAGTAATGACACGTCCTAAAGCATCTTAAAGAGTGCTTCTTGTAAAATGCAGCATTTGAAATGACCTCCTGATTTGATCCAAACTCCCTCTGTGCTCGTCTACTGTTGTCTCCTCCCCACCTTCACTGAATAACTCACATTCCCCAGCCGCTGCATCGGTGCGTATTATGTAGCATGAGTACAAGCGAAGGCCTGGCAGTGCATGAATAGGGTCAGTTAGATTTCAAACCTCTCCCGATGAAAAGAGGCCTGGCTGCGGTTGGAGACACTGGAGCTGCTCCCGGCAGCTCCACAAAGGCCGGCTTTCAAATGGGGAAGGAGATGAGGGAATTGTGAGAGGATTTCTTTCTTTCTTCTTTCTTTTACCTCATCTTCCATACAACCAAGGGGATAGAAGAGATGGCGGAGAGTAGGAGTAAGACAGAGTAGTGGGTAGACATTAAAGTGGGAGAGAGGCACCGGGAGCGAAGAGGCGATCGGCATATTGCCGGAGAGGGAAAGAAAGGACACAAAGAAAGGTGATGTTGGAATCAGAAGAAAGGGGCTGACGGTGATGAAGAGATTCAGAGCTGCTCTATTAGTGTTTTGTTTTTTTAATGGGTTAGGGGGCTGAACTATGAGCAACCACGACCACTGATGTGGGTGTTGGTCCTCAGCAGGGTTAGAAGTGCTGTTAAGCTTCATGCTGCCAGGTTTCCAGAAGTCTGTCTGCAGCTCGCCGTCCTTATCGTGTTGTGTAGACGTGTTTTTATTGAGGAAAAGCACAACTGACAAGAACATTGCTACCAAACAACGCTGTAATTTGTAGATTTCACCTGAAATCGTGAACGAGGAAGTATAAAGATAGAAGAAGAACAGAAAGGGTGAGAGGTCAGGGGTCAATCTTCACCCAGGAGCCGTCGATGTCGACGTATTTCTCACGTAACTCGCGTACTTCAGTGGCGACACTTCCTTACACACACAAAAATAATGGTTCTTAAATGGTTCTTTAAAAGGCTTTGTGGTTCTACGAAGAACCATCACCTACTGAAGAACCATTCCAGATGGCACCTTCTTTTTTCTGTGTGTAGTTAGTTTAACCCAAACACCGATCTTTACCTAAACCTAACTCAGTAGCTGTGTCGCCTAAAGATTACTACTTATAGTTGTTTCCTGTGAAGACAGGAAGTTACGACTAATTTAAAGGAATAAAGGAAATGTGTTTCTTCTATTACTGAAACATGATGAGGGAACGTTTAATCTGCTTTATATCCGATCCGCCCATCGTGACGACAGCATTATTACATAACTGTTTTGTGGCAATGTTTGTGCAACCACAGCACGTAGTCAAAGTGCAGGTTGAGATGGCGGTCCGGTTTAACGCAGACGAGGTCCACAGCGACTTGAGACACGACGGGTTTGTTTACATTCAACAAAAAAACACAATCTTTCCATAACTTCCACTAAAGTGCTTTTGTTGCCTGACCCGACCGCAGAAGGAAGTCTGGATGGGAACTCAGTGTGACAGTTCTGTCTGCATACTTTCCATACTTCATCTGGGGATGATCTTTATTATTTGTGATGGGCGCCTTGGCTCCAATTAAAGGGAACTCTTAAAGGGGCAGTGCACCAAAAAAATACGAAGTTTTCTTGCCTGCTATTATCTGTTATTTCCTATGAAGGTGGAAGTTTATGTTGACTGCATTTTAAGGGGTTGCAGGCTTTTGTAGAAACACACGAAATATGAGGAATAACTTTTCATAAGATATCATACGAGGATACGTTGAATGGGATTGGACGCCGCTCGGCTTGAGGTGCTCAAAGCAGCAAAATATGAAAAACTCAACCGCAATATCTCTTTCCAAGCGTGACCCAGTTACTGAAGATAATCCACAGAAATGTTTTTGAGCTGTTTTTATTTTGTAGGGACTATTTTCTTTCTACTAAACTGCATACAGCAGCCGTATCACTCCGTATCACTCCGACCCAGTCATTAACGCCTCTCGTCCATGAGATAATGTATTCTTCCTTCTGCACGGTGATAGAAAAATATGTATTTTTGATGCTCTTTAATTAGCGTAAATATACTTTATGCAAAGAGTGGGTTAGGGTTAGGGGAAGGCTCTTTCCTGCTTCGTTTATCAGGTCTAAAGAGAAATGTTTTTCCCAGTTTAAAGGCTGGAAGAGGGAGACCGTAACAAAGAGGGGAGTTAAATGAGGCGATTTGAGTGGCAGAGAGAAATAGGAGAGGGTGTTACAAGGAAGAGGAAGATGAGGAAGATGAGGAAGCTTCAGCGTGATAGACAGAGTACTGAGTCAAGTATCCATCTGAGAGTCATTAGTAAAAGTGAGGATCGAGGAAATGACGGAGGGGAAAACAGGCAGAGAAAATGAGTGGAGGGTACTGAAAGGGAAGAGAAGGCTCTAAAAGAGATGAAGAGATGGGAAGGGAAGAGGGGAGATTTGGTAAATGGAGCCGGGGAGACAGAAAAAGAGAGAGAGAGGGAGAGATGACAATAGCGAGTGAAAGGAAACGGAGCAGTGTAAAAGAGGAGGGGGGGGGGGAGGGGTGACGACATGTAAAAGGGAAAAGAGAGAGAGAGAGAGAGAGTTAGGCCGAGAAACCCTGCTGTAAAATACCAGCTCGCACAAAAGAACAGGTGTTTGGCGGTTTCAGGTTTCAGGAGGCGACCGACGGGGCAACCGGGATGTTGACATTCAGCCTCGACAAAGGAGGGCCTGTTCCACGGCCGTGGTGTTGTTGTAAGGTAAAATATGCATAAAAAGATTAAGGCATTATGAGCCGTGCGACGATGACAGCTACGAAATGTTATTGGCTGGATATCTCGCCGCTGGATCTTTATTACACTCGGACAAATCCTCACATGTAAAAAGGGGGGGCAACGCTTTTTTTTTTACCAGCTCAAAAGTGCAGTTTCTGGGTTGACATTAAGCCGTCTTTAAAAAAAAAAAAAAAAAAAGGTATTGCTTTCCATCGAGGTGATAGTTGAATAATCTTGTGGTCTGGAGGGACATTCAATACCTTGAAAAAGTACAACCCCTCCCCCCCACCCTCCCCCGAGGGGAGCAAATTACTGCTTTAAGTGTCACATGTTGACAGGTGAGAGGCCCGGCCTTCACAGCTCATTTATTGCTGCTCTTTGTGAAATGTTATTGTCCATCTGTGAGCCGGGTGGGGGGGAGGGGGGGGGAGGACGGTGGGCTCAGTAATGTTTGCTTTGTGGTTTATTTATTTTTTCCTTTATTTTTTTTTTGCATGATGATAACACGCCGTATGGCCGCGCATGCATGGGAGGGGCGGGGTCTCGGTAAGTGCTCCGCCATTTGATTTTTTTTTTAAAGCGTCCGACACTCTCAGTGGCGAACTTCTGCAAACTCACCACCGGCTCCATTACTGAGGCGAATGTCAACCTCATCAATAACAAAATACGCCACGTCCATTACTGAAAAGAGGGGGAGGGGGATTTTTCTTCATAAGTTTTGTCTCTTCCCTTCCTCGCGGTGGCCTGAGACGGGTCTTAATGTCAGCTGGGAGCTGGGAAAAGGCTCATCCCCGAGGAAGATGAACATTGAAATATGATCCGCGTCAGCCCAGGTGATGATATATGCCGCGGTGCATCATTGCCTATGTTAAGGTAACAGATTAGCCTGGAGCGGCACGATGCATCAGAGTCAGGCTCAATTTGCTTGCCCTTTACACAACATGAGGAGATTTGATTCAGAAGGAGATCTCCAACATTTCAGAAATTACTGACATCTGTGTACATGGAGATAGATGGCACATTACACAGGGGAAGTACTGTACTGTGACATTTGTGACCATATCTGTTTAATTAAGCAAGATAAGGTGAATAATTACTTGAAAGATGTTTTTGTTGTTGTTGTTGAGTTCATATTTTCTGATAGATGGCGTTTTGGGAAAGTAGTGACAGCTCGCAGAGTTTTAAGGGCTCTGCAAATATACAGTGAAATATATGCAATCGATTCAATAAACACAAATCAGTCAGGATTAAATCAGCGTATATTGCTGGGATTTGCCATTTGAAAACACAATTTTTGTCTTAAAAGGTTAAAAGGTGAAGGATCGAGGGTTAAAGCCTCTCAAATGTAGGATTTTCTTCTTTCATGCCATAACATCCCTGAGTTTTTGATTGTTGGTCAGACAAAAACATATTTAAAGTCCCTTTGGACCCTTTCCTCTAACATTTCATACATATCACAAAACCATATTGGTCAAAATACAAGACGACTACCCTGATGGTAAAACAACAACAACCCCACATTGTGCACCCGTGTTTGAAGATAATAAACTCTCCTCTCTAGTGAAAGTAAACCATAATAATACTTCCATGAAAACCAGTTCCAGTGCAGCTGATGAGTCGCATCATGAGATGATTCAGTCCGTCTCTGTTTCACTCATCTGGAATTTACTTCAACAAAACATGTCAGACAATGAGAAACTCCTGTAGATCAAACTGGGCTTCCTACTTCCTGTTAGGGGTGACTACCTCCAGGTGCGTTCAGGGAAAAAAAATGTTTTGGGTACTCAATGAAAGGGAATCTTCCAAGAAAGCTCCTCAAAGAACTACACACCTCAAAGGGCTTTTTTCTGTTTACATTATCCTATATGATAATTATGGAAAAGATAAGTCATTTGGATTAGAAAAATGTAGGGAAGTAGATTACAGCGGGCTTCCGGGTCAAAGGTCGGCATTTGTTGGATTGTGTTTTTCTATTTGCACGGAAACATCATTGAGGGCTCGCTCGCTCGCTGTACAAACGGTACATAATGTCTAAATATCAGTGGCGGACCGTGCAATTTCTTCCTGGGCCTTCTGTGCCGATGAAATCGTATGCATATCAGACATACCGGGTAACGTTGTGGCTGCGTACCGGCACAGCGGCACGGTGCCGGCAACCGGCTACAGCGGGGTAGCTAGCTACAGCGGGGTAGCTAGCTATAGCGGGGTAGCTAGCTGCAGCGGCTCAGCAGCAGCAACAGCGTGCAGCACAGCAACAGCAGCAGCGGCTTACAACCCGCCGTGGCTTGTTTATGATTAAATACGACTGCAGATGTAAAAACAGTATGAAAAAGTCATAGTATGTCAAAAAAGTAAAAATAAATAGCAAAAAAGTAAAAAATATATAATTTGTCAAAAAAAGTCTGAAAAAGTCATAGTATTTCAAAAAAGTAAACAAAATAATTTGTCAAAAAAAGTCCGAAAAAAATCATAGTATGTCAAAAAAGTAAAAAAAATTAAATTGTCAAAGAAATTATGAAAAAGTCATAGTGTGTCAAAAAAGTCAGTCTGTCAAAAAAAGTCATAGTATGTCAAAAAAGTACAAAAATATAATTTGTCAGAAAAAGTATGAAAAAAGTCATAGTATGTCAAAAAAGTACAAAAATATAATTTGTCAGAAAAAGTATGAAAAAAGTCATAGTATGTCAAAAAAGTAAAAAAATATAATTTGCAAACAGCAGAGAGGCTATCCTGAGATCCCCGAACCTGACATTCTCCGCCCCACGGCTGCGCCTAGATATCCTGTCCATGAAAGTCACGAACAGGACCGGTGATAAAGGGCAGCCCTGGCGGAGGCCAACACCCACCGGGAACGTATCTGACTTACTGCCGAGGATACGAACACAGCTCCTACTGCAGGCGTACAGAGACCGGATGGCCCGGATGATGTGGTCCTGTTTGCCTCCTCGGACCATGACCTCCAGCATTCACTGGGGCGTTTTGCAGCCGAGTGTGAAGCGGCGGGGATGAGAGTCAGCACCACGAAATCTGAGGCCATGGTGCTCTGCTGGAAACCGGTGGATTGCTCCCTCCGGGTGGGGACAGAGTGCCTACCACAAGCGAAGGAGTTCAAGTATCTCGGGGTCTTGTTCACGAGTGAGGGTAAAATGGAGCGGGAGATCGACAGGCGTATCGGTGCGGCTGCAGCAGTAAAACAGGCGTTGCACCGGGCCGTCTTGGTGAAGAAGGAGCTGAGCCGAAAGGCAAAGCTCTCAATTTACTGGTCGGTCTACGTCCCAACCCTCACCTATGGTCACGAGCTTTGGATCGTGACCGAAAGAACGAGGTCGCGGATACAAGCGGCCGAAACGAGTTTCCTCCGTAGAGTGGCCGGGCTCAGCCTTAGAGATAGGGTGAGGAGCTCGGACATCAGGAGGGAGCTTGAAGTCGAGCCGCTACTCCTTCGTGTCGAAAGGAGTCAGCTGAGGTGGTTCGGGCATCTAATTAGGATGCCTCCAGGACGCCTCCCTTTAGAGGTTTTCCAGGCACGTCCAACTGGTAGGAGGCCCCGGGGAAGACCCAGGACACGCTGGAGGGATTATATCTCCCAGCTGGCCTGGGAACGCCTCGGGATCCCCCAGAATGAGCTGGTAGATGTTGCGGGTGAGAGAGAAGTCTGGGTCAGCCTGCTTGACCTGCTGCCTCCGAGACCCGACCCCGGATAAGCGGTGGTAAATGGATGGATGGATGGAATATAATTTGTCTAAAAAAGTATGAAAAAGTTATAGTATGTCAAAAAAGTTGTAGTATGTCTAAAAAGTAAAAAAAAGTAAAAGAAAGTATGAAAAAGTTGTAGTATGGCAAAAAGTCATAGTATGTCAAAAAGTCATATTATGTCAAAAAAGAAGAAACTATGACAATCAACGATACCGTCTTCTTCCATAGAGACATAGAGGTGAAATCTGATTGGATGAGAGCTCTCCTCAACACAAGCAGAGCAACAGACGAAGACAGGAGCTGTGCAATGAGAAAATAAGCTAATAGGGAAAAATACTTAAATTATAAAATAGCTACAACTTTGTGATTCTGTTTAGGCCAGCAGAGAAGGCGTAGCTGGCTCTGACGGCCCACCACTGGTAAATATGTTCAGGTCCTATATTCGTGTAGATTAGCGTGATTAATGGTTATTTCAGTCCTGAGAATGAGTCGATTCACTGGCCTCGTCTCGACTTTACTTCAATCCTCCTCGGACTTGGCAAAGGTGACGACGTCTACCGCCCCAGTTACGCTCGTAGGCGGTTCAGCCGCTTTACCCCCCGGACTCCAACCCCCGGAGTTCTAACTTTCTACCGAATCGCGCGGCCTGGCCTAGATACACATGAAATGTTACAGCCCCGGGGCTCCTATTTTGTACCATTCTCTTCCCTAACCATATTTCAGGCTTATTCTCACAAGGGCGAGACATGTCCCTCCCAGGCACAAGGCAGCAAAGTGGTGTAGATGGAGGGTACCCAGCAGAGTCGGCTGTCAGGTGCGACAAATTAATGGCAAATCTAACCCGGCGCTGCTGGCGGGCAGACAGGGGTGGCAGCTGTTTGACGAGAGACTCGCTCTCGCCGCGGCACACATTAATGCGGCATGGAAACTTGTTTCAGGCATCACTGAGACGATGTTTACGAGCTCTGATTTCTCCAGGAAGGTGAAGCATGGGCGGAGGAGCGGGGTGGGTGGCGCGTGGGGGGGGCAGAGACCAGCTGTCGGTGAAGCCCGGTGGATTTGAGTCAGCAAAGAGGATCTGCTGATAATGATTGCTCTCAAGGATGGCTTTCCCACCAGCGAGGGTGAAAATCCATGCTCACAACCTGTGGCCAGAAGGAAAAGAAATATCATCTCTGAAGGCAGTGTTTTTTTAAAGCTGTGTGTTTTTGAGCTTCGCTGCATGTTCAGCTTTTAGACTTTGATTTTAAAGGTCCCATATAGTATTTTACTATGAAGCCTTGTGCTACATAAATACTGAACAAGCCTGAAAAGCTGAATCCAGGGAGAAATACCCACGGCCCGAATTCAGAAAGTGTGACTTCCAACAAGCCTCCAGGATTTCTGCACTAACGTTCAGGATGTGTCCCAGTTTTATTTCAGCTTGCAGTGTGATTTAAATTACCTGATGACATTTTTTTTTTTAAATGTAACTATACGTAGTTACATTAACCCAAAGTTTTTCCAAAAGCATTTTTCTAGCCTGCACCAAACTTTAGACAAAAGACTGTAGACAATTGTTTATGCCGCTGCACACAAAACATGTGACTGTTGACGTCAATCGATCGCCGTACTATCACGGGTTCCTCGTGCTGGGAGAGTACCGACTCAGAAATAAGAGCTAAAAATGGCGTCCAAAGAACTACAATTGTTCCTTGTTCTTGCGGTGCGTACACAATAAAAAGGTTTGTTATTTTTTAATCATGAAAACAGTTCCCTCTCACACTCGGAGCACAGAGACTCGTTCTCACGTCCCGTAAATACTCCGTTTGGTTACGGCAAAGGGTGGCGCCTCGGTGGAGCCTGCAGGAGGCCGGACGTGATCCAGGAGCTCAGAAGTCACGGAGCCAGGTTCGTAATTTGATTGTAAAAAAAACAACACAAATTTGTGATTATTTTGACGTCGGCCCTTACCAACAAAGGACTGTGCCTTTAAACGATCCGGCAAGATATCTGTATGCACTTCCCGGGTTATTTCAGTGGATGTGAATGGCATCAGCTGACAGGAAGTAGACAAGGACCTCCTTGCTGCTCCCTAGCTCCTTAGCTCCCTAGCTCCCAAGCTCCTTAGCTCCCTAGCTCCTTAGCTCCCTAGCTCCCAAGCTCCCTAGCTCCCTAGCTCCCTAGCTCCCTAGCTCCTTAGCTCCCTAGCTCCTTAGCTCCCTAGCTCCCTAGCTCCCTAGCTCCCAAGCTCCCTAGCTCCTTAGCTCCCTAGCTCCCTAGCTCCTTAGCTCCCTAGCTCCCTAGCTCCCTAGCTCCCAAGCTCCCTAGCTCCCTAGCTCCTTAGCTCCCTAGCTCCCTAGCTCCTTAGCTCCCTAGCTCCTTAGCTCCCTAGCTCCATAGCTCCTTAGCTCCCTAGCTCCATAGCTGCTTAGCTCCCTAGCTCCCAGGCTCCTTAGCTCCCTAGCTCCTTAGCTCCCTAGCTCCCTAGCTCCCAAGCTCCCTAGCTCCCTAGCTCCCTAGCTCCCTAGCTCCCAAGCTCCCTAGCTCCTTAGCTCCCTAGCTCCCAAGCTCCCTAGCTCCTTAGCTCCCTAGCTCCATAGCTCCCTAGCTCCCTAGCTCCATAGCTCCATAGCTGCTTAGCTCCCTAGCTCCCAAGCTCCCTAGCTCCCAAGCTCCCTAGCTCCCTAGCTCCCTAGCTCCCTAGCTCCCTAGCTCCCAAGCTCCCTAGCTCCCAAGCTCCCTAGCTCCGTTACGCAGACGCACCGTTTTAGACGGAGGGCAAATATAACTTTATTCAGACTATTTATGAACATGAAAGCATGTAAACATATTCTATTAGAAACCCTAAAGCACATGTGTGAACCTGTACGTCTCCTTTCCAAGTAATTGTGGTTGTAACCGTCTGAAATAACCCCCGGTGTCGGGGCTTTCCCCCTACCCTCGCCCGTCTTAACCGAATGCTCTCTGACTCCCATTCATCCGACCACAGATACGAACCTCTGAAACGGAGCGCTGTCGTCACGGGTTCAGCGGGTTTGAAACCGTACCCGGGCGCCCGCCTCCTTCCTCTGTCTCTGCGCCACTGAAATGTGTTTGTCTGATTGCTTCTGAAAGCCTGCGCTGACCTGAAAACAACTTCCAAAATTATAAATAACCCCTCCTTCCCCCTCCTTTTAATCCGGGGGAGGCATGATGGGAAAGTGGCCCCCTCGTTCACACGTCCAATCAAAGTCTTTAGAAAGATCAAAGGTGTCTCTGGACACTAATGCAAATCTCTGAAGATTAACACCGGATGAAACCACTGTGGAATTTTCAGCAACTCCGAGTTAAACCCTGAAACCCACTGGCAAGAAAGAGAGGAGTCAATAGAGCCGGACTTGAAATGATGAGCCAATCCAGGGCTGAACTAAATGGCCATGTCCCCTTTACTCAATGCTGTTTCATATTTCAAAGGCATTTAGCTGCTCTTTCATTCTGCATTTCCATTCATTTCATGTCTGGACCTTCTGAAACGTTTCCTCTGCACTTTTGTATTATGCATGGTTTTGCTTTTGTTTTTTACTTTTATGAAACATCAGTTGTCGCCAGGAAAATCACTTTAATGCTGCTTTTGCACATATAATAGTTTGTGATGAACAATAAAGAATTACTGAGCATGAGGTGCATGAGGTCAGCATTGGTTTTCAGAGGGCAAGAAATATTTTGATGCTGCTATGATGTATTAGAAAGTACTAAATATCAATTATATCACTCACATAATGTTAAAATAACCAAGAAACGTTGACAATGCAAGTTATAGTTTGACATTTTGGGAAATAGACTTATTATATTTCTTAGAGAGAGTTAGAGATCATCGTAAACAAAGCTACTACAAGCAGACTGTTAGCTTAGCTTAGCAAAATTAGCCTTGTTTTGTGTGGATTTAAGTGGTAAAACAACCTTTAATCACCAATTCAGGGGTAGTATTAAGCCAAGATAACAAATGAGATTTAATATGTTTATTTGTGAGCTTTTTTGAGGTGTCAGCAGGGGTCCACATGCGGCATAACAACATGATCAAAGCATCTCTAAAAGTTATATTTGCTCCTTTCTTTCTGAGGGTCTGATCCGTGACTCAAAAAACGAGATACGATCTGAACCCTAGAGATTTGTTTCGTTTGGCCGAGCTAAGCTAGCGGGCTCCAGTCTGTGCTAGGCTAAGCTAACATTATATTAAGAAAACTAATATCTTAAGAGAGCGAATAAGTACAGTACTGTGCAAAGGTTTTAGGCAGGTGTGAAAAAAATGCTGTAAACTAAGAATGCTTTCAAAAATAGAAGTGCTAACAGTTTAATTTCCTCAATTGATTTAGATTTTTCTTTTGTTCGCTCACTTTGCATTTTGTTAATTGACGAAAATAAACTGTTAGCACTTCTATTTTTGAAAGCATTCTTAGTTTACAGCCTTTTTTCACACCTGCCTAAAACTTTTGCACAGTACTGTATATCTCAAAATGTCTACATTTTTCATTTTAAAGCCTCAAATAGATGTTTTGCATTTTGCTCTAAAAGGATCTGAATGAACAAACATCATCAAAGCAGTAAAAACCTGGTTGTTCTCCAGAAACAACAGTATTTTGTGTTCTTTTCTTTTGTCCTCAACAGGTGTCTCAATCCATTCAAACCACAGCAGGATGCGACCTCCTCGCTATATATGTGGAATCATAACATCCTCAGAAAATGGATTTTCAGGATTGCATGGAGGATCCAACACACCACAGCTCCACCGAGCCGGTGTTGGATCCTCCATCCCGACCCCGCGGTGGCTTCAATGTGCAATGTGTTTGTGCACATGTGAGGGAAATGGGTGCAGAGGTGACCCCCCCCCCCACCCCCCCCCCCTCCCCGATTTCCAAAAAAGGAGAGCGGTGCACTCGGTCATCCGTTAAGTGAACACCCAATCACAGGCCTGAACCAGCTAAGTTACAAGTTGTGACAAGCCTCAGATGGCTCCCTGACTCTCAGGCCTCGGTATTTATTAAAGTCTATTCAGCGCTGTGTCTGGCAAAAATAAACAGAGTGCCAGGCTGCTGCAGAAAGTGCTGACAGCGAGCATACTTTATCCAGGTTGGAAAAAGAATAGGGCTGAGCCTCCCAGCCCCGAGGTTACCGAGCCCGGGGGGGAGAGGAGGGGGGAGGAGGGGGGAGGGAGGGGGGGCGCCACCGACTCTGCAGATGGAGGCCTGTAGCGGGTCCGACTCCGCGAACAGACCGCCCGCTTTCCAGTTGACTTCAGGTGCAATCATTTGCAGAGTGGAACGGTGGCGAGAGGCGAGGGAGGGGAGGGAGGGGGAGGGGAGGGAGTGAAAGATTACGAGATAGAAAAAAAAGAGAGAGAGAGAGAGAGAGACAGCTGAAGAGCTCTCCTGCCAAAGAGGGTAATGAGGAGAGGAGCTGCAGAGAGAGGAGGGTTGCTGAGCGGTTCATTGACATGCTAAATGTCAGAGGTGAAGTAAAAAGCTCTTGTTAAGCTCGCCGCTCGCCTTTTTAAGCGCGGCGGCGTAATGATGTGAGCTCCGGCTTCCCCAAAAAAAAAAAAAATACCTGACTGCTTGTGCTTGTGTGCTCTTCCACGACTCGGGTAAATCCAAGAGGGAATATTGAGTGTCGGGAGCGGAGCTGAATGTCTTTAAAAAAGAAACAAACAGCTCCCTTTAGCTTTAAAGTTCAAGTTGAAAGAGCTCCCAGAGATCGGACGGATTACTCAACGAAAGGTTTGTCCCCGAAAAGGACGAGACGAAGGGTCACTGGGTTCAAGTTACGGCTTTTATAACACAATCATAGCAGCATATAAAGCTCCTTATGGCCTTTCCTCAACTTGTTGGTTTTTTTTCCGATAACTATGTGTGATCGGAAAACCCACTTTTCCGCCATCTTTCCATCCGGCTCTCTGGAGCGTTTTAGTGTCTTTCAGCTCGTTTTTTTGTTTTTTACTGTACAACACAGAGCGTAACATAGAGGGAATATTATATTTACATGTGTCAGGTCTCCAGGAACACATGCTAATGTTGCTCTGTGTCTGCTTGATACGTGAATAAACAACGTTAGCTTATACCTATTTAGCAACTTCAACTTTATGAGGTCATAATGCATAAAGTAAAATTTATAAATGCTAGTTTATGGTTGGTGGAATGATTTGGTTAGATATTGCGTGCAGTATTAGTATAAGTTTCCTTGTTATTTTCTATATAAGATTAATCCAGGCAACATTAGACTTCCTGCAAAATGAAAAATGAAAATTAGTAGTATGGATAGAGTACAAGCTACATTTTTTTAAAATGTTTTTTTTATGATCTATGTAACCGTCCTCTTCTCCTGTCGATCAAAGATGAGCTTAAAATAGAGGGAGTATTATATGTACATGTGTCGGGTCTCCAGGAACACATGCTAATGTTGCTCTGTGTCTGCTTGATACGTACATTAGCAACTGTTAGCTTATAGCTATTTAGCAATATCAACTTTATGAGGTCATAATGCGTCTGCTGCCCCATAGTGGCAAATAAAATATAAAAATGCAAGTTTATGGTTGGTGAAATGATTTGGTTAGATATTGAGTGCAGTCAATCCATGAAAAATACAAATTAGTAGTATGGATACAGTAAAGCAACATTTTTTTGATGTTTTTTTGTGATCTATGTAACCGTCCTCCTCTCCTGCCCATCAGAGACGTCCAGTGTGGGTCAGAGGACGCTTGCGGCTGCAGCTCCAGCAGCATCAGCTGTGTTGTGTTCAATGTGCCGTGTGGTTCTTCACGCTTGGCATCCGGTGTGTTTGGGTTCTGAGGTGAGCACCAAACCGATGTGGATATGCTGGCCCGGGTTCCCTCGCTTGGCAGATTCACCCAACAAAACATCTGCCGCCGCCCACCGAAAAGACAACGACGGCCAGCGAACGCACCTGAAACTTCACTGTTTGCTGGTTCGAATCCAAAATCCGGAATCTAAACGAGGAGCTGGAAACCTCCTCGTAAATTATTAAATCACCTTTGAGCTTCAATGAGCTTCGCTGCTGAGCGTTTGTGCCCAACGCAACAATTTCTACAGAAACTTGCAAACAAGTTGCTTGATTGGCGGCTGGGTTGTGTGTCTGCTGAGGATTACGGGCTGGGAGGAGCAATTTACATGACGGGAAAATCACGTCATTTGGATCTTGCTCAGATTTTCAGTATAAAAGCACCGTTTACAAAACTATATATCAGAATCAGAACCATTTATTGCCATGTTTGTTTTCACATTTAAGGAATTTGTCCTAGTGGAAGATGCATACATTTAACATTTAGCAATAAACATTTAACAGTAAACAGAGTGGGAATGAATGAATGCATACAGTATATCAGCCAACAAAAAAAAAAAGTGTAGAGTTTATCCGGCATTAAATTTCCGATGGCACGGTGAAGTGAAGAGGATCGACGCTGCCGTGGAGGTCTGGGTGCACGGTGTGTGGGTGAAGGAGCCTTAGGGTGCAGGGGGGGGGGGACCAGGATCATCGGAATTCAATTTCAAGATCGAGGGGCGATGACCCCACTTTTAGGGAGAGGGCTTAGAGATTGGCTGCCCACACCCGACTCCCACGCACGTGCACGCACACGCACGTGCACATCATCCTGCGGTATCTGTGGAGGGTTAATCACTTCCTGAGACCTTGGGCATGCGGGGCCGGCCCCGGCTGAGGCGGCGCTCCAGCGTTCGGACCACATCTCCCGTCTTTCTGTCTCAATCCATTTTTCTTTTTGTGTCTCTTCCTGTCTATTCCCCCCCACCCCCCCCTTCCCCCTTCCCCCTCCCCTTTTGTAACCCTCGAGCCTCGACTCCCATTTCTGTGTTCGACACAATGAGCAGTCTTTTAGATGTTTTGTATTCACTGAAATCCTGGAAACGTCAGCCAAAAAGATAACGGCAGTCGCTGAATAAGGAAGTCGCAGATAGGGAGTTAGAGGAGCGAGCTCTCACTCTGCACTGCACTGTGTTGTCTCCTTTCTCACTCTCACTTTCCTCCTCTCTCCCCGTGGCCTCCTCCTCCTCTCAGGCTGTGAATACTGATGCAGGCTGTGTGGGCATGATGGGAAATGTCAATTGTAGAAAACATGGCGAGCATGCTTGTGGCCGAGGCCCCTGCAGAGCTGGCTGCGTGCACTGCCCTCAAGAGGCTCAGCTGGACTCTGCAGGGCAGCGTCCGGCCTGCGGGTCAAAGGTCACAGACGGACGAGGAACTGAAGGCCTGCCTTCATCTGATGGGGTTCAAGATCAATGGTTAGTGTCAGCTTTTTAGGATTTACATGAACTGATCCTTTTGGGATTCTTCTTTGAGCTCAACGACGACCTTTAAAGGGTTAAACCTTGGATTGCAAAAGAAAACTGTATTTAAAGTCAGTTTGAAATCAGTTTTTTTTATTTTAAGTGTGCAATATCGTAGATAGTCTGCATTGATGCTCCTGGTTCACATGTTTTTGTATCAGTTTTAAGTATTTTGTTCCATTTGTCTTCATAACTGAGTTTTGTGGTTTGTATTTGTAACTGTAATGGATCACAAGCAAGTAGAAGTTCACACAGTCATTGGATTATATTGGATTTAAAACCTTAAAATAAAAATGGCTTTTGCAAGAAGAAGCAAGGTGAAAACAAAAGTGCAAAGTCCTTCACCGCTTTTCACTGTAATAATGTTTATGACAGGTGAAATTAATGTTGTTTTTAAGACGTTTGTCTGTGCCCGAGATAATTTACAAGGCCCCCTTTTTTTAAATTTATGTTATAATATCCTGCTGACGCATCCCTCCAGAGGAAAACCACAGCATTAGTCGTTTGTCTAAATTACTGAAAGTGACACTTTATTATCAATGTGTAACTGACACGGCCCCGTGAATTATGCATCTTTAATTTAAGAGCAAAAAGGTGGAACTAACTCGATGTTATGAGGCAGCCGCAGTGTTTTTTTTTTTTTTCAGATAGATGGAGGTTGGTGCGGATGTATGGCTCGAGAAACACGAGGCCACAGTTTCCTATTTCCTCCCAACAGTCAACTTCATCGTCGCCTTTGTGCCGAAATCAAACTGAACTTTCAGATCAGAAAATACTTTTATGCAACATTCAGAAAGGCTAATTCTGAAATGTGTGCTTCAATGTTGTGTTTCTTCCCTTTTGTGTGTTTTTTTACAGCTCAGTTACATAATAATGATGTCAACGCTTTGAAAAACCAGCCGATACTGGTATTTGAATAATTTCAACTATAATAATAACTTCTCCGGGGGTCCTTGAACGCAGCTCGTTTGGCTACATCCGGGTGCTACGTGGCCAGAGCTATCGGTAGAGACCAAGAAGGCCCGGATTATTCATATTTCAGCCATAAGTAAGTCATTTTTCATTTAATTTTGCTTATTATTGCTTATTATTAAATTACATTATTGTGCGTATCTTTGTTTGGCTTTGTTTGACAGCGGATCGGTAGGTATTTGTGAACTCAGTAGGTTCTAAGGATTTCAAAACTGTAGAGTTATCATGTGTAGTATCTTGTTATCATGTTTTAAATGGCATTTTTTCAAAACCTGGGGTGCATTCTCGAGTCATTTTGGGGTCACTTTTAGTCATATTTATGGTTTATGGTAATATTTATGGTGGAATTGTGTTTCTTTATTCACATATGACAGCTGAATATTTTGAATATTGACATCAAATGGGTCTGATATTGATTCTGGGTTCATATGACCACCTGCAAACATGACTAGAGCTCAGTTTCAGGGCCTCTTCACCCCAATAGGGATGCTCGGTGTTCAAAAAGCTTGCATTATTCCCAATAAATACCAAAATAAAGGCCAGACACACAAAGTTACACACATGCAGAGACAGCCGGACTCACAGGAATGAGGGGAACTTGTTCAAGCCTCATGTTTGGAGTCCCGGTTTCCTCCGGCCTTCCCATGTGCTCGTCTTCAGCCTGCCTGCTGTGAACAATCACTGCCCGGTCACAGTGCGACCACATATCCAAACTATTTGTAAAAGAGGAAGATCATCAGTTACACTATCCGATATCCGAAAAAGAAAGGTCTTTGGCAAAAAAAAGAAGATAAAACCCCAAACATACACACTGAGAAAGAGCGAATGGATTTCATTGTTAAATTCCAAACATGAGCCGGACTCGGGAGCGATTGAAGCCCATTCATTCATAAATCTTGAAAGGGGAAGCATGCGCTACACAACATCTGGAAGCGGTTTTTCCCTGAACCAGGTCCACATGGAAGCGTTATTATCCACGGCAGCATGACGGGCTCAGAGCTGGGAGAGGCGGGAGGCTCTGGGTCTCTGCTTTGAGACGCCGGTATCTGATGGAGGGAGAAGAACTATCACATGTGGAGGCAATTACATCAAATGGTGTTTCTCCGGCAATTCCCCAAGTCGGAGAAGAAATCGCTGCAATTCTCATCCCGGTCCGTCCTCATGTCTGCCCGGCCTCGTCTTCATCATCACTTCTTTCTCTGCAGCAGTGCCCCGCTGATAACTACAGGCTCTCAAGGTCTTATTGCAAATTTTCATGAAATCTAAAAAAAAAAATTAAAAAAAAAGCAGTATATGCCAGACTTCGACTTTCAAATACCTTTGTCTGCCACTCCCGAGTTAATGATCATGCCCCATCCGTTTAAAAGCGCTTTATTCACACGGAGCGTTGACGAGTTATCCGCTCGGTTCTCATTACTTCTAATCTTATTTTTATTGAACTGATAAACCCTCAGATTTCTAAGAGGAGTTCATTGCGGCGGTGTCTCGCTTTGACTCGTATGGAGAGATCGCTCGTCATCAAACAGAATGATGGTGATTAAAGTTCGGTGGCATAGTTCTCTTCTTCTATTCGGTCATGGTGGCTGTTGCATAATAACCCGCAGAGCATCATCACAGCAGCAAACATGGAAAGATGCAGGTCCAGCCTTGCGTGCATGTGTGTGTGTGTGTGTGTGTGTGTGTGTGTGTGTGTGTGTGTGTGTCCAGCACTCTCCTCTGCACTCATACTGCAGCCGTCTTCATGATGAGAGCCGTGTGGAGGCAATCCATTGATCATATTTAGGCTCTGAAATTGAATAAATTCCAAACTTTGACCTTTGAACGCATCACTTCCTGTGTTTACTGTAAGCCGCGGATGGATCAATACAACCTGCATTGATTCTTTGTGTTTGGTATTAATTTATAGGCGTAATAGGTCCTGGTTACTGGTGATGATGCTGGTACATCGTCAGAAAAGACTCGAGCCGGCCAACGGTGTTGACGTTGTTGATGGTCCAGCCTGCGGTGTGTTCAAACACAGCTGAGTTAATCCGGAGAAAGAGCGCTCAGAGATACAAGGAGAACGATGTTTTATTGATGCTGCCTTTGAGGAAGGCAGGAAGGCACTTTTTAATCTTTCCTCAGTTAAAAAACTTAAATCTTCCATCTTCCATGAAATACATTCAGAGTTCTTACCAATAAAAGATGCCAAGACGTTTGGTATAAATATGTAATCGCCAAATGTCTTTTAAGATATAACGGCCTTTACTCTGTGGACCGATAACCAACCACATGGAAAATACTTCTTCTGCAAAAACGTCTCTTAAAGTTTAATTAAATGATAATTGTATTGTGACGATTTACCAACAGCATGTATAAAAGACAGAAAACTACAGCGGCACTAATACTCTACGAGCAGCTTCCTTAAGCTCTATCCACAATAATAATAATTATTTATGACATTTGATCCGTGCGTGGATCATATTTTCACTGCATACTGATGCAGATTCATACGTACTATTAATGCATTAGCTGTACACGCATACTGTTTAGTAATTAACCTTTGTACATTGAATTCTTATGTTTTTTTTATGGTATAGTCAGGAGAAGGGAAGCTTAAAGAAATGATTCCTCTTTTCCCTCCTCGCCCTCCTCTCCTCCAGTCATAACACATCCACGTTGTTTTATGCATCAAGTTCAATAAAGCCGTCTGAACACCGGTGAATAACTCAGTGTTGGGAGACAGTGCTCTAATGTGGAAGCTCTGCGGAGCCTTCACCATCAGAGGAAAATACAGAATCAAAAGGAGATTGGAAATAAAATGGAGTCACGACTTCCTCCTCGCTGCGGCGCGACCTTGTGACATCCTTTAGAAAGTGATGGAGGCAGAACATCATACATCGGATTGAAATGATAGAGGTGAGGGAGTCACATGCACCCACCCATCGCGCCGAGCCTTCCCTTTCATCTCGCTGCTCATACTGTACGTGAAGAAGATGATGAAGAAGATGATGAAGCCGCGTCGGGTGACTTCAGCTACGAGAGGGTCAACGGATAGCTGAACTACGTTTCACAGCAGTTAAGTGGAGGGTTAATGAAGAACATGTTAACTTTTCATTTAGATAATTGAAAGAAAGACGTGTCAAAGATTCACACTCATTCAAATGGAAACATTGTGTTTGTTTGAAGTGATCATATTCAATACAGGTACAAACTCAGTAATACAGTCTGAACGCTCGGTCATGGTCACGTTGTATAAAAAGATTCTCCTTTCCAATCTATACAATTGAGTTTGAACAACCACTTTTAAGAATAATGTTTTTCACCTTTTTATAACCTCTAGAAATGTGTTTTTACATCAACAATGGATGAAATGTTGGAAAGAACCAGTAAAGGTGTTTAGCTCTCTAATCTGCAGATTTTAATGGTGCACTCGTGGGTTTGGTTGCACAGTTCAGTGGATAAAACTCTGAATGCATCGTATACGTTTCTTGGCATTGGCTTCACTCGGCTGAACCTGAGGCCCTTGTGCGTAGTTATACTGTATATAACTGGATTATTAATATGAATGATTGATGTGTAAGCAGTATTTTAAAGTTGTAGCTGGTTTAAAACTTCAATATTTTACCACTTTATTATGTGCATTCCAATGTGTTTCGCTAAGACTGTCAGTAAATGTGTTGCACTAAAAATACAACATTTCAAGTACAGAGTAGCATTAAATGTACCCAAGAGGTATTTGTGGCCACTTCCTGAACAGATTCAGTGACGCAAATGTGACCTCAGGCCAGGAAAGCAGTCATTTTAAGATTAATTGTAAGGTTATTTTCTGTTATTAATTCAAATAGCACGACCTGCCGTGACCACTTTGAGCCGCACAAAGCCAGATAACCGCAGTTCCTCTGGACATTAATATTCACCAGCATCTGCTTCAAAGAAAATCCCTTTACAAATCCAGGAATGTATCTCCTGTGGATTTCAGACTTTGACATTTCACCAATGTGGATGTCCCCCCGGCTTAACGGCTTGAAAAGTGCATCTTCAGCGCTTCATAGTATGTATTATTCCCCCTTATTTGCCAAGTGAAGTCTGTATAGGTTATATATATATATAATTTATTTTTTGCTCCCCAGCTGAGGCGAGGTCAGATCTATTTGGATAGCATTTCAACCACAACTAATATAAATATGTATTATTGAGGGGAGCTTTTCAGAATCCCACTCTACATTTGTACTGTATGTGGAGGTGTCAATCACGATGCTAACAAAAACCCAGCAGTGGGCTCCGGCTGCATAATGAGCCGTGCATGTCACCTCTTGAATTGAGCAGCGTGGCGCTTGAATCACGATTGTGTCAGCGGTGCAGTCGTAGATGTTTTTTCCATGAAAAGAAATTCCTGTTAATTTCATGTATTTGTCAAATAAAGTGACTCAGAATTGTTGAAATAACCCTTTTCACCCCCCCACACTGCAAATTAGATGCCGTGGTCATGGATGAATAACCGCTTCGGGATTTAGTTTGTGTGTGATTCAAATTAAGAAATAATTGGATCCGTGTTGACTCTCGGGGTCACCCCATTTGAGAGGTGTATTTACATTTGGTCTTCGCCTTGGTGACATCAAACACTCTTAGCCCCTCTGGGTGTTGAATCAAACTCATTCTCCCCCCAAACAATGAGCTTAAATCTCCAATTTGACACATTTCCCATCCTAAAACCTTCCTGTTAACAAAAACCTAAACAAAAGCAGTAAAAACCTCATCATTATATTCATTTCTTTTGAAAGGCACCAGCACCACGGCTCACTCCAGCTACCCGGCAGGGCGAGAATAAAACAAAAAGGGGGGGGGAAGCCCCCCATCGATCACCCGGCACACATGTCAAGATTGCCCTAATAAAAACGAGGTGTAAATAATGTAGGGGGCCGATATGGCGCAAAGCACCATTTGCTGTGTGGAGATACAGGCTGTAAAAACACAGCAGCGCTGTTTGTCTGCTGCACTTTCCTGTTTTCAGCAAAACACTTCGCCAGCCAGAGTCCCGGAGTGTTTAAAGGAGATGTTGGGTTTGGCAAAGCGTGAGATGCTTTCTGCCCGATGTTTCCATATTAGGCGAAAGAGAGACTTCCGTCAGATGTTGTGCTGGATTTTAAGTGTTTAATGCTCGGCCTGCAACGTTAAATCGTCAACATATTTCAATGGAGGAGGAATCAAGTTTAGAGACTAGCAGGGCGCTTGAATGCTAACAGGGTCACAGAGACAGCTGTTAGTGTGTTTATCATGTGTGTTAACATTTGATACTTAGCATTGAACAACATTGTTAGTTTTGCAGGTATTTAATCAACAACATTGTTAGTTTTGCAGGTATTTAATCAACAAAATTGTTAGTTTTGCAGGTATTTAATCTACAAACTGGAGCATTCGACAAATGTTACCTGATGATGGAACGAGACTTAAAAGTCAGGAGAACCTGCAGGATGCATCCTCCGAAAACATCTTTGAGATGTTGACATATTTCACTGGATCAGCTTGTTTAAACACACAAAAAACAACTTTTTTAATGTTGCATCACCATGAAGTGTCAATTTCTTTAATTGACCTAATAATTCAGTTAAGAAAAGGACTAAATAGGAAATGCATGGATATAAGAGGTTAAATCAGTCAACAATGTGATGATATTTGCTGTGGTTTAAGATTCTTTAGCTGAACAGAAACACTGATGAGCACAAGGCCTCTGCGACCTTTGACACAGATACTGTCTGACCCCATAAGTCACAGAGAACCCTCCTGGAGGAGCCTGTTACTTTCCGCCTCATTGTTTCTAAGCAGTGAACCTGGTGGTTTGAACGTGGCGATATGCAGAGTAGGCGCTTTGATATATGTCTCGCTGTCAAAATTCATACACTTCAGAACGCCGTCTGCACCGCGCCGCATGAGCGTTTTCTCCCAGCACAATGGAGATGTCACACTGGGACATGTGGAAAGCTACAGCCTCATTCTCCACCCCCGAGGGGGCCCCTGGAGAACACAGGAGGAAACCCCTCAAAAAAAAAAACAATACATCCCCTTCCCCTCGACCACTGTGAGGTGAACTCTTGTGGGTGCCCACTGCATGTGATGATAATGAGGGCAGGAAGGAAGGCAATGACTTTGTAAGCAACTGGGAACTGATATACGAGGACCCGGTTAATTGCCGCCTTTTAAGAGGTGATGCGTATCGTGTTGCTCTGGTACAGGAGGTCTGGCTCGGTTCCAGTCGCCCCCCCCTGTTTACATGATGTATTTACGACCGAAAGCAATTTTCTCTATGAAATATTTATGACGGTAACTTCAGTTATTAAGTTCATGTACACACAGGTGTGCGGTGTCCAGTTCCTCTGATGATGCTTTATGCATCGGGCACGGAGACAGAACACGACACCAAGGTCGAAAAGATGCATTCATGTATACGTTTTAATACCCCAAATTCGCCAATTTAGAGGAATACTGTTGTATATAAAGATCAATGACAGTAAAGTCTTCTTCTAGTTCATAAATAGTCAGGTTGTATTGTCTTTTTATTCCTTATAATTTGTTTGTACTCGCGTAGTTCAATGCTGCAATCTGGAAACAAAATGACGGAGCCAGCAGTCATTAATTAATAATTTAAGCCAGATCATCTAAAGCTCAATGCATGGCCTTCAGAGCTTTGACATCTATTGTCTCTGTAAATATTTAGTGGAGCAGAGGATGAAGATGAAGTCGCTCTCCCTCCGTGTGCGTGTTGTTGTCCAAGCTTCTGCGTTGCCTTGTTGACAGAGTCCTGCCGGCCACGCGGGCCCTGAAGTGCACGTGGTTCTGGTTTCCCCGTCGGGTAAACACCGTTAAAGAAGTTAAAGTCGGCACGTTGAGAGGCGTTTAGAGGCAGAAGAAAAGATCCCAATCTTGGATTTAGTGCAACCAAAATGCTAGTAATAACACAACTACAGTAAATATGGTTAAAGTTGAACAAGATGTTGGTCTGTAAACTGTCATGGACGTCCAGTTTCATACGTGAACAAAGATGTTTCCAGCTCTCAACATGTGGAATAAATGTCCAAAACTAACCCAAGTTGTAGTAAACTAGATAGTAAGTAATAACTACATTTCTGTGTGAATTGTTTACAATTTGGAGTATGAAATCTTACAGAAATGAGTTGTTGTGGAGCTGAAACCGACAACATATTTTACATATACACTTTGAGAATATACACTTATGCAGATGATATGTTATTGTCTCACAGATAAACTAATCGGATAAAAAGTGTTACTTCTGGCAAACTACAAACTCAATATGGATTGCCAAGCTGGCAAAAGTGGGTATCAACAAAAACAACTGAGTTGTGTTAGTTTAAAATAACACTTGTTGTTGTTTGTGAATATGCAGCATGTCTGCATAATATCGAGCAGTGTCCCGTTTCAAAGCCTTCGTAATCTTTTGCGCCTTCGGTGCATATTCTTGAATTATTGTGTTTAATCAAATTATCACAGCAAATCTTAGAGAACAGGTCTACCTGCTTTGTGACAGAAAATAATCCCAAAAAGCCAGACAGAATAGATATGAATATGAGTGGGCGGAGTCTGTATGGTTCCTGTGGAGGTAATGGATCATTTAACACGTGGCTGTCAATCTTCATCTACAGTGACGGGTCACCTTCCGGACACAACAATTAAACGTACACGGTCTAATCAGCATAACTCAAATGAAAAAAAAATGGCCGACATCACGCCATGGAACCAGCTCCAGCAAACAAGCCTCTCTTGTGCCAAAAGGAAATAAACGTCCCATCAAATATCCAAAGCATCGGCGGAGTAGCTGCTCTTTATCGGCGTTCCTGGCCCGGCAGCCGGTACGATGTGTGTGACTCCTTTGAGTCCATCGCTCCTCTGCAGCCCGAGGGCCAAAGCAAACGCCCCGTCAACAGCCTGCGATTGTACCTCCACCTGGCCGCGGGCATAGCGTGCACATTCATGAAGCTGCACGGCTCGAACCGGGCCGCTCGCACAAGGGCCTCCTTCATGCCCCGAACCAGGAAGCTCCTCCGAGGGTTCAGTTAGATGAGTCGTGCAAGGTCAGGAGGAAAGTCACTCGGTTTAATGAAAAACAGGTTAGGACATTCTGACTCTGGTTTTCCTTGAAGTGACACAGCTGTTCGTCTTATTGAAATAGTTTTACAGATCAACAAGGTTAGAATACCTACTTTTAGGTCCAAATACAGTTCAGTAAACGACAACAACAGTTGTTGACAGTTGGGTTTCTGGCCCTGGAATGAATGAAAGTCAAAATATTCACTTTTATTGTGACTAATGCATTGGTTTCCACGTTCTGCTGAGGGATCGTCTGCCTCTTTAGCTGCAAAATGCTTCTTTTTCTTCAAGCAGCTACTCGCTAAATCTGTCTGTTTTCTGTTTGGTGCTCAGCAGACAGAGAAAAGTTGTTTTTTAGAGCTTCTTTGGAAAATATCCACCGAGAGAGGCTGAAAACAAAGCCTGCTGACGAAGCTGGTGCCTTTACACAGTCATTTTATCTATTAAGAGCATAAGAATATTGAGGAAAAGCAGCTTTAAGTACATTGTTAGTATTTCTAGTGAAACATACTGAAAATATACAAAACCAAGCTCAAGAGCAGGTTAAAAGATTACTTCACCTACAAAATGGACATTTGTATATCCATGAATCATCGCGTGTTGCCTTAAATCCTTGAAGAAAAATATTGTTTTTCCTCACAAACCTCCAGAGTGAATGAAGAATCATACAACGGATAAAAGGACGGATAAATCAAAGTTAATTTGAAACATGTTTGCGGAGGCGCACTACACATCCTTCAGATCGGAAGTGTTTTAAATCGGCTGATTTTGGCCAAGATAAGATTTACTGGCCTTGGTTATTAAACAAGACTTAGATTATACTGCCAATGTTTTGCTGTTGTTAAACCTGGACCCTGTTTACTTTAAATCTCTGCTTTCAGATTCCCAAAACACTGCGGAGGCATGCAAGAAAAAAGCAAAGTTTCCTTTAAGAGTTTTGTCATTTTGTGTAATATCCCTTTAAATAGTAAACTTTTCGTCAGTAAAGTAAACTTCCTACATTGTTTTGTTTAATACGATGTCAACAGATCGGCCTCAATCAATGCTTCTCATCAGGATATCACTAAAAACGAACGTTTGATTTCTTTTTTTTCCCCCAGAATGAGCATAAACAAGCCTCTTTGAAACATCTGACATCTGATGGAGTCCAGCAGGGATGTTGTCTAGAGCTCCGCGTTCAGGAGAGCAGCTGCTGAGGGGGAAACAAACTCTATCAACACTTCCTTGGCAACCTTGAAGCCCAAGGTTTACCCAATAAGCCCGTGAATATTTCAAGACTCTCTGCCGCTGGAATAAAAAACAAACAACACGCGAGATATAAAGATGTCTCTTTCAGAACGTTATTCCGTGCATGCTGGGGAAGCAGCAACAGGGAGCCAGCCAGAGAAAATATCAAAACGACAGAAGTGGAGGCCGAGTCTAATCACGAACTCCATGTGTGCAAAGCGCTGATCGAGTCGCGGGGCAAACACGAACTCGTGGCGAATATTAACGCCAACAAAAACCCACCGCGAGAGGGTGAACACAAGTCCACGACTTTGCTTCCACAATGTGCTGTAAGGCGGCTTTGTGAGGGGAAGCCCCGCGACAACAGCGCCGTCAATCATAAGGCGCTGTGTGTGTGTGTGACTGCCATTGGTGGTCTTCTTGCCCCCTCATAGTGGGGGAGGGGCGCAGGATAACAGGGCCCTGCATGGACACCCAAAGACCACGGTGTGGAGCAGGCGCCAGCTGGTCGTGACTACTGTAATCTCTGCCATTGATTAAACGGGTTCCCAAGTCTTAGGGGGTGGGGGGGTTGGGGGGGTAGTCCTGATGGACCACAGTGGAGGGCAAATGGATGCACACACCCCGGGCTGCCTCCTGATGCCGTCGGTGTGAAAGACGTCGGCGTTGGCAGCCCCAGAGAGACGTTACCTGCTGTGTCGGGCCTATAGGGCGAAGGGGGGGGGGGGGGGGGGGGTTTCTAAAGGCGGCGGCTGGATGCGTCGTGTGAATAGAGGTTTAGAGGGAAACGGACAAAGCAGAGGGGCGAGCAGGCAGCGGCTGCTGGGTGCCGCCTTTCTGCAGAGCCATTAGCAACTGTTTTGAAGACTTCTGAATACCTTGACTCGTATTGACGGACGAGCGAAGGAAACTCAAGGGGACGAAAGCCGGACGTTGCTTACCTGTGGGTCGCAAGAACGACCAAATGATCATCGACGGGATTGGAAAGAAGATGGGAAAAACATTTCTGATGAATGGAATATGCAGTTTTTCTGATCCAAGTTTTTGCTTCTGGCTCTTGTGAAGTTCGAGAGATTTTTTGCCTCTTTAGTGCCTTGAATTCGATGCAAAATGTCTTTCTGAATTGGTGAAATAGTATCGTTAGGACACATCTTTACATGTATTCGAAGGCTCATTGGCTCAAACTAGGATCCACTGTGCAGATGAAGTACATTACGTTTGGTTTGCAGTACATTTACCTCTGATGAACGCTCACAGACTACTAATCTTTCAATGCAAACACATTCAGAAATAAACAATGTAATCACCACAGAATGGACATTATTTTAATTGCTGCACATTACGGCATAAATCAGCAAAATGTTCACTCACGGCGTATTAGTTTGATTTTGCGATACGAAATCCACCCAGCAGCTACAGCATGATTATAATAAACCATAATCTTCCCCTCAGTTTGAAGCTTTAAAGCTTTCGTTGCACCAGTATACTCCCATCATGCACTTTGTCCCCTATAAATAGCCTTCACACCTCTAAACGTAACTGCTGAATTACATTAGTATTGCATATGCTTCATTCCTGAGAGACCTTCTTTGTCTTTTCTCTGTACATAACTTAAAGATTAACATCTGAATCTGCATGAAAAAGTTACATCACGTCTCAGAGATAATACAAGATTCATATCCATGAAGTTATTACAGAAATACAGCGTGAACAGCCTCTTGAATGGCAGCTGATCCGTCTCCCTAAATCTTGAAAATGAATATATATAATGGTCGTTTTGTGATACATAACTTCTATCATATGCTATTCTTAAAAACACCAGCAGAAGCTTTCCACTCCACGACCAGACAGACTCTGCAGCCCAGTGCATCGCCTTGAGCTATTATACGGCCTGTAATTGATGCACATTATGAAGTCATAATTTCACAGCAGAGAGAGGGGAAAGCTAATTATGAGCTGAAATCAAACATAAACGTCTAGTGGAGAAGAAAAAAAAAAGGCAATATGTCACCATGAAAAATAGAGTAATAATAACCCCCGCTGTGCGATTTGACTTGTTTTCAGCTCGAGGAGGAGTGTGGCTAACATGTCATTTAACAAAACTTCCTCTGAAAAATGTGAGCAGGAAGCTTTTTATTTAAAAAAAAAAAAAAAAAGAGCTTTTCTGAGAGCCAGATATCATCCACGGTGAGCGAAGTTGTTTGTATTGATTAACAACCCCATCAAACCACAGCTTTTTCTGTTGCCGCGGAGCAGTAAAAGCCTTACTTATTGCCCCCTTAAAAAAAAAACACATCCACAGTATGGTTTGATGTCCTAATTCACACAGCGATGGCACTCAGCAGCCGTACAGTTTCTTCTGGAGAGCACACCGATACATCACACCGCCCCGCTGACTCCAAATTCGAGTGATGGCGAGGGCTGATGTGCTCGAGGGGGGGGGGGAGGTTTTCCTCGGGGCTTACCTGGGCCGCCTCGAAGGCAAGCGGACGACAGGCTTCTCCATCTAACAGCCTCTCGCTCTAATAACTGCAAGTCCCATCTCAGAGAGAAAACGCGTGACTGATCAATGTCGACAGGTAGTTTCGAGGCCGCCGCTCACATCGCCCGGGACGGGGAGCTGAGGGCTCAGCTGTATTCTGCCTGTTACATTATATAATACACTTTTATTCGTGTAGCTCTTTTCCAAAAAAAATGCAGTTACAAAGTGCTTTACAGACAATATCAGTTTAAAAAAAAAAAAAGATGTATGCGCTTTTTTTTTAGGGGGGCGGGAGGGATGTATTAATGCAGATACAGATTTCGTAAAGCACAGCACTTTTAAGATCGTAAAACCAAACATTTCAATCATGCATCCAGTTTGAAGTTACTGTTTTTAAGCAATGGCTGTGACAGCCGCTATATTTAAATATAGCACTGGATGTATTTTTATGTCTAAACAAACTAAAAAAACCTCTCCAGCTTGTGCAAACATAATCTATCTGGTAATGCACTCCCCTCTTGGTTCCCACTTTCTTTTCTTTCCGCGATGAAAATGATGGGTCGACACTCCCGACTGCCAACTTCAGCGGCCGTCAGCCGGCAGCGCGTCAGGCGGTCGGGATGGAAACACCCACCGTTTGGCCGGACACAGTTTCCATGGAGACTGCGGTCACCTTTCCCTTTTTTTCCCCCCGAGGAAGCGTAAACATGAGTGAAACGTGATTCAAATGAAGTGTTTCCTAATCGTGTTATTCCTCATTTCCATGCCGGAGTGGATATTGGGTTACACGTGTGCTGGGAGAGGAGGGAAGAAGGGTTCAAAAAAATAAATAAATAAAAAGTTTTAATGGCTTGTTGTTTCACTCATAGTTCAGCCATAGCTGCTGATTTAATGTGAACAATCAGAGAACAATCACATATAGTTTAGTGACTTAAAAAGAGAATGGGCCTCCATTAATATATTTGTAAAACCAGGAATATTTGTTTGATTTTTTTCATCGTTTTGCTAACCGGACTGAGAGTCCAGTGGCTGTACTGAGCTAAAAGCTAATGCTAAAAGCTAATGCTAAAAGCTAATGCTAAAAGCTAATGCTAAAAGCTAATGCTAAAAGCTAATGCCAGCATGCAAACATAATGCTATCACGCTATGTGTCAAGTGTGATGTTTGTTATCTTCATAGCTGTGACTCAGGGTCCAGTGGCTGTACTGAGCTAAAAGCTAATGCTAAAAGCTAATGCTAAAAGCTAATGCCAGCATGCAAACATAATGCTATCACGCTATGTGTCAAGTGTGATGTTTGTTATCTTCATAGCTGTGACTCAGGGTCCAGTGGCTGTACTGAGCTAAAAGCTAATGCTAAAAGCTAATGCTAAAAGCTAATGCCAGCATGCAAACATAATGCTATCACGCTATGTGTCAAGTGTGATGTTTGTTATCTTCATGCTCGCATAGTTTTAATGCTTTGCACTAAAAAGAAATGGGGCAGTTAGTTTCTGCAGATATTTCTACATAAACTTAAGTGCAAAGTGAAGTAAAGAGGAAAAATCTGTCAGTCGGCTCCTCATGTCTGAACCAAATGTCATGAGGCGTTTAATAGTTGTTGAGATATATTCAGTCTGGACATATTTACATCTACGGCCAGGCCACAAAACATGGACGTATCTTCATCAAAGCCTGAAACTTTTAAAGTCAAATCCTCCACTTTCCCCTTCAATGAACTCGTCTTTTCTTTGGCTCTGCCGGCTCCGCGTCATGTCACATAAATCACCTTCGTATGCAGGAGGCTGAGGATGAGATATGGATTCCTATCACTCCCACTTCTGTCAGGCAAGCTTGACCTATTTGTACCGCAGTAATCTCTGACGCTTTTGTGCCGCTTTTGATGATACTTTACCTACAGGCCCCCCCTTTTTTTTTTCTGAACTGAAACACAAGACAAGAGGGGGTTAGCTGCTTCACGGCTCCTGCATTTGCTGGTCTGCTGGATTTCAAAAGGAAGAGCTATCTTTGCCCTCCAGAAGTGTAATGTCCCCAGGTCAGGGCTCTACATCAAGTCCAGATATGAAAATGCTGTCAGCGGGGCCAGAGGCCCGTGAAATAAATACCTTTTGACCACTCGCAGCCTTTGAATGCATCACGATCCTGCAACAAGCACGACCTCCTCCGCCGTCAGAGAAAACACACACACACACACACACACACACGCTCGGTGTCAATTAATGGAATTACAAAGCGCCATAAGCTCGACCTGCATCCTCTTAATACTGAGGCTCATTTTCAAAGTGCTGGGCTAAGCTTGTTTTCTGCTTATGCAGGTGGTGAAACGATGCCACTTACACACCACGGTGCCATTCATCATGTTGTTGCACACTCGTGCTCAGACGAGGGGTCTTCCTGCTGGGAGGAGGTGGAGGTTGCTGGTTCATGGCGTGCATTCATTAAACACAGAAATCCACTACAGCTCAGTGAACTAGAAACTATATTACCACTGCCACTGCATGCTGCCGCTTCCATTTGTTTCCTGATTTACTCTCGGTGTGGATTAAGCCGCACGGTATAACTATGTTAATCCCGGGCATTACATCATCTTGTTTGTGTTTGAGAGCAACGTGTCTGAGTCGGTGGAGTGAATCCAATCTTTTTGTGCTTCTGCGGAAAATAAAATCAGCATCGATGGATTTTACAAATCCAATTAGTGGATTCTGGCTGCCTCTCGCCGCTGATTGTGAGAGCTCACTGTTGTATATTAATGGCACAAAGTAATTAGCGAAGTGAAGACAGTCCATTACAATCATCATTGTTATTATCTAATCAGGGATATTACTTATGGAGGGAAAACGTTAACTGTTTCTCAAGGGCACACGGATCGTTAATAGGAACAGGGGCGGGTCAGGTTGCCCTGACTTTAATGATACTTTCAGCAATAACTCAGTGCCGGGGAGAATAAATCTAAAGTCAAATAGAAATTTGAATCATCATCGCTGTCTGGTAAAGATGTATAAACTACAATTATTGCAGGTATTGAGCATTTCTGTTTTTGAAATGATGATAAAATGATTTGGGACTGTTTATGTCTCATTACGACAACATTTGGGATTGGGCTGTTAAGTTTGTCTTCGGTATGTGAAAGCTTAAACATATACATATACACTTCTATGGTGGAAACTAGTTAGCCTAGCTTGTGAAGGTTAGACATTAGCTCTATGAATAAATTACCCTCTTCTCACTTGATTTATTACCTCAGTATCTCATGTTTACAACATTGTAAACATGAGTTTAGGTCTCAATCTCTAGTTTCAAGTCTTCTTCAATACAGCATTTCATTACATTTAGCTGACGCTTTTATCCAAAGAGACTTACATGTTATACAATAGACTGTAGACACAGCAACGGTGAGCAATTAGGGTTAAGTGTCTTGCTCAAGGTAAAATGTTGAACTAAACGGCAGTCCACAGACCAATGGGTGAGGTCACAGTGACTTTGTCAACTTCTTGCCTAATAATGGGTCAAAATGTGGAAATGATAAATGTCAAAGCTTAGAGATGTGACAGCATACCTGGGACATGTAGCTCTACCCTTAGCCTTTCATGTAGTTATTAAAAGTCAACTGAGGGCGCATTGAACCAACTCATGAAGCCCACATTAGCTTAATTAGCTAGCTAGCTAATTAAGCTAATGTGGGCTTCATGAGATAGCTAGCTAGCTACCGATACATCTGCTGGTCATTTCAGCCAACAAAGACAATAGTTGTTGGCTAAATGAGAAGCTAGCATTTCTTTCTAGCACAGCCTCTCCAGGACCCAATGTTTAGAGAAGTACGAACAATTTTGAGTCGTCGTAAAGTGCATATGTGCAGTTTACAACCTGTAGGTAGGGACTATGAGGCAGTATCGGCTAACAGCAATCAATTTCCTGCTCTGAGTGTCAGAAAGTTAAGCTAAACATTATATTTTGTATTGTGCTTGTTCAGGCAACATCAAATCACCAAAACGAGAAGCAGGAGAAACGCTGACAACTGAAACGCATCAGCTCGCTCACACAATCTCACCTCCTTCAGTTTGTTTACGCTGTTTGTCTCTTTGCACCCTTAGTTAAAACCCAGCGCTCGTCCCGGTGATTTAGGGTTATTACGTTAGTGGCAACTGGGCCGCCGAGTGGACGAGGTCCGGGATTAACGACGCCAGTGATAAGAGAGCAACGGTAATTTGTGACCGTGTGTTCGATAGCTCAATGTGCAGCTTGTGGACTCCGTTACACAAAGACAAACGGATGAACTCAAAGACGACTTTCTCTATTTTTTTTTTCGCCTCATTCAGTTACAGGTGATTTTAAGCATGGGGAGAGATGAAAATACTCCAGATGAGAGCTGGCCTCCTGCCAATAGAGTAGAGCAGTTTACTAGTCACAGTCAAACGTAACAGCATGAGGCAGCTGATATTTCCTCATCCTTCTTTCACACTTCTTGAAGGTAGGATTAGAAGAGATATGCTGTGTGTGTGCGTGTGTGTGTGTGTTCATAAAGAGGTTTCAGATATATGGTAATTGCTCCCACAAAGTCTCACCAAGGCATTAGGATGAAAACAATTCAAACAGCATTGAATTTCTAATCAGAGCTTTTGTGGAGGAAATGTAAACTCTGGCCGTGCAAAGTGGAAACATGTCTACTTTCAGATTTTAAACATTTGGCTCTGCAGAGTGAGGATAGTTTAGACCTAATAGATGTACTTTGCTAAGCCCCTCCCCTTCATTGCAAATTGGCCAATCACAGCGTTGCAATGTCTTTGCTCCATAGACTCTCATGCAATCATTAAAGATGTCCTTCCTGTTCAGGCTGGTTTTGTGGATTTGGAGCGTCTTGATTCAACGTTATTAATGATCATTGCCCTGAGAGGTTAGAAGGAGGAGCATATGTTTCAAAAACATTATATGTAAAAACCTGTGGAGCTGAAATAAGCAGATTATGCTACACTAGCTACTGACGGTAAACCAATTGTAAATACTTTTTTGCTTTTGGTTTTTAATGATTGTACCATCGTGCCACAGGTACATACCACCCACCTGCATGAGGAAACACTGCCAGGGCTTCTGAGAGCCAATGAAATGCTGTTTGTTTTCACATTCAAGGAATTTGTCCTGGTGGAAGGTGCACAACATTTAACATTTAACAATAAACAGAGTGAAATAAATGGGAATGAATGCATGCATATTTACAATTGAACAGTAGAATACAAAGTTAAAATGAAATAAGATGAAGTGCATGGAATATAAGTGTTATGTGAAAGAGGCAGAGTGACCGACTCCGCCCCCTTTTTCTATGTTCAGCATTTGTAGCTCTCAGCTGTTGACATGCCTCTGGAATTAAAAAAGGTTGTTTTTCATGTCCTTTGATAACTCAAAAGGCCTGAGTGATACTGTGCATTACGCAGAAGAAAAGAAAGTCTGTTGTGAAGGAGCCACGGAAAACACATCTCACTGTGGTACATCTGAGCTCAGCCTTTGAAGTCATAAGTCTGCTAATGCTTCCTGTTGGACTCCAGCTTCAAGAGTTGGTTTTAATTGCTCCCAGAGAAAGAGGTGAATGGCAAAGGAGCAACAGATTCCACGTAAAAGGGGATTACAGTAATCTGAATACAAGATATCGGCAGCTGTAATTTGTTTGGAAATTCTTTCTTTTCATCATCTTTTATGTTCGGGCCCATGTGCCGCTTTAAAGTCCTTCGGGATCTGAAGGGAAATTATTTTGAGGGGGGAAACGTATCAGATTATGTTACCGAGTTTGTTTCCAGCATCACATTAGTTTTACCACCCATAATTGAACCCATATGGAAGAATACATGTGTCCGGATTGGATGACCAGGGCCAGCAGAAATAAATATAAGCTGGACGCCAAGCAAACACATACTGGCAATAACAACCATCGAATCCCTTGGAATAACTCACCTTTCCCCCAATTTCCCACTGGCCGATAACGTATACATATTGTTTTGTTGCAATTGTTAAATCTATACGTTTTATTTTGAAAAAAGGAAATGTCTTGTAGCTTGTCAGGCTCAGAGCCGCTGTTTTCGTTTTTTTTTGGGGTTGAGTCTGCCTGCATCTTATGCCTTTTGATGGCGTCGTTGTTTTACCCTTTTTTACGCCTGTCTCCAGAGTCGTGATGTCGGGAAGGAGTTTGTCTAACTGCCGAAGGTGTATCACAGCACATGTACTGAGGGCAGCATACATACAGTCATATTGGTGAATGAATGTAAACTGGAAAAAAAAAAATCAGCTCTGCTGTTAATAAAAGCGAAGCTGCTCTTTGTGAGCTTATCGAACACTCAAAACAAATCGATATCGCGATCAAAGCATCAGCAGCGGTAAAAGAAGCCGCCATTAAAAGCTTTTATGGAAATGCATAGGACGGCAGGCGTAAAATCAATAAGTGCCCACATGCACTCTCCACGGGGAGTCATTAGGAGCATCTGAACCCGAATTCCCTCACATACATCATGCGTGCTGCAGCACAATGGACTTTAAATCCTGTTTTTGAACGGCTGACTTGACACCGGCGGCTTATTGCCATTGTGTTGACACACATTTACTCGAACAATGGAGCTGAGGGGAGATCAAACGTGGCCCTCGACTAACCGTTCGTTATCCCGCCAGCTTAATGACCTGTGTAACGCGACGTTACGACCACGAATCGTCTTAATCTCGTTTCTCAGGCCGTTGAGGGAAAAGCCCCTCAGGATGACACTGCCAGGCATTTTACAGCAGGCGTCAACCGTGTTTTTAATTAAGATAAAGGAAATCATTTTTTTTTATAGAGTATACACTACAGAAACGGGGGGGAAAAACGTTGAATTAATTTGAACTGGAGGGCTCCATCTTTCCACGGCTCCTGGTGGATTTAATCTGGCAAACAGTCGAGGCTTATTATTTAACTCCAAAATCAAACTAGCAAATGATTGAAGCTTGGAATGTATTATTAAGTATGATTAAGTATTGTGGTTGAATCACAGCAATCTTTCACATCAATGTATTGAAATCCACGTAGTTGAAAATGTTATGAAATACATAAAATAGGTCTCACAAAGCTAAAATATGGGTTAATGAGTCATAATCATGCCTATATTCCAGATTTGGATATTTTATGTTTTCAGTACTTTATGAAATTTTTTTTTATTATTCTTTCTTGTTTACAGTCATTCCATCGCCGACTCGAGATGACTCGGACAGTTGCATCTTGTTAGTGCCGCTCCAGCTTGTGAAGTTCCAGATGCTAATAGGATAATCAATCTCCACTACATTGTAGAGGCCTAAAGCCTCGGCGGAGAGCTTCATCAATGCCACTGTGTCAGCAGCTCCCGCGTCCTCACTTCCTCTCTTCAGTAACCTGCAAAGTTCAGGGAGTTACAGTGGAGGAATTATCTGTGTGGACATCTCAGCCTGGCAGACGGAAAGAAGGGGAAAAAAAGCAGTAAAGGCCGAGAGAGACGGAGGCAACTGTCCGGGTGATTTATACGTCTTTACAGGACAGTTCACCGGGGGAATACGCCTCATCTGATACCTGCGACCTTTGACCCTCAGCCAAGCTTTTACAAGTTATCTTGTCAGGGACGCTGCAAGACTTAAACCCCTCCCTCTGCAGCCCTCTAATGGCAGATGTTTATGGAAGGGGCCGGCTCCCCCCCCCCCCAGTTAGCCGGCCTGATGGACTTCAGGTGGCAGGAGCTCACAACACGTGGAAAGCCCATTAGAGACTGCATTAGAAACGACATTTTAAACCCCTATGTTTCATCATTTTGGACATCACCTGCACACGGGACTCGAGGCTGAGAGGATTAGGACGTCTATTGATGTCTGAATTTGGGGGAAACTCAGACGAGTGATCCGTCCAGTGTTGAAAAGACAGAAAGAAAAACAGCTGGTGATCGTGTCAGATGTGTTTTGAAGACACGTGTATTAGTTTTGAGGATTTATGCAGCAGAGATAGGGTTGAAGAATCAGAAACAGGTTTGTTGCCAGGTAGGTTTTCACATACAAAGGAATTTATTTTGGGAATTTGGTTCATAAGAATAAACATAATATGAGGCAGGAAATGAAAGTACTGCAAAAAAAAACTGAAAACAACTGTTTGAAATGAAGAGGATGGAATATAAAAATATTTACAAAGGAATATGCAAAAGTTCTCAATATGAATTATAAATAATGTAAGCAATGTGAAGATTTAGTCAGATGTGGAGGATTTACATTGATGTCACGATAAGAGTTGGGCAACAACTAACGATCTTTTTCTTGATTAATTGATTATTTGTTGGTTACAATATCAGAAAATGGTGAAAAAACATTCCGATCAGCGTTCTCCAAAAGCCCAAAACGACGTCCTCAAATCTCTTATTTTGTCCACAACTCAAAGATATTCAGTTTACAGTCATATATAACTAAAGGACCCAGAAAATATTCACATTTAAGAAGCTGGATTCAGAGAATTATGACTTCTTTTGCTTTTTTCTCAAACCAATTAATCGCTTATTGATATAGTTATTTAAACTGTGCAGCTCTGGATTAGAGTCTGTCAGCTGGGAAGCATTATTGTTGAGTCGGGAAGAAACGTCTTGAAAAAGTAGGAAGCGTTTGTGTCTATATATATATATACACACATACAGTACATATTGTACATATACTACTGAGCTTGAAGATGCAGTAAGTTTTTGTTTTCTAGGAAGCCCCGCCTACTTTCTCAGGACCTTTTCCTAAAATGAATCAGCTGCCAGTCAGAAGAGAAACTGTGTTTTTCTGTCACACTTCAGATTGAATGAAACAATGACATCTTCTTATTAGATTTGAATAATATTTGCAGCATTAAGTGAAACAAAACTGTGTGCTTCCAACCAACCGGCAGTCCTCTTGTAGCACAAATCAGATTACAGCTGCACGCGCATTCATTTTTTTTTTACTCTTATGCGAGCCTCATTTGCATCTGCAGGCCAAACATAAATGTCAAACTGTGCTCTCCGGCTCATTAATAATAAAAATGGAGCATCTAGATCCCAAAGCTTGTGTGGCATTTTTTTGGCAATTAACGGACTGACTGTCGTAATTTCAAATGCTGCCCTTAGGGGTCCAATATGCATACGATAAATATTTAAATGAAAACTGCAGTCAACAGATTTGGGCAGCAGCTATTTAGCCGGTGTCAGTCACTGGATCTTTAACTGGGAACCTGCTCACCCAGTGGCTTTCCACTGCAACACAACACAGGACAACTCAGATGTAATGCAATCCCGACTATGCTGTGTATTTAATAGTGTAACTGCACATTATTACACGTTATATGTGCATTTTGAACACAATGCTCTGTTTAAGTTGTATTTCCAGCTCGCATGAGAATCATAGTGCATGTTATATTTGATTATTTGCCATCTAGCCTGTTGCAGTAAATGTCCAATGGCTTGTTTATGGCGCTACACAAAGTGTAAATTCTGCTTTACAGCCTTGGCGTTGTATTTGTTTATAATATAAATGTTAGTGCTCGCTGTCTATTCACTTTGTGGGTTTATAGTATAATTGTCTTCCGCACGACTTTACTGCTCTTTTTTACTGTTTGGTATCACTTTCATTTTATTGTATTTGTATGTGCTCCACAGATTAAATTAAACCGTTCAGCTCCAGATGTCAGCGCCGGCCAGTCGCGGCTTCAGAGACTAGAAATGCTACGACATGTAAAAACAAAAAGAAAATGTTTAGCTAATGCTACACTGAAGGAAATAAAAACTTTACTCTGCAAACTATTAGTGTTTTGGGACTGCACAGATATATATATATATTATATAGTTATCTCAGTGGAGGTGTTGAGTACCGATGCCCTGCCCTGGTCCCGATGCTCATCTCTATTCAGCACTTACTCAGACCCTTTAAGATGTATGTCTGACCGAGTGCAACTTTGAATAAACAACAGACTTACTTTCCTTGAACAAGGACCATCAAAGTGCTGAAGCAGCCATGTGTATGCGTGTGCGTTTACCCTCCATCCCACCGGAGCTGTTCCTCCAGGCAGCTGCTGCGAATGAGTCAGCCTGCTACAGCTAGAATATAAAACACTGGATATATCTCAGCTCATAGCCACAGCAGCATAATACCTGTGGTCCAAGTGTCATAACCAACACTGCTTCTGGGTAACACTTTCTTAACTCCCCCATTTAGAAGCGCCAAGTGCTATATAAATGCTTTGTGCAGCACTAAAAAGGTGGTAAGCATATATAAAGGACATGTTTATTCATGCTTTTAGAAACAACTGCTCAGAGGCGGAGCTATAACTGGTGCATTGACAGCCAATGTTGTTTTTAAACAATTAAAATATGACATTGTTGTGTCGGTTCTTCTTGGTTAATTATTTAACAATTGCTTCCAATTGTTTCCATCTCCTGCAGTGGTGGAGTGATGCTCAGGACTGAGCCGCTAAGACGATACACTTTCATACAAGGTCAGCATTCATCATGCGCACACATCAATTATTCATGTTCCCGCTGGCAGTGTGTATTAAAAAATAAACTTGCAATTGTTTCTTTAAAACTCATCTCAAACGCTTCTGTCACTCAGCGAGCTCCCGCTCTGTTCGTCTCTTCAAGGGTAACTGCAGCTGGAAGACCTGTTGCCGGCTTCTTTTGTGCGTTTCATATCCCGGTCGACAAAGTTGTGACGACCATAATGTTTGTAATGTTGCATAAAGGAGTGGTTAACACTCACGTGTCCATCAGCTTTCTGTATGTGAGCAAGAGGAAACACGTGAGCCTGGTTCTCTCCTTAAATTAATGCTAATTACATAACAAAACTTTGGATTATTTGTGATATTGAGTATTTTTTTTACTCCTACAAAATCATGTTTCCATACAACTAAACTACATTTTCAAATATGTTTTAAGGGAAATGTAATTTCTCTCTGAGCTGACGAGGTGGGTGTGGCTACCAGGTGGGTGTGGCATACAGGTGGGTGTGGCTACCAGGTGGGTGTGGCTACCAGGTGCACTGAATGAGACGATTAGGTCAGTGCAGCAGGGTGGGCAGGTATTTTGTGGTTTTTTTCTTCCTTTTTTGTAATTTTCTATTATTAATAATTACTTAAGTACACGGCATCCTGATCCTCACTCCAGACCAGTTGGTGGCGGTAATGCACCAAACAAATAAAGCTTAAAGAAGAAGAAGGAGGAGGTCGGGCAGGTGAGAGTGACGGCTGAACTGTGACATCATCGTTGACCTTTGGTTTCACACGAGACACAAACAGTGGTCTCCAGAGTCCAAGTCCTGTGTCGACCCTCCCATCCATCCAGCCGTTCTCCTTAAACGTATATTTCTGCGGATTGTGATGAAAAACAAACATAATCAAGGAGTTCCCTAAAAAACATTATTGACAATTCAGTTTTGTTACAGGAACATCATTGTTTAGGAGAACAGGCTGTGTCTCTGCTTAGTGTGCTAGCCTAAGCTAAGCTAATTTACTCTCAGCTGTAGCTTCATAGTTAATGACATAACAATATCCATCACTCGAGGCAAAAGTGTATTTCCCAAATTTTAAACAAGTGTAGGGGCTAATAAAATGGATAAAATCCTCCATCACCGCATATGTAATTTTGTATTGCAATATATTTCGTGATGTAGTGAATATTGTGGAAATCAAGCAATAAACTGCTGAGGAATAAAATAACCAGATTGGAATGTTTATAGTTATCTTAACCTGTGAATTACAAAGCAGATAATTCAACACATTCATATCTTCTCATGGTATATATATATTGTTTTATCACCCTCCTTTACTCAGGCGTAATTCATGACAACAAAAAAATAAAGACACAAAGCTACAGTGGCAACATTAAGTTGACGGAAACCTCATTATTCACGAATATGAAGCACGAATGGGATCAACGATGAATCTCCATGTGTTAAACCATCTTTACTCCCCTGCTTGTGCTGCTCGCTGATTATTTGTTCTGGATGAACACAAACAAACAAACCCAGGGAGCAGATCTCACCACAGTGCAACAGTATTTCCCCAAACGTCGCACCATCTGCTCGGCCCCCCACCGATCCGTCCACCTGACTGTCGGCAAACTGTGAAGAATACATCTTGTTTACTCCGCCGCAATACAACAAGCGGCGAGCGCAGCTTGTTATCTGCGGCAGGACGACTTCAATCTTGTCGAGCGGTGTCCCTGCTAGAAAAAAAACACGATGATATTGGTTACCGGAGACGCCGGCTCATCGTCCGCCCCGGGGGGGGTTTGCTGGTGTCTAAGTTTTGTATCAGTCTCCTTCTCCGTCGATGCAGCTCTCATTGTTTACCAAGAGAGCGCCGCACAAAGCACAGTATGAGGCAGTGTACCCGTTCAAAGGATGGGCGAGGAAAGTCAGTACCAACGGTGCGGTGAATGCCATTATCTATGGTCTGCATATTGAGAGGCACTGAGGGCATCAACAAGAGCGTGTTGTGTGTTTTGCCACGCTGTGAGCTGCCTTTCAAACGCATTTCCAAGGGCAGCGTTGGAAATGCGCTATAGGGGCCCAGAGATAGAAAACAATATTCTCAATAGGCCATCGGCTTGTGTTCTTTTCTCGGCGGTGAGAGAGAGGGAGTGAAACCGCCGTGACCTTTACAATTCACACAGGAGAGGCGCTCCCCTCTGGGCTCTCAAGAGCGTTACAGCCTGAGGCCAATATCATGCAATTCCACTGTAGTTTAACCGTGTCAAGGGAGGCCTTGAGTGCGCAATTTCTGGTATTACCCCGACTGAACATGAAAAAAAAAGGTGTTTTTTTTCCCCCTTCTGTCGCAAACAGATCCAATACATTTTTTTTTTCGCCCTGCAGTATTCGAGTCACGGCAGTTGTGAGGATGATGAGCACAGCTGAGGATATCTATCAGCGGTGTGATTCTGGTTTTGGACAAGTCGGTGAACGCTAAAAGGAAGCGGCTCCATCAACGTCACGTCGGCGGCCTCCCACGTGGCCTCCGGAGTGAAAAAGCGCCACAGACGGCGCTTTGTTGGTAAACATGAGCATGCAGCGTGTTGTGGTTTATTGGTTCTAGGATGGTCTTATATATTTTTCCTGCACCAAAAGGGAAGATTGCTTGAGGCCGCCAGACCGATTAGTTTAGAAAGTGCAGCTTTGAAGCCCAGAATGAGACAGTCCTCAAAATGACCTACGCTTGCATCCACCTGCAGAGGGTTCAGATCCTAACAACCGTGCTAACCGATGGTGATCTGTTCCTAACCGAGTAGTTTATGTTGCATGAACTCGACCAACCCTGAAGCAAAGAGAGTGGCGGATCAGAGAATATTCCCGAGTCATTTGTCTTCATTGCATCACTAAACCCATTGCTAAGCCTGGAGGAGTTGCAGCAGGGAGCAGGCCGACTCCTCTGACTCGGTACGTTTATGCAGGTACACAGCTCTGCAGCGAGCCAGACACACTTCAAATAAAAGGTCGAAGGCGTTCGCCGGCTTTTGAAGTTGTTGCTGAGAGCAATTGTGAGAATGGAACAACAGGATGAGACAAGCGAAAGGGATTACGACTGTGAGAAAGGGAACAAACCGTAAACAAAGGTGTCGTGGCAGGAACAAGGAGGCCGGATTAACAGACTACATGTAGCCGAGCCGTCAGATTGGTGCAATTAACCTTCACGCCAGGACACAAAGAAGCAACATTATAAGAGAAGTCCACCTGTGTAAAGGTAGAGAGTAATAAACAAATGTGTTACACATTAACAACCAGCAAGACGCTTTGTGATCTGATCACTTCGCCTCTCATCCAGGTGGTCTGGGACCCGTTTGACCAGATATCTGAGCTATTGAGAACACTACTGTGAGTTAATGCGTCTGCAACAATGGTGGAACAGATGAAATATGTCATCGAAGCAACGACCCTCCTTTTTCTCCTATTTCGCTGTGAGGCAAAACGCTGCAGCTAGTGCTGGCTTTGTCTCAGAAAGCCAACAGATCTATCATCAGTTTCTGAAACATCGGTTTGGACTTTTAATTTCCACTAGACACAGGAAGTGTTTATTTATTTAAAATATAGAGCAGTGATGTGAACAAGTGGTCACTCGAGACGCTTCTTATTGCCAGGTGTGAACTGACCTTGTTAGAGCCGTCCACTTGGGATCGCTGTAATACAACAAACAATATTGAGGGGGCTAGCATAGCCCCATGCTAGCAGAGCCACATGCTAGCATAGCCGCATGCTAGAATAGCCCCATGCTAGCAGAGCCGCATGCTAGCATAGCCGCATGCTAGAATAGTCCCATGCTAGCATAGCCCCACGCTAGCATAGCCCCATGCTAGCATAGCCGCATGCTAGCATAGCTCCATGCTAGCATAGCCCCATGCTACTATACCCAAATAGCTGTTGTTCAGTGTCTGTTTGAACTGAGCATGTTTTGCTCTGGTTTGTCTACCCTGGGAAGCCCCATGCTAGCATAGCTGTATGCTAGCATAGCTGTATGCTAGCATAGTCCCATGCTAGCATAGCCCCACGCTACTACACCCAAAGAGCTGTTGTTCAGTGTCTGTTTGAACTGAGCATGTTTTGCTCTGGTTTGTCTGCCCTGGGAAGCCCCATGCTAGCATAGCCCCATGCTAGCATAGCCATATGCTAGCATAGCCCCACGCTACTACACCCAAAGAGCTGTTGTTCAGTGTCTGTTTGAACTGAGTAGGAAACTACTTGGCAATCAGATTAGCATTTATTTTTTTTCAGCACTTTTAAAGCTTAAACTTTTAAAACTAAATCGTGGCTACAAAACGGCAAATAAAAAACCGCAAAGCCGGCGTAAAGAGAACATGCAGCGAATGTTCCAGCAAGACCGCGTAGGTATTCGATTAAAGAGGTTTGTTTTGTCGCACAACTGAAAAAATGGTGGACGCTCACCATGTTATGTTGTAGGGCCAGACGTTTTCTTTGTACCGAATGGCTCGGTGCCAATGTGCTCACGGCTTTCTGAGAGGTTTTAGGCTCGCTTCCCGCTAAATCTAATTCAATATTTGTACACACTTTAAAATACGCGATGCCTGGCTGCCACGATGATGGATGGCACGGAGCAGAAATACCAGTGTTGTTTTGTAGCTTTGTGCCAGTCACCGGTGTTGTAACTGTTTCCTCCCTCCAGACGAGGCTGTTAGCTGCCATTCATTCTGTCGCAAAATATGAAAAACAACTTCCACACAGCCAGATGATTCATCACAGGAAACGTCCGGCTGTAATTCTGTTTGGTCGACGTTTCGCTTGTATTTTTATTTAATTTTTATTATAACCCGAGTCGAGTGTTTTCATATGACTGCTGCATTAAATTATTGCTCCCTTGCTGTCAGTCTCCAGAAACATGCACAGTAAGAAATGGAGTTTTCCTCCAGGAAACCGCCCCCAGACATATTGTGGCCGTATAAATCTAACAAAACCAACATGCACAGCTGTGACTGTTTGACCACACGGCGAGCATACAGCGAGTGGCTTATGCAGCGTGTGTTTTGAGTTCTTGAGGACGGTTTGATGCTCTTTTTGTCTCTGAAAACATGTGACAGCTGTGATTTTTCAGGCTGACCACGTGCAGTATGATGGTCTTCAAACAGTCCACATTTCAAGCCCACAGGGGAGTGAAGGGATGGTGCATCATGATAGTTCCTTATCAGAAGTAGCTTGTATGAGTGGGAATATAAAGCTTAAGCTTCAGGGGACACGGCCCAGTAAAAGTAACGTTGACAAAAAAACATAAGAGATGCTTTTGAATGGAAAGCAAAAATCTGACGTTTTTATTTCCATCGCAGCGTCACGACTAAAGTTCTCCAGCAATATTAAATCACGGTTTATAAATGGATCCTTTGACAGCAGCCACGTGGGAAATCAGATCACGCCACAGCTCAAACCTCAAAATACATGACCAGAATCATTTGGTCGCCCAACAGCCAGATCATTGATCATCCTGGCAATTTATGGGCGTCGCGACTCCCCGAAAAACTGAAGGTCAAACCGCCGCTCCAGTGGGACTTTGGCCCGATGCTAAACTTAAGCTCAAGGCCCACATTTGGGGAGTTTTTATCCATTTAGCGTCTGTTCAGCTCTACACATTAGTAAGAGATTTCCTCTCCCTCAAACATTTGAACGGAAATTGGGGGTTAGCAGGTCTGTCTTTCAATCAGAGGATCGGTGGTTCGATCCCCGGCTCCGCTAGTCCATGTCGATGTCTCCTTGAGCAAGACACTTAACCCGAATTGCTCACCGTTGCTGTGTCTATGGTACAGCATGTAAGTCGCTTTGGATAAAAGCCTCAGTGAAATGTAAAAATTCATATATTCATATCGTTCTTCACCGAGCGACTGACACCTGAGAGTAATCACAAGCGGCAGATCTGGAAGAGACAACGCGAAGAAGACAAAGAGGTTGAACCTCGGTGGTCAACAGCGGGAGCGTTACCGCTGCCCCCCCGCGTCTCATCATTATCCCGGCGCAAATCTAAAGCGCAATAAAATGCAAATCAAAATCACCGCCGGGATATTTATACGTTAAAGTGCGGCAATAAAAAGGGGAATCCGCCGAAGGTTTAAGGTCACGTTGGGAGAGTGTGGAGCAATGGAATAAAGAATGAGCGGGATTAAATTAGCTGTGCTGTTTGGTATCAGGTGTTTTAATCAGCGTGAGCGCCGACTTACACACTTCACGCGTTTGATTTACTGCTCATCTTTTTCTCATTGAAGAGGGGATTTCGTCGGGCCCTCTGACACGATGCTACACGAGAGACAACAAGGCGAGCGCCGGCAGCATTTAGGAGGCCATCATTTATCCAGAGAGCTCTTTTAACAAGGGTTAGAAATAGTGAGAATTATTTTTATTATATCGCTAATCGCAACTTTTCTTCTTCTTGTTTTTTTTAAATGGGCCGCGTTGATCCGCTTCTGTGTTGAAACTGTACACACATTTGCATACCCCCCCCCCCCCCCCACACACACACACACACACACACACACGCTGGCCTTTGAGGAGCCATGCTTTCTTACTCTCGCATTTAATCCAATTCATTATTTGCGGGCCCCCATCGGTACACTCAGCTGTCAGGAGAGACAAAAGCGCTGCCAAATATGGATGCTTTTTTTGTTCCCTCGGATTTGTGCTGCCCTCCCCTGGGGATACTGAAACCTCCCCTCTTCCCCACACACACACACACACACACACACACACACACACACACAGGGAGGGGTGAAGAAAATACCTGGGGCTGCTCATTGTGTCACCTCTCAGGGTGGAAACGGCATTCAGAGAGGATGGAAGTGAACACAGTCACAGCAGAGGGAGTCTTCTTGTGAGGGTCATGCTAATTGAATGCAAAAAAAAAAAAGAGAGAGAGACTGAACTCAAAGGAAAGTGGAGATCTAAAGGAAGATATTAACTATTGATTGATGAATATGGGATGCAAGGCAGCGCTGAGGGGGCTTGATTATGATGGGGAAGGATGGTTGAATTTTTCAAATTTCATTCACAGGCGTTTGAATGCTCTGCAAAGTCTTTTGTTTGCGTGCAGAGATATAACACAAAACCCTCACACACACACACACACACACACACACACACACACACACACACACACACACACACACACACAATGCTTGTTGTGTTATTATGCATTAGTTTTAAACCTCTATTCAAATCTCTTTGTCAGTGTTGCACCTTTGAATTGATTCCAAATAGCCAACCTGTGTCCAATAAAATATGTTTATTTAATGATGTTTTCCTTCGCCAACTACATTTTTGGGGGGAAATAGAATTGCTGCATGGATTATGTTTTTCTGGCAACGTTGTTTTTTCCCCAAACGACCTTCGCTACCCTGCACGGCACGCGTTGTTAGCTTAAGGCTGCTAAGATGCTTGGGAAGTTGGAGCAAAGATGGAGGTTTAAATATTGAAAACACGACTCCTCGCTCATGCTTCAAATCATTGTTTTTGTCAATATTTTACCAAGTCCGCAGTCTTTCCCTGACCTTAAGCGCTTGGAGTTGCCTGAACATATTTAATGTATTTTATGTTTTTTTATAATATCGTAGTTGGAAAATATAATTTGTTGACAGTGAAGGTCATTCAGATGTATTAAATATAAATGTTCCCCAGTCGTGTTGATAAAAATGTAATCCAGACTGCATTACGTTGCCGAAAAAGATCTTAATTGTAGACGTGAATTACTTAACATAACATATTTTTAGGAGATGGTGTTGAAATAGGTGTAATAGCTATCTGAAAAGTGCACAAAATCTAGAAATTATACTTATTTTTTTTAGGTAAACTATCCTTTTATTACATGTTTTGAAAGCTTTACAATAATTGTCTCGATGAATAAAAATGTGATTTTCAAAACCTTTAACATAAAAGTATCTCCTGCTTCCCTCTCTAGCTTTTTTCAATAAAACAGGAAACAAACCCTTTGTGCAAAAGTCACTCGTCTCCAGCGCTCCAGTTTGTAGCTCTCCGCGGCTGCAGCGCTACCAATTACCCGGCGTGAGTGATGGGCGGTGGCGTTGGAGGGCTCGGGCCGACGCCGGGGTCACCGATGCTAGGTCTCAATTAACCACACAGTTACACGTGGGATCTGCCACGGCCCTTATCTCGTATTTATGGAATAACACGGAGACAAACACGGAGCGCTGTCAGGAGGCGAGACCCGAGAGGTCAGCTGTTGTTACTGCAGGGCGTTTGCAGCTGCGCCACTCGGACTGAAATCTTTACGGAAAAAGTTGAATCGGAGGAAAAAGATGCAAGGAAGCTTCTCAGGAGCTGAGGTTCGGCTTCCTTCCTTGTTCGGCGTCTTAATTTAGGGAGCAACCACACCTACACCTACAGATGGGATCTGAGGGCTTTTTGAGGTTTCTGCTTGCACAATTACAAAGAAACGAAGGCTGTCACAACCCGGCTCGGAGACGGCAACACACAAGAAGCGATTTATTTTTAATAACACGAGTCCATCCATGTGGAAAGCATATGTACGGATGTGTGGCAGCGTGTATAAAGAAATATAAAACATAAGCCACAGTGCCATGCTCAGCGACACAAATGATCTCCTTCCCCAGAGAGACCCAGATGCCGGATGAAGAAGGTCTTCCAGGCCACACCAGCTCAGGTGTGACTGGTCCAGCTGACGGCTCTCCAATCAGCACCTGCAACACACGACCAAGAATAACAATAACAGGGACGCCTCAAGTATGAAGAGGAGGAGGAGGAGGAGGAGGAGGAGGAGGAGGAGGAGGGTCGTCACAGACACAGCAAACTTTCACATTAGAAATGTTTTGCATGCTCCATGAATCACTCTCCTCCAGCTGAATGTCTTAAAGGTGTAGTTAGATGTTTTTTTGCTTTCCTCCTGAGATGTAGATGAGCAGGTCAATATCAGAAAGGGAGATTGTTTGACCTAGCTTCGCATAAAGAGACTAAGAACTAAATCCCCTAACTGTCACGGCTCGGCCGTGACTTATGTTCCTTTTGGGCTGTTTTCTGTTTGTCTCTGGTGTCCCCGGGTCGTCTTCCCTGTGTGTGTGTGTGTGTGTGTGTGTATGCGTGTGTGTGTTTCGTGGGCGTGGCTTCCGGCAACTGGCAACCATCTCCACACCTGCAACCCATCTCCGGCACCTGACGTCAATCACCTCATCACCTCCTCTCTGTTAAAACACCCTGGCTTCCATCTCTCCAGTTGCCAGATTATTGCTCCATGTTACGTGGTATAGCGATTCTCGGCCTCTCTAGAGACTCTGTCTACGAGATCTACTCCGTTTGTGTTCTTGTGAAATTACTAATCCCTGTTCCTTGTGCCCAGGATTCCTGTGACCGTAACCAGCCTCTCCGCCACCGTCCACGCCACCTCACCGCTCCGCCTGCACCCTCCGCTACCATTTAATAAACTGTTTACCTTTCCCCAACCTTGCCTCTCCGTGTCTGCACTTGGGTCCATCTAAACCGCACCGTGACAGAATAATCTGGCCAACACGGACCCAGCAAGCACGGGCGCTTGTTACCAGTCACCGACCCGCGCCTGGAACCGGCCGGCAACTTGTTTTTCTTTTTGTGATGGACAGTCCACAGCCACTCCGGCTGTATTTTCGGGATGGTCTGGGTTACATTGACCACGTGGTGGATCCTCGGTACAAGTATCCCAGTGAGAGTGAGGAAGAGGAAGAGGACCTCGAGCTGGACCGCTGGGCCGGTACCCGGCTCGCGTTTGGGCCCCGGAGCTTCCAACTGGCTCAGAGTTCCCGCCAGGGGTCCAGAATTTCTAGCTCTCGACGTCGGGGGAAGCAGACCAAGCCCGTTACCTGGGACTCGGGGACCGCCTGGACACCCTTTTACGATCTGCTAGCCCCGGCCCCGGAGGCCAGGACCCCGGGCCCTCGACGCCGGCGAAGGGGGAAGCAGTCCAGACCAACTACCCGGGACCCGCCGACGGCCGGGACACCCTCGTCCGAGCCGCCAGTTCTGGTCCCGGTGTCGGCGCCGTCGCCGACCCCTGCTCCCCGTGTCCTGCCGGCGCCGTCGCCGACCCCTGCTCCCCGTGTCCTGCCGGCGCCACGGCCGACTCCCGCTCCCCGTGTCCTGTCGGCGCCCCGGCCGACTCCCGCTCCCCGTGTCCTGTCGGCGCCCCGGCCGACTCCCGCTCCCCGTGTCCTGCCGGCGCCCCGGCCGACTCCCGCTCCCCGTGTCCTGTCGGCGCCACGGCCGACTCCCGCTCCCCGTGTCCTGTCGCCGTCCCAGCCGACTCCAGCTCCCCGTGTACTGGCGGCGCCTCGGCCGACGCCCGCTCCCCGGGTCCTGTCGGCGTCCCGGCCGACTCCAGCCCCTGTCCCGAGTTCCCCGACTGTGCCGCTGTCAGCCCCTGTCCCGAGTTCCCCGACTGTGCCGCTGTCAGCCCCGGTCCCGAGTTCCCCGACTGTGCCGCTGTCAGCCCCGGTCCCGAGTTCCCCGACTGTGCCGCTGTCAGCCCCGGTCCCGAGTTCCCCGACTGTGCCGCTGTCAGCCCCGGTCCCGAGTTCCCCGACTGTGCTAGTCCCGGTCCCAGCTTCCCCACCTGCCCCGTCGGCGGTCCGTCCGACACCTGTCTCGTCGGTGGTCCGGCCGACCCTGGTTCCCCGAGTCCCATCGGCGGTCCGTCCGACACCTGTCTCGTCGGTGGTCCGGCCGACCCTTGTTCCCCGTGTCTCGTCGGCGGCCCGGCCGATCCTAGTCCCAAGAGTCCCCTCGGCGGTCCGTCCGACACCTGTCTCGTCGGTGGTCCGGCCGACCCTTGTTCCCCGTGTCTCATCGGCGGTCCGGCCGACACCTGTCTCGTCGGCGGCCCGGCCGATCCTAGTCCCGAGAGTCCCATCGGCGGTCCGTCCGACACCTGCCTCGTCGGTGGTCCGGCCGACCCTTGTTCCCCGAGTCTCATCGGCTGTCCGGCCGACACCTGTCTCGTCGGCGGCCCGGCCGATCCTAGTCCCTAGAGTCCCATCGGCGGTCCGTCCGACACCTGCCTCGTCGGTGGTCCGGCCGACCCTTGTTCCCCGAGTCTCATCGGCTGTCCGGCCGACACCTGTCTCGTCGGCGGCCCGGCCGATCCTAGTCCCACGAGTCTCATCGGCGGTCCGGCCGACACCTGTCTCGTCGGTGGCCCGGCCGATCCTAGTCCCAAGAGTCTCATCGGCGGTCCAGCCGACACCAGTCTCATCGGCGGTCCAGCCGACACCTGTCTCGTCGGTGGTCCGGTCGACAACTGTCCCTCGAACCCCATCGGCGGTCCGGCCGACACCTGTCTCGTCGGTGGTCCGGCCGCCACCTGTCCCCCAAGCCCTGCCGACAGTTCGGCCCAGCTCGTCTCCGGTGATTCCCGTCGGCGGTCCGGCCGACACCTGTTCCCAGTGTCCTGTCGGCGTTCTGGCCGACTCCACCTCCCCGGGTCATGTCGGCGTCCCAGGGGAGCCCAGTCCTGCCGGGCCCCGTCCCGAGCCCAGTCCTGCCGGGCCCCGTCCCGAGCCCAGTCCTGCCGGGCCCCGTCCCGAGCCCAGTCCTGCCGGGCCCCGTCCCGAGCCCAGTCCTGCCGGGCCCCGTCCCGAGCCCTGTCCAGTTAAGCCCCGTACCGAGCCTCGTCTAGTCGAGCCCCGTCACGAGCCCAGTCCAGTCCGGTCCGGTCCCGAGCTCAGTCTAGTCAGGTCCCGTCTCGAGTCCGATCCGGTCAGGTTCCGTTCTGATCCCCATTTGGTTAGGTCACGTTTCAAGCTCAGGATAGGTAGGTCCCATCTCAAGCCCAGTATAGTGGGGTCCCGTCCTCCGGAGTCTCCGCCTGGTGGCCGTCCTCCGGCCCGTCCCCCCGAGTCCCCGCCTGGTGGCCGTTCCCCGGCCTGTTCCCCTCTGCCCAGTTACGTTTCCAGGTGTTCCAGGTTCCTTCCCTCAAGCCCGTTCCCGCCAGGGGCTTCCTTTTTAATGGAACGGCCCTTTAAAATGTGTGATGATATGCATGATGATGATTTACATCTTCACTGTATAGATGTATTTGATGAAAAAAATAAATGTATTCACATTAATTGACTAAAAGAGACTTTTTAACCTTTCGCACCCCATCCATTTTTCGAATGATTTTTATCTCATATTAAATCCTGATTATTTCCTCATTCACAAGGTTTAGGTTTATAATTATTGTGTAATAGTGTTATAAACATGACACAATTAACTTATATTGACCTGTGAGGCAGGGATTTGACATTCTTTATTTTTTTTAAATGTATTTATTTGATTTTTTCTTATATTTTTTTGATATGCTCAGTCCCAGAGGCTGAACCCAATGTTCCAAATTTGGATCTGATGGGGCCTGCAAAGGTCCTGTAACTGGAGCCTATATCCCAGCATGCATTGGGGTGAGCGGTTGGGTGCATCCTAGACAGGTTGCCTGTATCACAGGCTTGTATTAGAATATCAAAATATCACAAAATGTTTTTGTTTGAGGAATGTTGCTCCCCTATTATTGCCATGTTCACACTATGAAGAGCCCTGCAGGCGAACACTGAGAGTTACTGTCAGGCCACATCCCATCTTATCAGTGCAAACAACAGCCGTTCAGTCCAATAATAAAAGAAGCACGACAACGTCTCCTCTGAATAATCTCTCTCCTGCACATGAGCCTCAATTTAATGAGCTTCAGCAGATTAAAAATTGTAATCCATGTGCTAATGGCCACGGCATTTTTTCTTTTTTTGTCTCGCTTCATTATGGTGATTTAATGCAGAGAGAGGGGCTTTCAAATCACTTTTTTATGACAAGTGAAATGCAATCAAAGCTTGCATTAAGTGGTTTGTTAGGTGACTCTTAAGGCTTTCTGGGATCCAATTTGCATCCCGAATCCTGGAACTAACAGCGCAAAACACACAGATCGGTCTAATTATAGCGGCCTCCGTCTTCCCCCGATGTCCGCAGATTATTACGATGTCTGCACTTGACAGGAATATCCACGTAACATATGATAATGCGAGCGATGTGAGAAACAAGGTCGAGCCCCGTCTTCTGCTGGCGACGACAGGACGCGGCGTGTTTCCAAATGCTTTGTGAATACTAAACGAGCATTTCGTGGGATTCGTGTAGCTGCTCTTTGTTATGCATAGAAAGTTATTTTTACACGTGGCGGAAAGGGAAAACTCAGAAACAAAGCAGCTGTAACCTGCTTTATGTAGAGATGCACCGAGATCAACTTTGCACGTCTGTTGGTTCGCTGAAATTAAATTGTATTTGTCTGAATTGAGTGGAATTACTAATTATGTTTAACTATAAGAGCGTGAGATTGAACCAAAACAAGGAAGTTGCAACCCCGAAAAAATAAAAGCGTAAACGTAGCACAAAGCTCAGAGGGGAACTGAAGAGTGAGGTGATTAGTCTCCTTTTACACAGAAGTAGTTGATATAAAACATGTGATTGTATTTAATACAATATTTAATACAATCACATTTAATACGCCTCAGTGTTTCTCTCTTGCTGCCCTGCAGCTTGATTGTTCATGACAGAGTAATTATAGACTTGCACACAAAGTAACTTTAATAATAATTGGGGTAAAGTCAGGATTTGGTGAATAAACAGCTTAATTTGCCCAACACTGATCCTGAACTCGCATCATAAAATTACAGGCTACAATTTTCTCTATTCAAACATGGAACCCCAAATTGCTCCGTGATATTACACGAGGAAAAAGCTCTAAATCTGGACGCCAACTTTTTTTCCACATGTCAAAACAAGGGACAGCGAAACAGCAAAAAGTGCATCTCCAAATTGAATATATATTATTAATGATATTTGAGTTGGAAACATTGGAGTTGGACCTCACAGTCCCTTCAGCTGTGAGAGAGAGGGAACTCATCAGAATCGTGACAGATTGGATGTCATCTCTGGAAGTGAAGATGATGGACAAGCTGATGAAGGTGTCACCGGCGGGACAAACAAGCCGAGACTTCGGCGCTGAAGGGCAGATGTGTTTGTGGGTGGAATCGGAACAAAAGGTCCAGAAAACCAAACAAGCAACCAGCGATTTGCTGGGATTCATTTCGAGGTATTTGTGAGGAAAATGACGACAGCGGGACACAATGACTGAACTTAAAACTATCAGATGAAACACAAACTTCCAAGAATTGTATTCGTAACAGAGCTTTAAGTCACATTTCCATTAATAAGCTGCATTAGAATTGGTGAAAATAAAAGGTGATTAACCATATTTTCAGTTTCGGTAACCAAAAGCCAGCTGCCTTTGCTTTTTTTTTGTATTTAACTTTATTTACTAAAAAGATAAATAGATTAACTGATAAATGACCCTGTGAGCCACATCTAATTCACAATAAATTCAGCTTCTGATGCCATATTGCAAATTTGAAACTCCTCATTCACATGAGAAACGCAGCCCCATGACTTCTATTATTTGCTGAACAAATAATACAAGCAGCCTCCATGCAATATTTCACAATAGATGCACTTCAACTCCTAGTTTGGCATCTACTAATAACGGCACAAAATGGTTTTCACGGTATAAGTGCATTGATTCGTTAAACGATTCATTTCTATTTCCACATCTACTTGATTAAAGGGGCGCCCGAGACCCTGCAGCACGGTGACCTTCTGCCTGCAGGCAGCGCGCAGGGGAGCGAAAATGGGAGAAAAAGTATCCTGTTTTAAACTGGCCTTGACAGGTCCGACGATCCAAAAGGAAGAAAGAGCACTCGCCTGATGAGATGTTGCACGATGGGAAAAGAACAAAGCATGCGGCGCTTTTTTATAAATCCACGTTTTCCAAAAAGAGAAGGTTTTTTTTTTTTTAAGAGAAGACCACGTCGAAAACCATCCTGTCCTGTAAAGATGCAGGCAACACAATGCGACGCTCGAGGATACTGTACCTTTTTCCAAGAATAATAGACCCATGGATTGCTTTAATGGCGTGAAATGTGCCACGGAGCAGTTACACCCACCGTGATGTACAGACCTGTCAGGAAAATCACCCAAATCAGGTCAGTTTTGCACTCAAGGAGAAATGGAAAAACTCTGGCCCAGACAGATTTAATCAGCGTCTGATTTATAACCTCCAACCACTTAATGTCCCAGTGCTACGTTCACATCATATACAAAGAACTACAATAAATCTGTGGAGGGCAAAAAAAAAGAGAAAAAGCAACATTTTTTATTGAAGGGTTGTTCTCTGCTCTCAGCTCGCTTACCGAGGATAATGGCCATGCAATGGAGGGGAGGGAGGGAGATAGCATGAAGAAATCTAATATTATTGTACCAAACACCGGCGAGCAGCTGGGAATACAGCACAATATTGTGGTGTTATGGCATATGCACCTGGACTCTGAGATCTGATAATAACCAGCGGTTCCGTGTGCTTGAAGAGCTAACGTAGCATAATGACTCGACAGCAGCCGGGTTAGCGGGATGAAAGCAACGAGGCCTTTTCCCCCATTTCGTTTTCATGCTCTACTTTTTATTGGACACTGAACCCTAAAGAACCAAATACTAAATTGCATGAACACACTGCAAATCAGGCTGCAGAACGTTTGTGTGAAGTGCAGCAGGTGCCGTTTAAAGCTGTAGAAGTGCTAACAAATGGACCATGTGGTGAGATCGGTTTCTTAACTGCTGTTTCCAAGGTCGAAAAGGAACTTTGGACCTCAGCTTTTACGCTGATAGGGACTCAAAGTGGCAATACTAACGTCTACAGTCACATGAAAACTGAGCAAACACCTTCTGGGATGTAATTGAAAGCTACTAAATTGACATTTCTTTTTACCAAATAGGTGAAGATGATGATGAAATAACAACATTTTAAGGAACCCATCTTGACCGGTCTCATCTTCCTGACCTTCTATAATAATAAACTCACATTTCACAGTAATGTACTCCAGCCAACATAAGCACACGAGCACAAACACTCAGACGCACACCTTGATTCACATCAGTAACAAAGAAAAGCGCCACTAAATGGACCTGGCTCCAGGTCTGCAAGCCGCTCCATTGTTTGAGATTTGATCAGCTGTGACCCAAACCCATTCGCTGCCCTAATGAAAAGTCCATTTGGACGACAAGCAATGCTGCCTCCTCTCCTCATGTGGGCTTATAAAAACGAGGGGTCTACATGGGGGGAGATTGCGGCGCACTTGTCCTCCATTATCAAACCAGATGAAAGAGACCATGGCGATGCATCAGATTAGACATTCACAGCAGTCATTAGGGGCTGCGTGCAGGTGAATCTCTGCAGGAATCACAAGCAATACACGGCAAATAAGACGGACAGTGGAAGAAAAAAACAGAAAAAAAACAGCGAGGGGCCCTGGAAGTGAATTTACGCCATTAGGGATTCGTTAAGATGGCCTCAATTCAAGTGTGCTGGTCAGATATTAAATAATCTAATTTAAAATTCATATGATACCGTGACTCTACTAACTATCGTAAAAAGGAAAAACAGCCATGGATCACATGATGCTCATTCCGCTTCGAGGCTCAATATATCTACGGCTACTTCGGCAGTAATGGACTCGTGGGAAATAAACTCAGCGGCTTCATAAGCGTTCTACTCCACCCATGGCGGTGGGTTGGAATTACTCTCCATGTTGAAATCAGGTCGTTACGAGGCCTGTTCTTGTGGGGGATGTGAGGGTATCATCTTATTAAATACTGTATATTTAGATAAACTTCACTGAATCTAACTACTGTTTTTTTTGTTTTTTTTTTACTGTGAACACACTTTAAGATTATTAATACTTACAAACTTTTATTTCCACCAACACACACACAGGTTTTTAGCAAGCAGCTCCAGAGCGGCCATGTTGGATTGCACAGAGATGCATGATCCCCAGAAGATGCATCCTCCTGACTTTAGTGATTCCCTGATTGTTTCTATCTTGTACCACCATGACACACTCATCAGCCTTTTTCTTTATGGTGTTCGTTTGCTAATGTTAGCATGCTAACATGCTAAACTAAAATAGTTAACATGGTAAACATTATACCTGCTAAACATCAGCGTGGTCAGCATGTGGAGAGTAAAAATGGAGTCACTTTGAGAGCATTTGTGGCCAGTTTTTCATTTTTTGTTTGTTTCTGCCGCTTAATACAAGGGTCCCGATTCCAGTTGTAAATATAAATTATGTTTAAAATTACCATATGAGAAGACAAACAACTTTCATTTGCTGACTTTTTGAAATAATATGCTCTCTAAAGTCGAGGATAAGTGATGAAGAATACACACTGTGCGTTTCAATGAAATAATCCTGTCCTCTGCTCACCTGTGAGAACTTTTTAGTGGCCATTCATGTCTTATTTTCCTGGCAAATTATAGATCAATGCGTTCACATCTCTCAGGCTCACCTTTTTGTGTGTATTTCGTGAGGAAATCGATACGCCCTCAGTGGGCTTTGAAAGGTTGATGATGCAGAAACACAATTGATCCATTAATAAAACAGTTGAGTCAAATCCATACTGAACAAGAGAATGAACATTTGGCTACATGCATTCACAGGCACACACACAAACACACACACACACACACACGCACACACATAGTCACCCAATCTATTTGAATCTGGTGGGCCAAGCAAATGCTTGAATAATACATAACAGGTCAATGATAATAAGATGTCCTGTCGATGTACGTTTATTGAAGTAATTGCACTTGTTCCATCTCTTCACCGAGAGTATTCCCCCTCCACTTCCCTCATCGACCCTCTCTATCTGTCCTGTATCTCTCTGTCTTTCTCTCTCTTGTATGGGCCCAGTGGCTGAGCGGAAACCCTTTGCCTTTTTGTCTCAATGTCAAGCTGTAATGCCGTTTCTTACAGAAAAACAAGGAAATTTGGAAAAGACATCACAAAATAAAGCATGAAACAAGAGTGGAAAGTTCCCCTTAGTGCAGAAGAAATTAGTCTATATTCTGCCTTTTTCTATTTATTGTTTATGCAAATGGCAATAAGTTGCCTCTAAAATGCTGAGCCGGGGTTTGAACCACCAACCCTCTGATTGAAAGACTGACTTGCTAACCACTGAGCCACAGTCGCCCTGCTTTTAGCTTTTAGCTTTTAGCTTGCATTTAGCATATTACATTTAGCTACAATAGCTTCTATCTTAGCGGCAAACAAAAGTGTGTACGCATGCTGCTATCCCAGTTTAAAATTGAACCGTATAATTATGCAACTATCTTGGTAATAACAGTAGAAAGGCGTTAAGCAAGCTAGCGCTTCAGCTAGCTAGCAGAGAAATCAAGCAGGACAATCAGGTTTGCATGTTGCTAGCTTGATGCTAAATACCGTGATGCAAATGACAGCAGACAAAAAACCTTTTTCCCATTCATGACATGGAAATGTCATTCCTTTACCATCATAATATGTCATTTGGAAGGAGTATAAAATGAAATAAGACCAAATTAAAGTAATGCTAGCTTATTCAACATGTCAATAACTAAATGTATTAGGGTGTGTTCATACTCCACAGTTCTAAAGTGCGTATTCCAATAATGAAACAAGTTGAATAAGCACTATGAAGGCTATTTGTATTTCTACTGGAGCCATGTTGTCACCATTTCATATCATAATGAAAGCGTGTGAGGACAGTTGTTCTGCTTGTTCAATTTTCCCTCAGCACCACGCAAGTGCTCTCAACGTCAGGAGTGTGAGACACGGACAGCATGTCTCGCTTCTGCCCGTAACCACAAAATCTCAAGCGTAGGAGGCCTCTTCAACCTGGAGCAGAGAAAGTACATTCTGAGAGGCTTCAGCCCTCTTAAGACGCCGCATGGTGGGAGGTCTATTTTCTCTCAATCTTCCCCTCTCTCCACAGGGAGGGTGTGTGTGTGTGAGTGTGAATGCATATGTGTGTGTTGCAGGTTGAAGTCTGGGTCAGAGGCGGGTGGTAGAGTCACTTCACATTGTCAGATCCCTCCACAGATTAAAAGAGAGAAGCTGTGTTTTCATTTTTCAATAGCTGACACTCATCACAACGATGAGAAGCAAAATGGCCGACCCCCTGAATGTGATCATGGCTCAGCTGAAGCTCCCTTTATCAAGTGTGTGTTTTAAGTGAATGTAACATTGCTTAATTATGTGTTCATAAACCATCTTCATACTTTTTATTTATCCAATTTAATGTTATTACATGTAAGTTTTTTGCCAGTAGCATATTTGAAGACGTATTAATAGAGACAATGTAAACATTGTAGCATCAATAGCATTCATAATTGTAACTGGATGACAGTATAAATAAAAAGGAGGTTGGAGGTACAGGACAAAAGGGACTTATTGAGTAAAACAATAAATATAGTTTAATTTAAAAAGAGTCATGGAAGAGAGAAAGAGATCTATAGACACATAAAAATATAAATCAATGTACTTTGGATTCACAGTGCAGACACACACAGGTAGGTACAAGCCTTCAGCTCTCTTATAAACAACTCTACAGACAGTTTAAAAATAAGGCTGTGTCCTCGCTCCTGAAAAAAGGAGGAGGGGGGGGGGGTGAGGGACTAAGAATAATCACAGCCTATCACAAGGTACCAAATATAGAAGTCCCTTGGTCTCTGGAGAGGCCATCAAGTGTCTCCTTTCTCCTTTGACTCAACCCACTCTAGTTGGTGAACCGGACGCAGAGGGGGAGGCTTTGTTCCTTCGCTGCCTGAGCAGAAGCATGGAGATAATTTAAAATGACTTTGCTGTAAAAAAAAAACTAAAAACAAACGTTGTTTATTCTGCAATCAAACGCGCTGATGTAATAAGAAAATAAGAAAAAAGACAGCGTCGTAATTGTCAACTTAAAATAATTCTATGTGTTCTGACAAAATTTTCTTTTCATATTCTTTCAACTCTGACTGGATAAAAGAGCTTCGCATTTCCCTTTTGGGTTAAGTGACTTTATGAAGTGTATCCCCTTAAACCGTCTCCACAAAATGAGAGCACACAACGGTTGTTCAAATTTCTTACGATTACCTGACAGCTCCACTCAGCCTCATGGGGCGGGGCTTTGAACTTGTTTTGCTTCACTCTCACCGTTCTCATCAGCATCGTTTGCGACTAGCTTGTGAAAACAGTGGAGCTTTTGTCAGGAAAAGCTTACGATATCTTTCTCAGGATGTGGTGGAGACCAAAACAGAGCTAAAACAAGAGTGAAAGTTGTATTTGCAGATGCCAGGTGGCCCGAAACCGGATTTCAAATGAATGTTAATGTTACTCCTTACCTGCCGTAAACAGTTTTTCTACGTTCACACTACGTGAGACTGTCCCGCTCGATATGTCGTTATATAGCATGAAATCTTACAACGGACACAATACTTTATTTATGATTATCTTAATCTGTAAATGTGATGAAATTGTCCAAATCAACACAAATACAAATGTGACCAAAAAAACATCAGCTTTAAGAAGGATATAACAGCCAGCACACACAAAAGATATAGCACAGCATTCTCTGCATAACTTTGACGCTCAAAGCCACTGAAGAGGTTTGTGTCTCCGTTGTGGAGTTATCCTGGTGAATGGCCATATAAGTTCCCAGCAGTGCAATGTGGGTGTTTGGGTATGAAGGCTGGGCCTTTGTGCAGAGGGCCCGAGGGCAGTGGAGCGTCGCTCTTTTAGAGTTTGATTTATAATTGAAAGCTGTGTTTACATCAGCTCTCCGGGCTCCGTAGCACGGAGAGTAGTTCAAAGCTTGATGAAGGAGGAACTCAGAAATTGAACCCATTAAAGTTGGAATTTTTAGGGAAATTGGAGGAAGGGGCGAAAGGTTGGGGTGGTCGTAGAGCATGGTGTTTACACTTGATTGTACATCGCTGTGTACACTGGTGGTACTCTGAAAGGAGTGCAAGGAAATGTTAAATCATCTCTGACAGCTGAGAAATTGACCACGTCCTGGCTCTGACACTTGTGTTGTGGGAAGTTGGGAGACTCTCTCGGCTGAGATAGCAGTGGAAGCTAAAGAGCAATCATTACGGTTGGTCTACTTTGTGTAATTACACACACACAACTCTGGCTATTTTGGGGCATGCTGCGAAAATGATTGCAATTCAGCCTGTGTCTCCAAAATGCCTGCAAACATCAAAAAAATCATCTTTTAGTGCATTGCGCTTTGTCCAAAGCAAATACAGACAAATATGAAAACATCATCATGAGCAGTGAAACGTATTTTTCTAAAGCACCAGACGCACATAGTGAGGCTTCAGCACGCAGATTGTATGGCAGCTAATGGCATCATGTTTTCTCAATTTTAAAGCCACCCAAGAGACACCCGCATTCCATTTTCTCCACTGGAAGGGCACCCTAGAAAGTACTTCATCATGTTTTCTCTACTGGAAGAGCACCCTAGAAAGTACTTCATCATGTTTTCTCTACTGGAAGAGCACCCTAGAAAGTATTTCCTGTTTTCTCTGCTGGAAGAGCACCCTAGAAAGTACTTTATTATGTTTTCTCTACTGGAAGAGCACCATAGAAAGTATTTCCTGTTTTCTCTACTGGAAAGGCACCCTGGAAAGTACTTCATCATGTTTTCTCTACTGGAAAGGCACCATAGAAAGTACTTCAACATGTTTTCTCTACTGAAAGAGCACCCTAGAAAGTACTTTATCATGTTTTCTCTACTGGAAGAGCACCCTAGAAAGTACTTAATCACGTTTTCCTTACAGGAAGGACAATCTAGAGGGCACTACATCTTGTTTTCTCTACTGGAAGAGCACCCTAGGGCACTACATCACGTTTTCTCCACTGAAAGGTGGCTTGGAGGGCACTTCATCACATTGTATCTACAGTAAGGGGCCTTAGAAGACAGTTTCCCCCCCCAACCTCCCCTCTTTTAGTCCTAATTCTCAACAGCTGTATAGATGTACATAAACATATGTAACACATGTGCCTGGTGGGGAATCGATGAGATGAGTCTAAATCCTGCAACCAAAAAGTGTCCCTGCATGCTTTTATTTTTACTTGTGCAAATCGGAAAGAAAAGTTGAGTCAAACTACTGTGTCATTTGTACCATGTTGTTTTCGTTTCTATTAAATAGGAAAATCAACACGTAAATCAAATCTGGTGTATACATATGCAGATTCAGAAACTTGCAGTAAATATTTACAAAGACAACAAACTCTGCCAGAAAAAGATTATCCAGAGACTTGAATCTTTGTTGTCATCAAAACACGACTTGATTAAACCCACCCTGAATGCTGCTATTTTCAAAGCAAAACGCTCCAGATTGCTAATTAGTGAAAATAATATCCAGTACTTTGACTTTCATGCAGGAAATCACTTCCTCTGGGTGGGCGTCACCTTTTTCCAAATGTTGCACGTCTTAATTTGGAATTAAAGTTGTTGCATTCCGATGCTGATTATGATACTTTGTATAGTAATCAGTTGGTTGTTTATTGCTTCTGCGGCTCTGAATAACAGAAGTTGTATTACCAGTCGGGGAGCCGACAGCAACACTTTCCCGTGTCATTTTCTGTGTTCAGCAAACAGAATCACAACTTCTCCCGCTGTGCAAATAATGATCCGTGCATGAGATTATGAAGTATTCATGCAGCTCGTCAGATTCGCCCAGCTCCATTACATGTTTTCCTCTGTGGAGATGTTCACAGTGAACAGTTTAACTGTCCTCTCCGACCACGCGTTACCTAATCTCCATGTCTAATTTATAGGAGCTGACAATTCACACCACGTCCCCCGACTCTCTTTTTCTACCTGTCTCTCTTTAACTGCAGTGAGCTCTCAAAGTTTGCATGATTTCACACTCATCGCGCTGTTGTGCAGCAATAATGACCTCGAGTCGAGACCCGCCCCTGGGCTACTGCATTTAATTAAATTGCGTTTTTGCACCAATATTATTTATTTAAATGCCGCACTAAATTGTCTCTAAACCATGTAATGGCTTTCCTGCTGCGTTGAAAGCATCTGCAGTGTCATTAGAGGCACATTTGGAAAACTCCATCTGAGTTCTACCCACAGGACCACAGTGATTCGCCTCATTTGAGATGCACTTCATGCTGGAGCACCAAATCTTACACTTCATGGCCGGTCCAAAGAAAGAAGAAAAAGAGGGAGGGGGGATGAAACAACTGGGAGCAATTTCTTGAATAATGCTTTAATTTGAATTGTAAACATTCACGCAGGGGTCCAAAAAATAAATATCACAACATGCACAAGAGGGAGTGTGAATCAAAACAAGTGTGGTGTGGATCGTTGTTCTCGTGGAGACCAAATCAGGACACGTGAAGTGTATTTACGTCACAAATCCAAAGGTTACGTTTCCTGAGGTTTACACGTGTTTACTGTAGGATAACATGTACGTCTTTAAAAGGCTTGCTTCATCCAACAGCTGAGTTGCTCTTATTTTGAAAAGCGGAGAGCGCCATCAAGTGGTTTCTCTGGGCTCTACGTCTCGTCGTGTTTTCTTTGTTTCCTTTGTTGTGAAGGGAGCCGATGATGTCATCAGCTTTGAGGTGTTGTTATTGATATGACACACAAAAGGAAGTCGTATGTGTGTGTCTCCTCCACCTGTGTGTGTGTTATTGGAATCATTATGTGACAATTCACAATTTGTGCACAATGTATACTAAACTCTGCAAAATCAATACTTCACATGCAATGATGTGAATTCAGCAGTTCAGTCTGTCGACTTATATTTTTGCTGCTGTAAAGCTGCAAATGTCCTCGCTGTGGCACTAAAAGGATTATCTTATCTATAAAATAATTAAATTAAATTAAATAATGAAATATATGCAATATTAACTGTTCCTTCTTGGCTGTGAATCAGATATTTAAAATTCTAAGTAATGTATAATATGAATACTTTTACATACTGATAGTGTAATACATCACTTACAAATTAACAATTTAATTTAGTTTCTTATAAAAATCATTTTTATCAGCATTTCTATCTTGCAATTATTAGAGCTACTTTAAGTATTTTTCACTATTGGTTGATCATCCACACAAACTGAAAGCACGCATCTTTAGATGTTCTCACTCCTCAACCGTCGTGCTTTTCTTTTGGTAGAAGATCTCCGTCATGAATTGAAGCTCTGACTTGACGCTGTAGCAGTCGGGTCTCGCTCTGACGTGATCCAGGATCCCTCCTGCATCTCCGGCTCTTTGGCTCCTGTGGATCAGAAGGACGGAGCAGCCAGAGGGGCAGAGGAGCTCCTCTCTCTGCAGAGCCAGCAGGTCTGGGAGGTACCGCTCGGGGTCATGGTCCATCAGCACCAGATTGAGCCCCTCGCTGGTCCCTTGGTTGAGCTCAAGAAATGAACCCAAAGTTGGGATGGCCTCCTCTGAGCTGGACGTCAACACCTGGAACTGAAGAGGGGTTTAGAATAATTCGGTTCAATTTAGCTTTCCTTTTTAAAGGAGTACAATTTATTATTTTATTTTATTTATTTTATTTATTTTATTTATTTTATTTATTTTATTTATTTTATTTATTTTATTTTATTTTATTTTATTTTATTTTATTTTATTTTATTTTATTTTATTTTATTTTATTTATTTTATTTATTTTATTTATTTATTCCCTGGACGTACCTGGGAGTGTTTGAAGCCAGCCACCAGTATGATTTCCTCCCCCAGCTCGGCTGTGAGTGGGTCCAGCTCCACTGTGATCAACCTGCCAGCAGGGGGCAGCAGCCGCAGCATGCGGACGGAGCTGTAGCCACAGTGCATCCCAAGCTCCAACACCCGGGAGGGACTGACCCGCCTCACCGCTTCATCCAGGGCTTCACCTACAGGAGGGATGACAGGTGATGCTGATCCCCACATCGGATGGATGCTGGCTTGAGCCTTTTTATGTATGTTTTTCGGTCAAATAGACCAAATTAGCAGAAACTTAAATGGTGTTTTATTATTATAGTGTGAGGAATTATATGGCTTTGCAGTTATATGTAAAATATTACACAAAGAAATACAAAGAAAAATCAAAGAAAACAGCTTTGTATCTGTGAGACTTCCTTGATTTCATGAAGACAGTTCCTCTCATCTTAACGCACTAAAAGTGATTCTGCACATGCTCACCAGTCTGTGGGCTGATGCAGAGGGCCGGGTGTGTGTCGGCGTACAGGTCAAAGGTCTGCAGGACACTGTCGGCCTTGCCATGGGTGCATTGGGTGAACACGAAGGAGTGGGTGCTCCTCACACACACTCTGCCTTGCAGCATCCTGAGCGCCCGGGCCAGAGCTCCACGGCACAGGGCGGCCACTTTGACCCGATAACGCCCGGACGCCACGAGGAGGAGGGCGGGGAGCAGCGGCACAGAGGCGGCCACGAGCCACATGTCAAAAGATGAGACGGAGACAGGAAGACCTGTGAAAACCTGGAGATGAAGAGAGGACGTTGGCATGATGCATTCACTGCATCACACTGGATCCTCCGTTAGTCTGAAACAGCATTGTGGGGACATTATGAAACACTTAACATATGCATTATATAGCCATTATTGGTAATACACAACTCAAATTGTCAAAATGACCGTTTTATACTCAACCTCACACATCACTTAATATTATTAATAAATTGCATTAGGGAATGCATTAAGCAATATATGCATTTTATTACTTATAAGTATTTTAAACGGGCAACCAAAAAAATAAAAAAATAAAATAACTGAGCTCTGGCACCCCCTGCTGACACATTATGGTATTTTAAATGTTTTTTATATTTAAACTCCTGACTCATCTTTTAAATGTAGGAAAAAATAAATAACGAGACGCAGAGATCCTGCATATTTTACTTATAATAAAATATCACAGGAAGTGCTTCCACTGAATAAATCTGCTCCTGGATCATAAAAATTCAATAAAATCCTAAAACAGTAAATACACTGCAAAGAGTAAACACCTAAAGTTATGCGGTTTGCTGGGAATTTGGCCGATTCCAACTGACTACATTTCCCTTTAACATTATTTTGTGAGCAGAATGTCTATCATTGTGGTTCCATGCATATATATAATTGTATTCCTCAAGGTTTTTTCTTATTTATCTTTATTAGAGGCACTGTCAGGGATGTACACTCGACACTTTAACTTTACACTTGCCACTTTCACACAACATCTACATTCCATGCACATTATCTTATTTTTGATATTTGATATTCTGATACTGTTCAATTGTAAATACTCATTCATCTATTCATTCATTATCATTTATTGCACTGTGTTTATTGTTAAATGTGTATTGTTAAATGTTAAATGTTATGCACCTTCCTTGAATGTGAAAACAAACATGACAATAAATGGTTCTGATTCTGATTCTGGGGTATATAGGCTAATGCATGTTGGAATAAATAAATAAAAATGACTGAATATACAACTTTAACGAATGTTGCACTGAAGTTAATGGTGTTAAAGCACAACATTGGGAGATATTCGCAGTAGAGTGTAACACTTGCCATGCTGCCTGGTTGCCCGTCCAGGTGGAGAGCGCGTCCCGTCAAACACAGATGGGACTGTCACTCCCGGAAGTCAAGAAAGGTGAGCAGCATGAAGGACACAGCCGGCCTCCTGAAACACACACCATGATCGTCTCCTGAACAGAGATACTGTGGGACAAAGACTGCATGAGAGAAGTCCACTGAACTGTTTTCCAGGAAATCGAAGCCTGAGGAGCGGGAGAGGGAGGAGGGGCGAGTGAATCATTACAAATGAACACACACACACACACATACCAGCCTCAAGCTCCTCCCACTTATCAGTACTGCTGCCTTTCTCCACAAGAGGTCAGCAGATATGTGAGAAAACATCTGTGTCTGCAGGAGACGGAGAAGTCTTGATTAATGGTCATCAAACCGCAGATACAGTTTAATAAAGTTGTTTTGTATTGTGCTTTAAAACATGTTTGTGTGGCCTCTTCTTTTGAGAAGTATCCATGATCATACTGATTTATTATGTAAGCTATTTTTCTATAATCACATTGACAACAGAGGGCATGTGTAATGATTTAAATGCTTTTTAAAATGTATTTACAAAGACTTAAGGGGACAAAAAAAAACGGATTGTAATCAGTATATCTGGCTTGGCTGTGTGCTTAAGCAACAACTGCCCATTTAAAATCACATTTAAATTGCAGGTTACATATTTTTAAATAAATGTTCGCTGCAGGCTTCAAAAGCAAGTTCCCTTATGTCGTTCCCTTATGTCCCCCAAAACAGCCACTAACAATGACCATGACAACAATAACTAATATTTTACTGAGGAAATTTGAATTTGAGTTTACCATGAAAGGACTTGTCTAATTCAATATGAGTTTTGGGGCTGTTTTTAAAACTAAATAAAAGGGGCAAATTAGAAAAGCCTCCCACCCTATCGCCATTTCCCCCTGTTTCATTGGTGCATATTGAACTTGTAGAGGAAAACCTGTAAACATAGTTCACCCAACTTTTTACTTGCAAAATGTTGTAACATATATTTTTCTAAGATGAACAAAAATCATAGAAAAATATTAATCAACAAAAATAAATACATTTTCTAAATAGTTTAATTTTGTAAATTGCTTCATAATGATCAATGACTGGAGATATGAGTCGGCCCTTTGTATTTTGGTGGCTTTGCTCTAAATCAGTGAACTTCGTGCTCTCTCAGTTGCCCCATATAGTTAAAATGGGTGTGGGGTCCCCAGTGTGTTGCTGCCCTCATTGGCTGCTGGTGCAGTCGCGCTGTTCTGTGTATTTTGGGCCATTGGAGGGGATCATGCTGCGGTGTGCAAGTCCTGTCAGTCCATCTGCATCAAGTTGGCCGGCTACAGCTAGATTACTACCGGAAGCAAGGCGGCTTTGCATACCAAAATAAGAGCCTAAACAAACAGCTAGTGGCGTGGAGGCCAATGAGAAGTCATTACAAGGTTTTAATAATGAAAAAAAGTTCATGAGTTTTATTTTCTTATGAATCCATATTAATAAATATTCATAGTATTTTCCAGTGTTTATTATTTATTGTTAAAAATGTGTTAATCATTTCCGGTGCAATTTCCGGTTACCGCCAAAAAAATACGTACGTTCACTTCCGGTTGCCTTCGGCGGTTAGTTAGAGAGTTGCAACGGCAATTTGAAATCATTTAGCTAGCTTTACAGTTCCAGTGGATACAGTCTTTGAATAGTCTGGAAATGTGTTCAAACCAGCGGTAGGTTAAGTGTTTTGTTTATCTTTAAGAAACACACACTGAATTTAAATAATATGGATTACAACGTAAATATATAACGCTAACGTTAGCTAAGTAGATTTATGTAAAAGGAAAATTAGCTAGCATACATCATTAGCCTGCAGGTGATCACGTAGTTAGCTACTTTCCAGTGTTCACCGCCCTCCAATTTGGAAGTCTTTCCCAAAGTTACTTACTTAAAGTTATTCAGTTGAAGTTTAATGTATTGTTCTTGAATCGTTATCCGAGTTCTTGTTATATTAACGCGAGCTAAACTACAACTCTGTCAGCTAACCTAGCTAGCTAACACTGACATGGTTAAAGCTAGTTACTCAAGAAACTAAGCTAACCTCACGGTTAATGGTAGTTTTATTTTGAGACGGCCAAACATTACGGTAGAAAGCTCTGAAGTTATCTAAATTACGAGGCATTTTAAATTGTGTCTTTTTACTACATGTATTCCTTATATTTATTTTTGTGATATTTGAACGATCTCAATTGTGCAGTATGTTCCGAAGCTTTTACTTTGAACGGTCTCACCGGAAGCCATATGAGTGACTCCTGCTGACTTGATGCTGGTTGTCTGCCCACTGACTCCAACAGGAGCGATACCGGAGAGCAGCAACTGGTACGTCCGCCTCGCCGGTGCTGCAGCTGCAACAAGCTGACCGACACAATTCACGTCTAATTTCGGTGGAATTAAAACAATATTACGTTTTGTTTGTTACAAGCTTTACTACTTGGGAGAGCAGAGCTTCTTCGCCAATGGCAAGTCCGGTTGCAGACATAGGACAGTCTCATCAGCATCACCCTGTGACTGAGTCGGCCGCTGACTCCGCGTTTCAGGAGGCGCAGAAATGGATAGAGGTGAGTCACACGGAGCACTTAGCAGAGCCGGGATACTGTTGTTAACTTCGCAGCACGTTGCTTCCGCTTTTTATTTTGTGCAGGTGTTTTGTTGTCATTTGCGTGGCTCTGGTTACTGGTTTGCAGCCGGTTTCTGCAGCGCCTGCTCCCATGAACTGCATGTTTGAATTTATTGCGTCGTCACCTGTTGAAAGGTGACTCGAACCGCAGCTATTTGATTCAAATTCTGACAAATCTTTCAGCCATATTCCTTGTTGAAGTTTCATTGTTAGGTTAAAGTGTGCTTCTTGCTCAGAAATATCTCAAATGGACTGGTATATTAGTCTGCAATGTCACAATCCTATAATAACTTGTGCCTGAATCTTAATACTGAGTTCAAAACTACATTATAACCCTTTTTAAAATATAATTTTTCATTCTTGATCTCTACTGATACTTCCATGATTCTGCACACAGTTACTCGACCCTCCTAAATGTTTCAGCAGGCCTTCAGTTGTTTTTGGTGGGGGGCCATTGTACAGTAGCTGTGGCTGCTGCGGGGCTTGGCGTGTGTTTGGCCCGAAAACAAAGAATGCATCATGTGGAATGGATTTTTGCCTCATTGCGAGCCTGCTGAACAATAATCGCACAAACGCGGTTTTGTTCTTGCAGAATGTTGAATCACGACACTTGCCTGTCCCAGTCGCATCTGACTCTGTCATCCTGCAGTGAGCTGTCCTCACGTCAGCCTCCAAAACGCTGATGGCCGGCTGCTTATCTGTTGCACGTCGGTGGAATGCAGTCACAGCTTTGCAGGTTTACATAAAGGCTTACAAATGTGATCTGAAGCTCGCCGTGGCACAAAGTGAATGATTCAGTGTAGCAGGGGCGTGGAGGAGGATTATGGGACCCCCCCGCTCCCCCCATTACTAATTTAATCATTGACACATTGAGTGCTACACTCATAACCTTGACAAACTGTGTCAACCAATATTGACCGTAGAGCTGAGATGATACGGCCATTTTTCCATTGACAGGTATAATTATGATAGTTATTTCAACATTTAAGTCTCTGGTAAATATCTGGTTGCTGCAAATATATCTGGTTCTTGTAAAGCACCTGCATTAAGACTCTCAATAATACCAGTGTCAGTATTGGTCAACATGAATAGGGGAAATATTAGGTAGTGGTATTGGCTCTACTAAAATGTTATCTTTGTCATTAGCTCCCACACTGCATTTTTATTGGCCAAACTATTCCACCTATCATTTATAGTGCTTTATTTAAAGCATGTCTCACTGCTGTGACTTGGCTGACTGCCTCTGTACCACCAACATATGTTTTTTGTTTTGGTCTAGTTTTAGACTGTATAGTTATTTCCATACTGGGTTTAAACTAATCACTGCATTGCATCTCAAATTAGTATTGAAAATGACAGATCCCCCTTTTAAGAGTGTCAGGAGCCATTACAGACGTATTTAGCGGCACCAAACTCCTCGGAGGCCCATATCAAGTCTTTAAAAAGCCACTACTGTCCTAGAATCTCTGAGGCAGATCAGGACTAAGAGCTCAAAAGGCGGGAGTGAACTAATACCACCACTCCTGTGTGGTTCCTTTGTCCCCCTTCCCCCCGCGGGGACTGATTTCGTTACCCATACACACCTGGTGACGCTTCTTCGGCCACCTCAGGGAACCAGGGACGGGTTACGGGATCCTGAATGCATAAAGCAACACAGGGCCTCAGTTAGCATCCCAGGGGCCAGTGTTTGACGGCTTATATTCACATGCTGTGCCATATACAGTGTCAAGACTCAAGCGTGAGGTTATAACGTTGGGTGTTTGCCATTTATTGTCAGAAACTCCTCGTCAGCCGTACATCCTTCCACTGTTTCACTGTCTTTGTCCTCTCGTTGGTTCCATTTTAATTTTGTTATCGTACCGTAATGACTTTAAGTGCAACATTGAGTTATTGATTGCATGTCTCAGTCTTCTGACCTTATGAAGGTGTACCATTCTTAAACAACAACTGCCCTTGTTGCATATAATGCACAAAAAACCCACCAGATAACATAAACAGGTCTTGCAGAGGCATGTTTTATTACTTCATCGAGCTTATTCAGGGCCTGTTTAAACTACACGTATTTGGCATGATTTTCCTTTTTAATAAGCCGGCGCAGTTACTCTTAAATCTGTGTTTGTTATGGAAGGTGAGACTAGTTTTAACTCTGTTGTGCATTTGCTAACCACACACGACTCCTGTTGAAAACCAGATTAATGGCTCTCTGTCAATGGGTTCTGGTGGTAGTTGCATCCGGAGTAGAAACTGATATACAGTTGAGTGTAGGATTTCACCCAGTAGGTTAGCATAGCACCAACCGAATAGTAAATGACTGTCAGACATGTGTTGTATACCGTCAGAACTTCTTCATATCTGCAGCGTTATAGATCAGAGATGGGAGACTGGGAGAGATCATTTTTGTTCTCAAGCAAGTAACTAGTATCGTCCACTTTTAATGACTAAAATGTGTCACCATGGGAGCTGAACTCAGGCAAATGGCAACCAGCCAACACCTTGATGAAGCATTCACACCTGCACTCATTACTTCCTTACCCGCTACTTCCTCTCACCAGCTTGTCAGGGATGCAGTCGCTAATGACAGTGTTTAGGCTCCTCTGAACTTCAGAAGAGCCCGACTGGCCCTTTGATGAGGATGATTGATTTGTGTCACAGGGCCACAGGGTGTTGAGCAGCACACATCTTAGTAGTTTGATGAATTGTCTTTCTTCTGAACTGTGGTTGAGGACTATTTTGCTGTTGGCAAATTCAAACCAGAGCATAACACGCCTTGTTAAAATAAAATTCATGTCAGAAAAACACCCTGCCGATGAATTGACATGAAAACGTTGCATTGGAACAAATAGAAAAGCTTAAATAATTTAAGCTTAAAACTTGCAAAGAAAAGCAAATCCAGTTTGTCATGTGGAGTGTAATGAGATATCTTGCCAGCCAAGAATGTTGAATTGTTGGTTTCTGGATTTCCTTTGTGTCGGCCATACTGAGTGAAAGCAGACTAAGAATTAATGAAGTCTATATCGACTAGCAGTTAAACTGTGTTGCCAGAGAGGTTGTATTGTAAAGCTTAAAACACACTGTGCAAAATGTGGACTAGCTCTGCACTTAAATTCAAGCTGGGCAGTTGTGTGTTATTTTCTGTGCCTGTATATTTCCAGAAATACAATATTTAATGTGGGTCTTTTTACATTCTGTTCAAGTGTTAAGCTTTGTGCTGTGGTCCATGCAGAAAAGGGTCCCATTTAAATTAATGTCTGTTTACGATCATCTTGTTAACGCTTGATTTAATCATCTATCATCAAAATTGTAAATAATTATTCTTGGCAAGAAGTGCTTCTTTTTTTTCTGTCCAGTGCTTGTCTCAACTAGTTGAGTGTCTCTTCTCTATTGGGTCTGCTTTGTCTGAGTGTCTTTCTTTCTCTGTCACCCTGAACCCCCCACCTCCTCCTATCCAAGTCACGGCATGTTTAGGGGCCTCTAAATAACAGAAAGTTCCATTGTGACGAGCCTGCAAGGGAAGGTGATATCATCTACATGTCAATGGCCGACATCGTTCCAGTGATATCATTGTACTCAGCAGACAAATCACCAGACTGATTCATGTCACTCAAGGTTTAATCCTCATTCAGTGTTTCACAGTATAGACGACGTGTTTCATCTGGAGAGTGTTTTTGGCATGTGTGCAGTGTTGTATGTGTATATAGATGTCAACACATAAATAGGGATTGTGTGTTTTATTCTTTACTTCCTAAAATCACAGAGTAAAGTCTTGTGGAAATTAGACTATTTTGCCAAACAAACAGGTTTCAATCAACATGAATAATTGCAATAAGTACAATTAGGACCAACCCTAATCAGACTGGAATGAGACACAGTTTATGAGGTTAAATTGTTAAAAAAAGGGCGTAGACTTGACGACAGCTCCTGCGGTTTGCTACGGAAACTTTGAGTTAATGTGCCGGGAAACGACGAACCAAGCCAAACAAATGGGTGGAAGAGGTGCCAAGAGTTTTTCACACCGATGATGATCCTCACGCATTGTAAGGACAATTTGTCATATCCCCGCACCTCCATGAGCTTAGTTCGGTGGATGATGCATTCAAGGTTTCTTTGCAAAACCGTTTATTTGAATAGCGTTTGTTCATTGTGCCAATAATGAATCCCCAGATCATGGTTGTGTGATGAGATCCATTGATTTTCTGTTTAAACATTGTGTGGAACAAAACGGTCAGAAGGACCTTTACATTTACATAAATAATGTACTTTCCGCAATATTTTTTATTCAAACCCTTTGAAATATGGAATTGTTTTGATGTTTTTGTACTCTGCAGCTTAAATTTGGGCGCCAGATAATCGACTTCCTGTGGTAAAGTGGAGGCGTGATTTAATGCTGACGCATACTGGCATTCAGCTTGATATGAATGGCCTTTGTAGCTGCTTTTCTTTTTCCCAATCGTGTTTTGATACTCTGTAGGGATTTTTGAAGTGCGTTTTGTTTTTTGTTGCACAATCACTGTTGATGGATCCTCATGAGGAAACCATTGACTCCGGTCTGATTTTCAAAGAGAGCCATGATAGCCTGAAACAGGGCCTTGACAAAAAAAGATCACACGGTCAATCTCACAGTAATGATGCGAATCCATCAGCAAAATGTCCACGAGTGACACCAGCACTATCCCATGTTATTGTTCTGGATCAGCCCCGCTAAAGGCCCTTTTCCTCGTTGGATCCCATGACAGCAACAGCACACCTTCTCTGTTTTTGGCCCGGGGCTGTTTTGGGAAACCGGCGCCATGTGCTTAGAAAGATCTGTAGTCTGCCCTGAATTCATCCATGATGTCATACCCAGTTTGGGGGCATTGACATTCTTTCCTACAGAGTCGACTGATGTGTTAAGTGCTGTGATGTCTTGTCAGTTATTATCAAAGTGCATGAGATGCAAGGAAGAGTGTAATTTTAGAAGGAAGCGTCTGTCAGAGAAGGGTTAAGTCTAGATCGAGTGTGTCCCCTTATACACTCACCGTAGTGCTCTGATTAACTGGAAATCAATGTTCAACCACAACCCCCTTTCAACCCTGTGCACCTTGAGTGATGAGTTTAGAGTACACAGTTAAGTGTATTATTACAGGATAAGAATTAAGTTGAAACATAGAGATGATTTATTTCAGGAGCCCAAGTTTTTCCTTTTTATTTATCTGCATTCAGAGATAAATGTATGACGTCTGCTGTCAGTTTTATGGTCATAGTTATGTGAGGTCATATTCAAGCAATTTGAATAAAATAGATAATTAGTCAGATCCATGCAAATTTCATAAGCAGAGTAAGTCGATTGTGTTTAAAAGATAGGGGGTTGCAATGTTAAGCTATAGACTGACAGTGTGATTAGTTGACATGCAGTTTATATCTTTCATGTATTCCTCATGAGAGAGTGTTATATTTAGCTATAAGACTCAAGTATTACATATTATGGCATGAAAGGCAACAGTCTCCAAATGCTTGTTGAATAAGATGTTTTGGCCACAGTTGTCGTGGCTTGTCATTTATCTATGTTGCCTAACTTAAAGCATCCAAAGCACCATTTAATAGATATGTCTCAACATAACCGTCCACGTTCTGCTCAGCTGAGCTGTAGCTGATACAAGTGCAACACAAAATTGGATGCCGTCGTTTTTTTTTTTTACAATTTTGATTGGAGCTCCTTCTTTGCCAACACATAAATCGATGCCACGCAGCTTCAGTCACTCACACAAATGAGAAATCCCTGAAAGTAAGATGCTAATCACTAATCCTGTGGTTATGATCTTCTTAATCTTAGCAGAAGCCGTCTGTCCTCTCCTGCTGAAGCCGGGAAAAGAGCTGGCGTGTTGACACTGCAGCATTAGTGAAAGAACAAGGGATTAGATGTTTCAGACAAGCCTTGTCATTACATATATATATGTTGATTAGAACCATCTTTTAATATTTTAGCTATACCTTTAGAAATGATATGAGTGCTATTATACGCATCAGTGTGTGAGATATTGTCAGATGCTTTTGTGTATGATTTGGGCAATTTAGGAGTGCCTCTGCATACTAGGGCTGTCAAAATTGCTCAAAAATTACGTTCAAATATTCTCTTTAAAAAAACACATATTCGAATATTCGAAGTTGCACGTCAATAACAGGACAAATTAATACAACGAGACATAACTACTTGTATAGGTAATTTATTTAAGTTTAAACAAATTTAACAACATATTACCTACACGAAAATAAGTAAATTAACTAATGGCCAAGACCGCAGACCTCTCTCTCTCTCTCTCTCTCTCGCTCTCTCTCTCGCGCTCTCTCTCTCTCTCTCTCGCGCTCTCGCTCTCTCTCTCGCTCTCTCTCTCGCTCTCTCTCTCTCTCGTGCTCTCTCTCTCTCTCTCCCTCTCTCTCTCCCTCCTATATTCCCTCCTATATTCGAATATAGAATATTCGTTGACAGCCCTACTGCATACAAACAAAAACCCACCTAGTAAACAACAATAGTGCACTTGTCAGCAAATGCCTCCCAGTCTGAGTCCAGATGGGTCTTTATGAACACGCAGGTTTGGGTTGAGAGGTGATCATGTGGTGGATTACCAATGAAGATGGGAGATTAACCCCCCCCCCCTTCACCGAGGCAACATGAATCAAGGTTATTCCACAGTGTATGTTTTCACATTTTCGGGAACTCGAACGCCAACATCCCTGATCATCAGCCATTCTGCTGTTTTTCTGTGTGTCCTGCCTGTACCTGACTTGAGCAACGCCCTTCATCTCAAGGCAGTTTGTTGGCTGCTGTTCACTTCCAATAACAGCAAAGTGGATATTTAAAATCTATACCTGCCAAACTAGACCCACATATGTTATGTGCTCCACTAAAGCAGGAAGGAAAAGAGTGGACAAATGTGTCACTTATCTAGTAAAATCTGCAGGTACTTAATTTTACAATTAAATATATTCAAATAAAGTAAAGCGACTTCATCCAGTTAGATTGATGAAAACTCATCACACGCAACACTATTCTTTAAATAACATTTTCATAAGGTTGAGTAGTTGATGGGTTTCCTAAAACCGGCCTTTATTAATATGAGACTATATCTGTAGGTTTAAGATCAGACAAACTGGTGAGGTTTAGCAGATTATTGTGTCACATGATGCATTTATTTGAGTGTACATGGTGCCACCCCAAATATTCAATAATTTCACACCCCCTGTGACTGGACAGGATGAATGCTGGGATAGCCTATACTCCAGCAGGAGCCGAAACTAGACAAGCAATAAGTGGAATAGAAAACCGTTGGATCAATAGAAAGATGAAATTATATAACTGAGAATATCAGCTGCCCAGTCTGGATATCCCTATTGACTTTCTGGCTTTGTGTGCGCGCCTGTGTGTTTGTCTGTGTGTTTGTCTGTGAGCGCCTGATGTGACAAGTCTGTCTGTGACGAGGTGAACATATTCGTCTTGTTAACTGTCAGGTCTGTGTGTTCATGTGCTGCGAGAGGAAAGAAGCTCTCAAGAAAGAGAGGGCAAGGCAGCCTGGCACTCGAACTGCAGTGCGACACACACGCACACACACACACACACACACGCACACACACACGCACACAAAATAAGCACTACAGTGGAGGAGGTACAGCCGGCTGTGTGCCAGGGCTGCACAGCCACCCTCTGCAGGGAAGCTGTTAACAATTGTTGTGACTTACCACACTAGCCATGTGCGGCTAATTCTCCCTCTGAAGAGAAACGTAACTGACAGATGTTGACAGCATGTTGCTGCGAGGTTAGGCGCTTAGAAGTCAATTTCAAGCATGATCAGAATCTCTTCATCCAAAAAGACTGTCATAACATAATAGAATAGGCACACGATTATAACATGAATGTGTTCAGTAACTTTCTGTTCTTTCCCATGTGGATCTGCTCTTTCATTGGTCGTACTTTTGCTGTGTGTGAGGCGTATCCAACAGGGTGTTGACAAGCTCGAGGTCAGGCTCTCCCCACGCCCTGAATCTAAGAACATAAAATGTACTCCTAGTATAATGGTGGGACATTCAAGTGGAAAATTAAAGCTAATGAGCCGGAGAAACTTCCCTTCTTTTGGTTTCCGCATTAACCGAAGCTGCTTCGATCACGACGTTGCCATTAATATGTTTTTAAAGAAAAGAAACAAATCCACTGCAAGGCCCCCTTGAAGTAGAATTTGTGATGTTGTCATTTTGCAATTTGCTGTGCTGCTTCATCATGAAAGCCACAGCATGCCCGAAAACCCCCCGGAGTTGTTTTCAGTTCCTAATACTCCTTTGAACCAGAAAGATTTTTAAGTTTTATTTGAAGCATCTGCTCTCCTTTTTCGATTGGCAGCAGCCGCAAACCAAAGACGACCTGGAAACAGATGCAGAAATGTTCTCCTTTTCTGTCTGCTTTAAAAGGAGTCAAGTGAATCCTAAAATGTTCATTGTGGAGCAGATACAGGGTAAGAGCAACCATACCTGAAATCTGCTCTGTGCAGTCAGCATTAGGGCTGGGCGGTATGGCCAAAAATGTATATCACGGTATTTTGTAAGATTCTGGCGGTTTCACGGTATATCACGGTATTAACATTAATTTATTGACGCCGAAAAGGACCTGCGGCCACCTGAACAGCTGTTCACCGCTCGTTGTTCGCTCGCTGGCCAACTCCCTCGCAACTGCCCAGCAAGCTGTGAACAGCTGTTTGTGTGGCATGACAGCCGGTCTGTCTCTTCCGGGTTTTTTTCACCTGCATTCCCCTGGGTCCTAAGTCCCTCCAGGTTCAGCTTCTTTGCAATACATCGTTTTCTAAACTACGTCGGACTTTTCAAACCCTCCAGCCAGCAGACACAGCTCCTCTCTGGGCAACACGTTGTGTTGGTGCGTCTCTGCTCTCTCTTGTTCCTCCTGCATCGCTCTTTTACGTTTTTTAATGTAGCGACGGAGTTTCTTCTTTCTGTGATAGTGTGCGGGCTGTACCCAGCATGCAGTTCGGCGGAGTAAATTTAAAAAATGTACAATTATTAGTGTTACAAATTGTTTATGTGTCACAAACTGTTGTTTTGTGGTGTTGTGCCCTGTTAAAGCGCGTTAGTTGCGGGTTATTAATTGTTGTTATAAAATTAAAACCATGACTCAATGCACGTAACACACATAACTCCGACCGCTTCGCCAGTGACTACGGCTGGGCACCGGTGTGCCGGTATGTGAAAAAGTCATACCGTACGTAAATTTGACACCGGTATACCGGTTGAAACGGTATACCGCCCAGCCCTAGTCAGCATGACCACCATATTCTCATCTCATTCAAACCATCTAGTCACGAGCCTGTTTGCTAATATTTGCCATAAACACAGGCCGGGCCTTCTCTCTCCTATAATCCGCTATTGATTGCCCTTGTTCAAAGGCAATGTGGGCCACACAGATTTATTGATTTGTTTTGTCGGCTTTTGACCTAAAGCTTACCAGGTTCAAGTTCTTAGTAATTCTTACTGATTTGAAATCATCTTCAAATGTGCAAGACTCCTTTTTTCTGTCCTCCAGCAAATATATTTTAGTATATAGCGACCTGTCCCCATCGCACATCTGCTGAGCTTATTCAGTGCCCAACAGTCTTGGATTTCTTGTGTAGGTGTGATACTTTATGCTGTTGAAAAATCATAAAAGCATATCGCCCAAGGTGTTACTCACACTTCTTCCTGTATCTCGCATCATTTGGAGCTTTTCTTAGCTGGCATATGGGATGTTTGATGGATAGGACGGAGGCTGATGTTTCTCCACCGTCCAGGGGATATTTTCTAATTGGGTCATGCAGGCTGAGCTGGTTTCCTAGTTTTCTGAGTTGGGGCACTGGGGAGCTGGACTCTTTCTGACTGTCGAGGGAGCAAGTGCAACCTGCACTGGATGGCAGGCTGACTGATTCAAACGGACCCCTTTTCCAGCAAATGTCATGTCATCATAGTGTTAGCTGCAGGCAAAACAAAAACGAAAGACTGGAGGCAGACACGAATCCCCTGCTAAAGTTTTACATTGGAAATGTTGCCTGGCTGTGTTGTTGGGTGTCAAAATCCATGTGCGTGTATTTAATGTTTCAGCTTCTTACTTGGTCTTTGCCTGAAATGCACATTTGATAGTTTATCAATGTTCAGCTTGGCTCCTGATATGTCTAAGTGATTTGAAGATTGACATCTTCAATTCAGTTTCTGTCATTTTAATTTTGAGGATATAAAGTGACAGTATTTGGAATCAACAAGGTGACCTCAGTTCTTGCCTTTTTTCAGTATATATTTAAATTATTATATTTTTCTGTTTCAAGCGAAACGTGAACTTGTCTACAGATAAAAGTCTTTCTTTTTTTTCTTTTT